>JAEQBH010003951.1:0-332709 GCA_016808115.1 Tetrastigma voinierianum
TGTAAATGTCCAAACAAATCAAGAACAGAGCAGAATTATATGCAACCAATATTTTGGCATATGAGAAATACAAACACCATATTGCTTCCTTTTTTTTCAGAACAAGTTTTATATTTTATTAGATTGGTGTTATGTAACATGTTTCAAACTATATTCACAACAAAAACATAAAGCTATGGTGGAGCACCAAAAAATCAATATTAAGTATAGTAAATTAAATCTTTAATAGACTAATTCTGCTATATTAGTATTATTTGCCAAAACCTCCTAACAAGAAGACAAAACCCAATTAATCTCAGAAGGTGAAGAACAAATTCCACAGACAAGATCTAAAAAAGTAATACTTGCACTCGGGTAGAATCTATGATTATGGTAAGAATGTCTATGGTAGAAAGATTTTAGTTTAAGAATGAGGTAGTAGATGTTTCTGCAGTATTAATTTCAAATAAGAGACACGAGATAGAACATTAGAACAAACTGCCAATTTAAATAAACAGATCTAAGCTAATATGTGATACATGGACCATTTCAGGCCTTCAAAAAAGGAAGTACAAGAGAAGGATGAGAAATCAAAACAGCTCGATATAGTGACACTGTTCACTGTTCCAAATCCAATTTTCCATGGAATAAGGTGCTCATTGAAACTTTAAAGATAACATTGACCAAAAATTTAGAACCAGAGAATAAAAAGATTAAAAGACCCAAATCTAAGTCCATTACAACCAATCAGGGAAACAAATGCATTTAGATTAGCTTCAAAATTAGTTCGGACAATGAGAGGAAATTAGAGGAAACTATTACTATTCTCTAAAAAGGGTAGAATGAAACATACATCTACAAACAAAAATCAACTCACCTCAATTTTATCCATGGAGCGAAGAATGTCTTGTTCATCATACAACATATCTTCAATCGAAACTTTGCTCACTTTCATTATTAATCGTATTAAAGCAACTTGTAGATAGCCTTTGTCAGACGTGTCATAAAACTCGCCCTCAATGTGGTCTAATGAACAAATTCAAATATTTTAGCTTAATTTATAGGCAAAGTAATAGCATAAATTTTAATTAAATAAATGGCCAACCTTCTCCAGGAAATATGGAAGGGATGCAGAATGATCTAAGTGAAAGCTGCACAGGAAATGCAACACATTACAATGCAGTAAAGTGGAGAGCACATCTAAAAGAACAGGCAATTTTATACGAGAAAGCAGAGTAGATAACCAAAAGGAAAAACTCAAGATGAAAGTTCTAAAATGTTTCAAGATTGACAAAATTTCATTGACAAGACAAGACATGCAAGATAACAATGAAATTGATCATTAATAACATATGCTGCTACATACTTACGCCTAAGAGCACAAGCCAGATAAGTATGAGATTAACATAAACCCATTCACTGAGAAGTAAACAATGCTGAGGAAAGCAATGGGAACTTCAATATAATCAAAGAAGGTGAACGATTGGGGCTTCTCCAAAGGAATTTTAGCTGATAGATTTGATTATTGTAGCCTCTCAGGCTCACAAGTACGAAAGTACATGTTCGAGTGTGTGTATGAACACTTTATACAGAGATGCAAAGGGGGCTTCTCCAAAGGAATTTCAGCTGATAAATTTGATTATTGTAGCCTCCTGCCCGAAGTACGAAGTACATGCTCAAGTGTGTGTATGGACACTTTATACAGATGCAAAGGGGTAGGTCCATTAACCCGCATCCCCTAGGAACCCCAATCGTGAATGGTCTTTCTATGCAGGATCACTCCAATCCAGCTACGAGAATACTTTCACATAATGCTTATGATGGTAGATAACTAACTAGTGATGTGCCGATCGCTTCAAGAGCATTCATCACCTATGCAATGGATTCAAATGGAGAAAAGTTGGCTCAAGAAAATCTACTACAATAAAAGATTCAAATGTATCAAATCGCTGATAGATTTCAACTATAGGAAGCTATTTCATATGAAGGGAGGAATTTCCAAGAGTTTATTCCTTGAGAAAAAATAAATATTAGAAAATTTAATGAAGAACCCATTGAGAAGCAAGAGCTATTCAGAAGATGGCATAAAATTTGGGTGTTATATGTAGTCTCATTCCTATAAGATATATCTGCACTGCTCCTAATAGTACAAGATACTGACAAGAGAAGATGGCATGAATCTTTATATGCTTTTAGCAATAGTTGTTTGATCATTTTTCTCAAGAAGACCATCGAGGAAGGATTCATTCCATTGTTTCGTAAAATAATTGCGTAAAATGACCATACCCATGATTACAATATAAAAACAATAATGATATTCCCCCTAAACTTCATTTCCCAATTCAAGATTACTAAGTTATAAAAACAAATAACATTACAATATTCAACAAGGAAAAAGAACATACTGTCACCAAAAGAACATCAATGGTTGAAGGATCAATCTCATCAAAGTATGGCAAAGCAGCCATGCCTGAGTATGCTGGATGAATTCCACAGTCAAACTATCACCATAGAACATGACCAAAATAGAAACAAACAAATTAAAAACCAAATGTTGAAAAATGGAAGTAAAAAAACTAGCAACCAAAATAAAAGCACAATGCATTATGGTATACCAATATGGTTTTCCCCTTATAGGACATGTAGACACAGGAACGGCCCACTTCATTTCCAAATTCCTGTATGATAATAATCGCTGGTCTCCTTCTCTCGTTAACGAGGTATCCGATCTTTCAAAGATCGCGGGTGGCCCCGCTAAGCCATTCTTCACCGAACAATGTCTCACCCTTCCAATTAACACCTAAAAAAAAGATTTAAAAAATAATCAGCTTCATCATAAAATAATACCTAAAACAAATACATTCCATTAAGTATATTTGTCATGGCAACTCCGCTTATTTTGGTAATTATCTAAGCTCCGGGAAAATAAATTTTTGACTTTCAAAGAAATGACTCAGACAGTTGAAATTTACATTTCCGTGACAAAATCTTCACTCGAAATGACCTAGCTCCCGAATTGAAGCTCAAAATTCAAAATCCAACCGGAGAAAGCACAGTTTGTTTTACGAGAAAATTCAGATCCAAAAATTTAAATCTTCAAGCTCCCAAATTTCATCCCTTTAGAAAACAACATAAAACGCAAGATTCACTCTTCATTTCCCCTCTTCATTCCTCACTTTTCTCACTAATCAAACACAACAACCTTACATACAAGGGAGAAGGAAGAGAAAGTGTGAGAGCAAAGAAACTCCGCACAAACTATAAAAGATCGAGCATGGATGCAAATTACACTTTAGGATTTTCAACTCCATTTCACACGAGTGTTCGGGAACCAGCAGGGGAAAGAAAAAACAAAACTTCTGAACAAAGAAAGTTAAAATACGTAAAAAGCTTCTCGTGAGGGTTAGAGAGCTTACAAGGTACAAAGGATTGTCACTTCGTAGACCGTTATAAGAAAGGTTCTTAAAAACCCTAATTTTAGAAGACACGAAAAATTATTTTTAATTTTTAAAAATAAAATAAAATAAATGCGCTATCATAAATGCGCTATAATAACTGGGCTCTTAAATTTTTGTATATTTAAATATAATTATCACTAAATACATTTTTCGCCATAAATAAGAATAATTTAACAATTTTGAAATTTGTATTTTTCTTCACTTTTTTCTTACTTATTTTTTCTTAACGCCTTAAATTTTATAAGAATAAAAATATCATAAAAACAATGAATATGGTAGAAAATAGTGTATAAAAGGAGACTCCTAAAAAAAAAATGGTGTTAATTTTTTTTTTATAACTAAACACATTAAATACAATGTAATAAACTGTCTACACTGAAATTCAAGCTTGGGACACCTCTCCCTCATGCCTTATCTATTTAAATGTTGAATGGTTTACCATGTGAGTTAGGTATGATGGGTTGGTGTTAAAATCTTAATATTTTTAATATATGATGGTTCCAAAAGGGAAAGTGAATTGAGAAAAATAAAAATTACATATTTGAATAAATAAATACCTTTAAGGTTTTTAAGGAATTTAAAAAAATTATTATTATGTGTTTATTAAGATTGCTAATTTAGTATATAAGGCCCTGTTTAGTAGGTAGAAAATTTTCTGTTTTCTATTCAAACTTTTCGAAAACAAGGAAAACGCGTTTAGTTACGAGAATAAGACGAAAACAAATTTTGAAAACAAAGAAAATGAATTCACTATTTTCAACATTTTATATATAAATCAGAAAACAGTTATGTGTTGTTTTCCTTGTTTTCGAATTATAAGAATTCAAAAAAGTGTAAAGCAAAACCAAATTATAAGTAAAAAGTGTAAAGCAATAGCAAAAATCAAGACAAAAATCAAAAGGAAAAATTGAATAGTAACTCCATTTTAAACACATTTTCATTGTTTTATTATTTTCATTTTTAGCAAAATGGTTTTATAAACGGATTTACTTATTCTTATTTTCAACCAAACTCAAGTACGAAACGTATTTTCTGCAAATGAAAACTAAAGATTGGATTACATTGAAAATTTTCATATTCTGAATTTTGGATAGAGTTGAAAATTTTCGTGAACTAAACGGGGCCTAAGTGTAGCAATACCAAAAAATATTATTCTTCACTTAATTTAATATGTTTTCGTATCTAAACGTTATACATATTTTCAAAATAAATTTTAAAATATTTTATTTATATAAAAAATAATAAATAATATCATAAAAATTATTAATTATATATTTTATAATTTAAATAAAATATAAATAATATATTTATCGAATTGCGATCCGATCAATAAATCATGAATGAGAATCAATAATTTTGTAAATCGATTAGATTTTTAAAACATTTGCAATACGTAACTTTTTTAAATCGAAGGGGATGATGCGACGTGGAGAAATCGATATGCGTTGTCGCTTAATATCATGCTTGGAATGGATGCCACCAACGACCAACCACCAACCACCACATTTACGACAGGGCATTTATTCTAGCCTAGCCAGAATCATAAATAAAACCATTAATTAACAATAATAATATTAATGTTAATATTAATTAACGAAAAGCAAAAAGCAAAAACTAATTAATTAATATTATTCTCAAACATTAAAGAAAATGAAAGTGAGAAGTTTCTCAAGCTTTCCCATTTGCTCAAAGAGGTGTTTATTTAATATCATGGAAACTTGATATTAACATTGTACCATCATCGTAAAATGTTTTCTAATGGAACTTATTTTCCATACAAAACAAACAAACAAATGGTTACATACATATAATGAATTACATTTGAAACATAGGTGTCTTTCTTCTCTCATTCCGACTCGTATTCTAACCTGCTTGTTGCAAGGGTATTATCAGCCTTGCTCTCAGATTTCACCTCAAGCTACTTCAAGATGTCGCCATTTTGTTCCTTGTCCTGACTTCATGATAAACCATTACTCAATTCTTGAAGGTTTGATGAGATAGTTATGTGGTTAGAGCATCAAGAAGATTAGTTGATGATCCAAGAACTTACCACTTACGTCCTCGAAAGCATTCGTGACCGGGCAATGTGGTTACTTTTCCATCTTTGTTCAATTCCTCGATTGGGTACTGATCAATATTCTATCATCTCTTTGTGTTCTTCACTGCATATGTTCGCGCTTAGTTTTGGCAATGCCGTCTCACTTTTCTCTCACATTCTAGTCTCCGGGTCGGGAAAAACAATCCGAGAACGCCTGTGCCTTCTGCTCCGCAGTGACATCCTATAGCCATATACCTGTATCCAAATTACAGAAGATGAATATTGAGATATGAATGCAAATGTTTTTGAAACAATATGAAACCAAAAAAAAAAATTGATATGAAAGCAACCTGACTACTAGGATGAGTCTTCTTCCCGACTATGTGTATGTCAAGTCGATAAGCGCCCCATGGCAATCTCAGATCCCTTGAAAGTCAACCATCCAAGGATCTCTCCGTTAATATCATGATCCCCATCAGACATATTCATCATCAATCATCATCCCTACATGGACATAATCATAAATCCGCGGTACCTCCGAGCTAATCCCCGAAAATGAAGAAGAAAAAGAAAAAACAGACTCTGAAGGTGAATAATAATGGAACATGGTATAACCCTGATTTGCAACTATAATGGAACAAATGATTCTCAGTTGATATGTCTACATGATAAATGCACCATCGATCAACCAAATTCCTTTTCATCGTGATACTCAAAAGCTTATGAAAATATGATCTAAGCAACGAAGATGGGAAAAATAAAGGGTGGACTATGAAAGGCTAGCTCAGGTGTAAATTCAAGATAGAGACATGATATTGAATGAGCACTACACTGCAATTAAAAGAATAATTTTCTCATGTTTGGCTTTATCATGAAAAATACTAGAGAAAATCAAATATGTTGAAAATTAATCAAATGACTTATGCCTTCTCAAACTATTTAATCATTATGTATAAGAATTAAATTAATTAAAGTGAGCTTGAAGTAGCTTTTACAAAAATAATTTATCGACCTTTAATATTTTTTTCTTTTGCTTCTTTCCTTAAAACCAAACCTAGCCCAAACAAATATGTAGAGGGAAAGGCCAATATTACATAGAACAACAAATTACTAGCAACAAGAATTATAGGTTGAACAGTTGTTAATTTCCGCTCAATCCTTTTTTTTCCCTTTAATTTATGATTAAGTATGAAATATGGAGCATTAGGCTTCAACCACAATGATATACAATTCAAATCAGGCCCTAATTAGACATATTCAACCCATGATGAAATGTTTTTTTTTTGGATGGAGAATACATGGGCTAGTTAACTTATTAAACATCAGAGGGAAATGCCATCAATGCACGCTCTAAGAATCTGCATGTTTGAAGAGGATCTTTCAGAGATGAACTTTCACGCTTTCCGAGGCAAGAAAAGTTCAAATAATCCCAGGTGATGACGCTAAAGGCCTCGCTTTATTAATAACTCCGCCACAATTTGGTACATCATAATTGTTTGTCCTTTACAGTCATTCAAATTCTGATAGCTTTAATGATCAAAATAAGTGTTTCTCGCTTAAAAATTCCGAGTAGGTGAGCTCAGAGATAATATTGAAAATATAGAGAGAAAAATATGTGAAGAGAAGTGATAGAAAGCCATATAGTCCCCACAAACGCTTCTAGGAGTCTCATCAATGAGGAAAATGATAAGAAAATCATTTTGAGTCTCGCCATTGAGAATTGCAATATTTGCAAAGAAAACAAAATATTATTAACCAATTAATTTTTTTTTACATGGCCTTATTTATAGGCTCACATCTCTAAGAAAATTGAAGTATATTAGGACTCTAATGACCTATTATGACTCTAATTCTAATTTGGTTTCTAACTACTAAATCTTAATTTGATTCCAACTACTAAGCCTAATTTGACTCAAACTATTAATCCTAATTCAACTCTGATTTAAACTAATAGAAATTCCCTACGTTAATGAATAGGTTAAAGATTCATCCTGTATATGTTAAAGATTCATCCTCATCATAACAATCATAAAAATGAAAACAATATTTGAATATTTCTGGCTTGATGTTCAAAACCTGAGGATTAGAGTCCTTCACCTATAATTCAACCATAGATACGCTGATCCTTCCTACTCATGTTGCTTGTTGCCAAAATTTACCAAGGTCCTCGACTCACCTTGTTGTCATGACACCATGAATATGAATGAAATCAATGTTCGACTGGTCTTTCGTTCGACCTTATTAGCTTATGGTTGAACCAACTTAGATCACCATATTCCTCTTGATGATAGACTCATTTTAAGGCTCCATCTTTCTCAGATTCCCACTTGTTCTTATCTTGCTCGGGAGAACTTTTTTTCAAACACGTTGTCATCACCAACATTATGTACCATAAGGCATAACCAAGCATGTACCTTATCTCGATCAAATTTTCCATGTAGTATGAAAGGCCTTTCTGGTGATACAAAATACTTCAAATTTGCTTCTCTGTCTATTCATTATGTACTGGGTCAACATGGAGAAATCCTCCTTGATCTTCACTCATTATGGATAATTAATTAATTCAGATAATTTAAACCAACACTTTACGATTTTCCATGATAAAATTTCAATAGTCTCATCCTATTTGAAGCCTGTGAACTCTAAAGTATCTATCCATATGTTATAACTTAGAGTTAACTCCTTTATTAACATCAATTAAAACAATATAATCAGCCCACTACAAGCCTGTGATGCATCTCCCTGAATATACCTAGTAACTTACGTGATGATCAATACAAAAAAGTAAGAGATCAATAGTTGGGATTCATTTGTCTGTCCTCCAACATTTGTCATACTTTGCTGCACTCATTATCTAGACTCGATCGCTATTGCTCCAACCTCTTCTTCTCGCAACCTGCACATTAATTCCTTTAGAAACCCTTGCATGCATCCTCAATGTCAATAAGCACTACATGGAAATCTTCTTATCGCTCAATTTCTTAATTTATCCAAAGAAAATAGCTTCATAGTATATTTCCTTTGGGAACACTCCAAGTACAAACTTTGATACCGTGACATTCCTCGCTCTTAAAGTTCGCTTTAAAATCACTTACTCAAAGTTCCATAACATCACTTGTAAAGCTTAACATCATGATAATTTGTGAGCTTATATTCGACCTTCTTTCCTGATATTATGTTTACAAAAGTGCTTTTCATCCTTTTGCCTTTCATGATCGTGGTCTTGTTAAACAAATTAGTCCTATATGACCCGCTACAAAGAAAATCCCATGTTCTGCTAACCTTCCATATTCTCATCTTTCATGTGTGATTTTAGACTTCCTATCTCATGTCACTAATAACTCCCAAGCCTAAACTAAAATTCTATGATCCGCACTTCTAATGCAATTGAAATCGGTCCGGCACTCATCTCTTCCTAAGACATCTTTCTAATACAACCACTTGAATAACTCACTCTTAAAAGCTATTTTATCAAGGGAGGGAACCATGGTTATAAACCCATAAGGTCAAGTCGTAACTTAACTGATTGACACACATAATGGGTCATAACAACCATCCTCTTTTCAAAACCGACTCACTTAGCTGGTGACTTCGCAGACCCCACTCGCACAGCCATCCTGACAACACTATAGTGACTTCGCTGACCCCATGGGCAGTTGTTCTCCGGGCAATTTCGAGATCTGGGTCATCCCCAAGGAATGAACCACTTTAATACCATCAAGTACAACCACTGAAAGCAGTAGCTCACCCTAAAAGCTAGTTGTCAAGGGGAGGGAGCCCAAGTGGTTATAAACCCACAAAATCAAGCAATAACTTAGCGATTTGGGACTCATAATGGGTCATAACACTGCATTCCATCTTACCATAAATCATCACAGCCACAAATTTTACTTCAATTTATTTTGTAGCCTTCTTCAAGATAGTGAATAATTTTCTTAACTTCCATTTTATCTGATATTCTTTTCTTAACATTTTCCTACTGCAAATTTATCTCCACCAACAATTTTATCTAAATCCTCACCACTTTGCAACCTCTTGGAAAACTGCCTATGCATTAGCCATGAAACTTTACCTTTATCTTCCTCGATTTTAGATTCCTCGTGACAGGTTTTTATGAATTAAATGTTCAGGATTAACTATTCATAAACTTTTCAACATTCATATTCAGGTTCATCTCCAATCCCTCTTGATGAAGATTTTACTCCAGCAGGGTAAACAAGTTTTAAGATTATGTAGAAGTTTGTATAAAAAAATAATAAAATAAAAGGATGTTTTTCCTTGCTCGTTGGGAGCTGAGGCTTCTCGATCGACCTTACCCTTAGACACAACTTCTAACTTTACTTGACTAAGTAAAAATCAACTAATACGATGAAGATGATCCACCTAAATGGCAAATGAAAAACAAAGTAGAGTCATGCCAAGTTAGAAAATATCCAACTGACATCTGAATGCCGGAGGTAGAAGATAACTACAATACATGTGGAGAAAAGGATGTTTGTTTAACCTCTAAAAAGAATTTCAGACGGCAAAAGACTACTGAACACCTTCTTGCTACATCGGTATCACTATATAGACACGTAAAATGTTCATATGCACCGATTTTTGCTACAAATTTTTAAGGCCGCCCATAGGAATTAAATTATTCGCACCGTCACACACAAATGTAATGTAGAATTAGAAAACATAGAAGAGAATGAACTCTTTAAAAGCATGAATTAAAACAAAAGATTTGAAAGAAATTTCTTACTAAGCATCTATTGACTTCAGAGGAGTGTAAGAATACACCTAATTATTATAATCAATGCGAAAAATAGAGAAGTAAAGCAAGGAAGAAAAAGAGAGAAGGAAATATTATTTACATGTGCAAATGTCAAAATTTTGATGTAAAAATAGAATAGTGACCCAAAATCTAATTTTGGAAAAAGAAAAACCAAATTTCAAATAAATCTTCATGCACATAGTTTTAAAAGTGCGAGGCACACCTAGGCACAAAAGCCTCTCGCTTAGGGCGCTTGCCACAGCATGCGGCGTGCGCTTGAGTGAAGTGAATGTGTGACCCTCGTGTATTTTTGACATTATTTTTATAAAATATGATTCAAATCTAATTGAATTAAAAAAATTAACATTCCTAAATTTAAAAGAAACATTCAATATAAAAGGTAAAGAAATTATATGAATATTAATATATATAATTAGAAATTTTAAGAGTAAAAGTGTGTTCAAAAAGGAAATTAAAGTCTTAAGGTGCGCTTAAAACTGCAGGTTCATGCATTCAGTATTATCATGTAGATAAGATTTTCATGTATCTCTACTCAAACAATGTGAGAAGAAATTTCATCCAAAAGCTTATCATGTTAGGTTGTCCATTGTGCACACCAAGCTAATAACTTCCTAAAATTTAGGATCATACCCACACGTGGAGAGACAGATGTCAGACCATGAATTACAAATAAATGACCCCATGATGCATATGAGGCTATAACCCATCTCAAATGCAGCCCCATACTCACGTGAAGGTATAGAGATAGATCAATGCATATAGATATATGGATTAGGGAATGAACAAACAAGAAACTTGAGGAGACAAAATTGAGATTTCTCGCTTAACCAAAGCTCTAATATCTGTTAAGATGCCACTCACTCCAAAATTGAAGCCCACACGTATACTGTTAATATGAGTTATATTAGCAAGTAGACAGATATCAAATTATTCTTTAGAATTTCAAACAAGAAATAGATAACATTTTGAAAAAAATATCAAGATAATAAAATCACCTTCATGTTTTTTATTCGAGTTTTAAATTTGGTGGTACCGAATGTCTCAATTATGCAAAAGCAATCTGTATGCATGTGTGAGGAATTAGCAGGAATGATGATAAGACCGCACTTCACACCGTGATTGTATGATTGCCGTAATATGCATCCAAGAAAATACCACTCATGTTCTCTATAAACGGCGGTTGCACGATCTTTATAGCTTTCTACATAAGCAAAGATGGCTGTTTCATTCATTTCGCATTCTTCCACAAACAAGACTTCAAGTAAAGCAAAGGGGTGATAGAAAAGCCATTTTACTAAAGATAAAGTCAACTAACTTAAACTCCCATTGAAATTAATTTAAGGGATGTTTAACTCACTAATTACCATGACAAACATAAGCGTAGTCCTAACCCGTGCCTCAAAGATCCTAAACAAGCTTTGGGAATCCCCTCACATATCCCGAATCAATTAACGAAATACCTAGTACAAGAGAGTAGAAACTCATTCGTAACTAATCCTTGTTTTTCCATCTCCAACAGTAATGTGCAAGTAATCGATTCAAAATAACCCAGTATTTTGCACTGACATGTCAATTCTTCTAGACATCTTCAAGAGTAACGCTTAAAGCATGATCACTCAAGAGGACCTGGGGGAGGGAGTGATTATCCATGAAATGCAGGCCTAGCTTAACAAAGCATCTCTGCCAATGCACCTTTAAGCCCGAAATCACACATTTTATCGCTTTTCTCCACTTGCGAAGTTCGCTATCAGACATATGCAAAGTAGACCATCAACTTTAAAGTGTAAATCATGCCATGGTTGCCTCTCTACCACGGCACAAGACTGGTATATATTAATGAAATACAACTACAAAACAATGTATTGAATATAATTTCCTTTAATCTCAGGTTTCTAACACCTTTTCATCAGAAGAAAACTAAGACATGAAAAGAAAGCGTATAACATTTGTGGGGATACATGATGAACGTAAGTCCGTAAAGGCAACAAAGATATATCGTTAACATTAGACATTGCAATCCCTGCTTTCCTATAAAACAGAAAAGGGAAGCTTCATGAAATAAAGCATCCAAAAGTCTACTATTATTAGGCTTAAATACCGCTTAGGGCCAAGTGATGGCATAAAATGCATGCCTTGAATCTGTATTTATGCCTTCATTGATTATCAAATTGAATAATTATTTGAAACTCACGCTGAATCAATTGTAGGATTCCATTTAACTCGAGGTAGTCTTGATCTAATTACAATCTTTTCACTTAAAAACTAATAAATGCTTCTAACTTACATTACAACTTTCAATATGAATTACAACTATAGGTGTCGTATGTAGGTTTTTTCACTGCTCCAAAACGACAATACGATAAATGACTCCTAAACATTTCTCATCCATAGTGATGTTCGTGGCCCCCACATTCCCTATCTTATCTTGGTTTTAAATGATTTGTGAGTTTTATCCATGATTGCACATGCACCACATGGATTTACTTGCTAGACAAAAAATCTGAAGCTACCCTCCCATCCAAAAATTTTCATAAAATGATTGCAACTCATTTTCAAACAAAAATACAAGTTTTCAGAGTTGATAATGAAAAAGAGTATTCCAATTCAATTTTACTGACTTATATTCTTGAAAATGGCAACATATATTTTTCTTTGTGCAATAATGCACCTTACCAAAATGGGGTGGGCTAAAGAAAGCAATTTAACATCTTTAGAAACAGAAGAGCTCACTGCTCACAAAAACATCCAAAAGTCCATTTTGAACTACTGTAATATAACAACCACACATTTGATCGAGTAGCCTTAAAAGATTCTAGATATAGTCCAATCGATATGTCGGGAAGGCTATGATTCCCTTTGGATCTTCTCTACTAAAAATATTTGAGTATGTTGCTTATGTTCATGTACAAAGTAAAGAGAGGTCCAAATTGTATCTAAGAGCTCTTATGCATATGTTCTTTGATTATTCTCCAACTCATAAAGGTTTGAGTATTTTCACCCTCCAATCCGAAAAATATATCGAATGCAGAGGTGTTAAATCTTTGAGAACCTTCCATTTTCGGTCGACAACTCTTTGAGGGGAGAATTCAAGAGTTAAAGATTTGACATCATTTGTATCCTAACCTAGTCCAATTTACTCTACTTTAAATAATCTCATCAATGACCCTAAAATTGAGCCTATAACTCATAGAATGATGTTGGTAACAAAATGAATGAAGTTGTTGGAATTCTATAAACTCCCTTGGTATACTCAAGAAGAAGTTAAGGAGAATGTGATAAATCCTATGACGCATGACAACCAAGGATGGTTTGTTATATCGTAAGACCCCGAAAATTCAATTTTCTAAAAAAGGGGCAAAATCGTAATTTCGTAAAAAATCCCGAATTTTTCTAGGATCTCTGATTTACCTAAACTGACTTCCGCTCAAATCATCCTGAGTTTAGCTACCACGTCGACCCTGCTAGATTCGAGGTGGTCGGGATTTCACGCTTTTCGAGACGTGGGGTGTCGGATGACACATGGCAAGATAAGAAGATGCCACATGGCACCTCAAAAGGTGTGACACTTGGCATAAAGGAATGGCTCACATTGAGCCACATGGTGTGAAGGATTCCACAAGCCACATTGAGCCATGTAAATGATGATGTCATAAAAGGAATTTATAAAATGTGAAATGATGGAAAAGGAAGGCCACACAATTGGTCTATAAGGAGAGAGGAAATTTCTCTCCCATCGACCGGGACATTTAATTCTCCAAAATGAGGAGAAGGAAAAGAGAAAAGAGAAAATGGAGAGAAATAAGGAGAAAATGAAAGGAAAAAGAGAAGAGAAAAGAGAAAAAGGAAAAGAAAAGCAAAAAGGAAGGAAAAGAAAGGAAAGAGGGAAACGATCCTTAGAGAGAAAAGGGAGGAAAAGGAGAAAGGAGGAAAGGGAAAAGGAGGTTTTCCCGGTTTCGGCGGTCGACGCTCGAAGTTCGAGACAAAGCTCCAAAGTACCCAGCGGATCTACGTGCACACTGAAAGTCGAGCTCGACAACTCCAAGAGCAGGGATATTTTCCTACTCTGGCATTTAAATTTTAAATACTTATGCACTGGGTAGGGTTGCTTATTGAGGGCCAGAGAGGCCATGAATTAGTTCCAAGCCTTGGAACTAAGTGGCATTTTGATTTCATGACCTGGGCTGTACGACCGTGAGTTAGGAGCCTTACTAAACCTGAGTTTCTAGATGTTGTGATTTGTCGATGAGATGACAATGATCGGAACCAATATGGTTCATGTTTGTGAAGGCCGTGAGGCATCCTCCTTGAAGGGTCTCCAAGTTGAGACCTTGTCTGTGTGTTATATTTGCTTGAATAACATGCTATGTGGAAATGTGAGGGGTTATCGATGCATGCTTTTTTGATACTAATATGTTTCAGATGGAGTGTAGATTATATGTATAAATTATAATTATCCATGGTATGTAAATGTTTCATGTAGCTCATTCATGCATGTAACATGAGGAAAAAATGCATTGGCATCATGTATTTCATATGCACGGTCACATCAAGGCCGCCCGTGTGTGTGGGTGCAGGGTAAGGTTTATTCATCAAGCAGCAGGATGGTCGCGAACTCAGGAAAAATGGGACAAAGTCCAAGGTAGATTCACGAGTGTGTAAATGATCAAAATGATAAATTACATGTTTTGGGCGGAGCAAGTTGGGGTAGATCCCCGTGGTGAAAGTCCCACGCTTATTCACTGCTAGACATGAATCCCGACGATGCTCCGTGAAAATGCTGGAAAGTAAGGCGCAAGGCGCCCTACTGCAAACCCTAAAACTGCGGGCCCACAAAATAAAGGAAAAGAATCAAAATCAGTCTTTGATAAATAAATTGGAGGGTTTTCCAATGGTTTAGTCAGGGTGTGTGACTGGTTTTTTTCACATTTGGCATTCCAGGTGTGAGGGAGTCTGGTTGGGACTCGTGTAGAGTATGAGGGGTCAGATCTCCTGCATGAAATGTACATTTCCATATAGAAAATAATTGTATGGAAATGTGATTGCTTGTTTATATATGCCATTGCATATGCATTTTAGGTGGGGAGTAACCCTTTGTGGTAAAACTTTCTACTGGGCCTCAAGCTCACCTACGTGGACCCCTTCGTGCACACAGTGGACTATCCAGGAGACGGCACGCAAGAGAGGTATCTGAGTAGCTGCCAACATGTGGCTTCAGTAAATATTTCGTAAATATGTATAACCCAGAACAAACATGATAACCATGAGCAATTATAGTTGAGGATAATTATTTTGAGAGTTATTCAGCCCAAGAGGCTATTTACTGGCATGCGTCTCGTGATACGAGATGTATAGATTTCGCAGTCGACGGTAGTCAAATCTGACACCCGAATCGGGGCGCTACATATATCAAATAGGTGAGTCGTGGATTCTATTTGTATGATAAAAAGAGAGGAACAAGGAATAAAGTTTATAATAGAAAAATTAAATTAAAAGAAAAAGAGAAAAAAAAACAAACAAAAAGAGATTAAAACCTTAGTCTACCAAGGCCTTCAAGATAGTGGCTGAGCTGTGGACGTGACTTCAATTTTGGAGAAGGCGATTATTCTTCCTCTTTTAATCTGCAAATTCATTTCTTCCCATTTCTCTTAAATGCTGTTTAAACATGAAAAGACACTTAGATGCAGATGAAAAAAAGAGGGTTGTAAATCGATTTTTATAAAAATTTGAGTTTGGTGATTTACTAGCTATAAGGATTTTAGAAAATACAAGCATTAGCTTTAGTGTAATGGTTAAAGCTTTGCTTCAAGGGGCATCCTTAGTTACAAGTTTCAATTCCTCGTCATGCTGATGAAATTTTTTATTTTACTAATTTTAGGGGCTTATGCTAACTCCTCCGTCGTCTTCTACAAGTCTCATCATTGAGTGTAACATATGCAATAATTAAAAAAAAAAAACTAGTACTATTAATATCAATTCGCTTTTTGATTTATATTGATTAACTTTATTTATAAGTTTCTCTAAGAAATTCAAAGTTTATTAGATTCAAATGATCTTTATGATTCTAATTTAATTATGTTATAATCTAATCATTAATCCTAATCACCCAAATAGTGATCCTACTTTAATACCAACTCAT
Source organism: Tetrastigma voinierianum (assembly GCA_016808115.1). Taxonomy (NCBI): domain Eukaryota; kingdom Viridiplantae; phylum Streptophyta; class Magnoliopsida; order Vitales; family Vitaceae; genus Tetrastigma; species Tetrastigma voinierianum. Next base: position 16,392 of record JAEQBH010003951.1, read on the forward strand.
ACTAACTCTAAATTTAGTTCCAACTAATATTAATTCAATTAAAGTTTATCCATATCTTTCTTTCCTTTCTTGAATATAATTTTAATATATTTTCCCCTAATCATCCTACCTTTTTCCCAATTGTCAATCCCATCTCCAAAGAAAGGCATTATTTTCAATCCTTCATCTCAACCCAAATTCCTTATCAAACTGACTGGATGCCCTAATACAACTAGGAACAATGTTAGAGCCCCAGACCAAATATCCCCTAGCCTACTTTGTCCTCCTACCACGTATTGGCCTTTACATTTGCTTTGTCACAAAATAATAACAATAATAATAATAATAATAATAATAATAATAATAATAATAATAATAATAATAATAAAATCAGTCTGTATAAGAACTCTAGGAAAACTTAATATGGAAACATTGTGTTTGGGAAATGAGGGCACTCCATAAGAGTGAAAGATGGAAGCGGACAATTTGCCTAGTGGAAAGAAACCAAAGGATGCAACGGTTTCTAATCCCTATATAAAACCAATAGCTCTATTGAGAGATGCAAGATGAGATTAGTAGCTATGGAAAAACTCAAATCTCCTTTCAGTAATGGTTATCAATTTGTCTAATGACTAAGATGAATTCAATTACAATCCTTTTTTATCTTACCAAATTCATTTTGTTAGGAACTTTATTCCTATTCGATATTGAAAATTCTTTTTTCGTGGAAGTTAGAGGAGGAAGTGTATATGGATTTTCTGACTAGGAAACTTCAACAAGAAGAGGGTGTGTGCAAACTAAAGAAAATCATTTATATCCCTAGGGCTTGGTTTAAGCCATTTACTAAGTCATTAAAAGAAATATGGCTTTTAAAACCAAGGAGACCGCACACCATATTTCAAATGCACACCATTCATGAAAATGAACATTCTATTGTCTATGTAGACGATATAATTGTTGGGTGAAGCCATAATTTTAAGGAAATTCCAAGTTTAAAGATACACTTGATAGAAGAATTTGAGATAAAAGGTGTGGGGACCCTTTAGATATTTTCTTAGCATGGAAGAAGCAAGAACCAAGCATTGCATGATCTGCCAGTGAAAGCATGCATCGCGATGACTGCTTGGGTGTAAAGAAAGCATGTATTTGATCTCATGAAATAAACTAAGATAACAAGATGCAAACTTGATGTTACACTTACGATCTTGACCATAAACAGGAGTGAGATTAAGGAGATTCAATAGACGAGGGTGGGCATCAAAGACATGTGTAAGAAGGCTTATTTCCAACCTCGCTAGACATAGCCCATACTATGAGTATTGTCAGCCAACTTACACTCGACTAAAGTTTTATCCGAAGCGCTTTTGAAAGGATTCTTAAGCTACCTTAAAGCCACACCGAGTAACTTTTTCTTTTTTTTTTTTTCAGGAAGAACGACCGTCTTCTAATTGAAGTTTATATGGGTACAGATCTGTAAGTGATTCACAATAATCGAAGATCAACTATAGGTTATGGTGCTATAGTTTAGAACATCAATGTAATTAAGTAACAGTATGTGGTATATTGAAGCCACAAAAGTAAACATCGGGAGTATTTTGGAACTAAAAAAAGTTAATATGCAAAATCAAAAGTCGAAAGCATTTGTGCACCTTATCTCCTTTATTCTTAAAAATATGTTAAAATAAAAATTTTGTGCATATGTAGACATTTAGTTTTAATTATTTCTCATATCTATATAACTATTCTTAAAACAATTAAGGAAACAAGAGAAGACAATTAAAATAAATCAAAAAAAATCTAAAATACATTATTTTATACATTCTTCCTTTTTTCCTCCCTTCTATTTTCTTTTTTCCTCCTTCTCATGTTATATTACAACGTTGTACTATTCTATTCTACGCTGACTCGAGCTTGACATCTCGATCACTCTATTCTTACAAGTACCCGACACCTTGTTCACCCTTTCCCATTACTACTCCGAGACAAGCCTCAAGGGCCCCTTTAAATTCGTTATTATATATAAATATTTAAATTAATATTAATTTATGATGAATCAACTCATCCATCGAATTGATCCACCAAAAGATAACAATATCTCCTACACATAATTAAATCATCTCGCTCTAAACTTGAACATAAAATGGAATGAGTAAATGAAAGTTATGAAACCTATCACTAATACCGCTACATAATTATCTCGAATAGAACGAACAACCATCACAAATAATATATGACAATTAATATAGTTGTCCTTTTCAAATTAATCAACCTTTTGCATAATATATCACTTTGTGAATTAATACTTTCATAGAAAAGAAAACTATCGCTATTTTTATTGGCAATTTTGAATAGAAGTAACATATGCCAAATTTGCCATAGAAAAGAAAACAAACACATAAACCCTAGATAGAACTGAGCAACAAGCAAGGTGGTTTTGTTATCAATGGGTGGTCACATTTATCCGTAGCCCAAGGTTTCCATGCTCACAAAAGCTCCATTTTGCTCAAAATTAGGTTGCAGAGAAAATAATCTCATCTTAAAAGAAGAATACACTCATCGCCAGATCTAGCATTAGCATCAAACAATAAAACACAACCTAGGAAAACAGCAATATTGTTCACATGCTTCACTAATAAAACATTCAGGTTATGCATTGATAATCATAATTTCCAGGGAGATAACTCTATTCAACAATATAATGCATTTGTGAAGCTCAACAAAAACGCAAAAATCAGAAGAGGAAAATCTCTTGAGTGTTACCACATATAAGGTACAAGAAAGAAATCAATGTTGAATATTTTCCTAACCACAAGCTAATTACACCGCCAAGAAAATTATTGATTGATATAGAACTTCAACCTCAAAATTCAGAATTAATCAGGAAGAAGTCGGAAATACGGTGAAAACCTGAGGGAAGGAGCTAAGACACAGATAGAGGGATTGGCTTCACAGCATTTTGGATCCGCTGGAATGCTACTCTCACCCTTTCCTTAAGGCTTTCATTTTCGCTCTCAACATTCCCACTTTGTTTATCAAGATGCGCCACATTTCCATCTACACTTATCACCAGTTTCCCATTCTCTCCAAACGGAGAAACAAAGTGCATGGATAACCTTTTACCTTTGTAATTGTTTCTTCTTCAGTTTTTGCCCAGCCTCTTCTGATTCAAGCGCTACCTTGGGGATCTCACGGCCCGATGTTTGTGCTTGAGCCACAGCGGTCGAAACCATGTATATGGGATCTGTTCTCGGTCTCAAACAGAAATATCTTCTCACTCGCCACTTCACTTTATCGGTTCCTTTGTGATTCAGCTCGACCCTCAGTTCTTCATGCAGCAATGACTCCACACTCTCAAATATGCGCTTCAACCACAATAGCTACAATACACCAAGGCACCGAGTAAGCAATAGTAATCCTCTGGGAGATATTTGTTGTGAATGAGCTGCGAAGAACATGGAGATCATCAATTCTCCATCTCAGTAAGTCAACACTCTTTACCGATCACTTACTTGTGATTCTGCCAAGGTCTAAACTACCTCTCAATGGTTTCCATTTTCTAGGAGTTGAAATACATCTCAACCTAGTGCATGAGTTCTTACGAAATAATTTTAATTATTACACAGTTAATAAATGAGTGAAATATGACTTACAGTTTTTAGAGCCTCCACTATCTCATTCCACCAGGATGAAGATCTAAAACAATAATACTTACCTAAATTTAGAATCTATAGTTAGGTGAATATCTATACTAGAGATATAAACTAAGAAGCCAGATAATAGATGTTTGTAGTATTAATTTAAATAGAAACCCAAGATAGAGCATTAGGCAAGCGCAGAATTTAAATAATAGGGTTCAAGCCCCATCAGCAAAATTCCCTCTGGACATTTCAGGTACTCAAAAAGGAAGTCACGCAAAGCAGTTCTGAAATCTAACCTGACTCGATATCGTGAGCCTTTGTTGGCTGTTCAAATCAATTTCACTGGAATAAAGTACTCATTGAAGCTTTAAAGATAACATTAACAAAAATTTGTTTCGAGAAAATAAAACGATTAAAAAACCCAAATCTAAGTCCCTTACAACCCGATAAAGGGAAACATATGCATTTAGATTAGCTAAAGTGGATTCGAACAATGAAAGGAAATTAGAGGAAACTATTACTAGTCTCCAAAAAGGAGAATGAAACATACATCTACAAACAAAAATCAACTCACCTCAATTTTATCCATGGAGGCGAAGAATGTCTTGTTCATCCTTATAAATATCTTCATTTGAAACATTTTCTCCTTTCATACTTTCGGATAAAAGCAACAACATGATAGCCTTTTATTTGCATGTCATCATAAAAACTCGCCCTTTGGATGTGGTCAATGAAAAATTAAAATATTTTTAGCTAAATTTATAGGCAAAGTAATAGCATAAATTTTAATTAAATAAATAGCTGACCTTATGAGAAATACGGAAGGGATCGACGTGATCCAAGTGAAAGTTGCACAGGGAAATGCAACACATTACAATGCGAGTAAAGTGGAGCACATCTAAAGAACAGGGCAATTTTAACAGAGAAAAACAGTGAATAATAAAAGAAGCCAGAGATGAAAGTTAAGTTTCAGTTTATGACAAAAAGTTCATTAACAAGACAAGATATGCAAAATCCGAATGAAATGATCCTTCACGAAACATATGGTCACCCGCACTATTGGAAACCTTTGCTCGAGAGATAAGTATGAATTCTTGCCCTTCTTTGAAAAAACAATGCAGGAAAAATTGCGAAATCAAGAAAATTAAATTTTGAAAAAAATTGGAAATAGTAATTTTGGTCAAAAAATCGGAATTTTTCTAGATATCGGATAATGACGAGTTCTTCTTTGTCGTCTCGTGTAAATTGCTTCTACGTCAATTTAGTTTGAATTCAAAAGCGGTGAAATTCCACGTTTTCGGCGTAAGTGTCCGGATATTTATATATCATCGTTTGGAGATTACACATTACCCAAAGGTAACACATAGCGCAGAATCCATCATGGTGCGCGCCAGATATGTGGCTCACAATTATACATGAAGATGATCTATGCAAGGAAATAAAGAAATAAGGAAACAGGAGGAAAAACATGGACCCTTAAATTGGTATGAGGAAAGAAGGAGGAAGTTTCCTCCCTTGACCAATTGAGTTAAGTACAAATCAAGGGAAAAGCAAAGAGAAAAAGGAAAAGGAGGAACAAACAAAAACAGTTCATTGAGAGAAAAGAGGAAAGAAAAATTAGGATTTCAGGCTTCATTGGTGATTCAGCGGTCAAGAAGCTAAGTTGGTACATGTGCTGATCTATGTGTGGACACTAAAAACTTGGACTTTCGACAAACTCCATAAAGTGAGAAAATTTTCTACTCGGTTATTCCTTCAGGCCTTATATTGGTATGGGTTGTCTATGGGAGGCCATGAGAGGCCCACTTCTTCAGTTCAAACTTGGACACCCAATGGTGCAAAAGTTTCTATGACCGGTTTCTGATCCCAATTTATTCTTGGATTATAGAGGTTGTTGGAAACCTTCAAGGTTCAACGTTTTGGCCTGTTATGTTCATGATGTGAATCTTTGGAGACCAAACTGGTTCATGTTTGTGAAGGCGAAGTAAAGGTACCACATTGAAAAGTCCAAGGAATTGCGACGTGTTGTGCCCGCCAGATAACCTCACACCTTGAAAAAACATCAACAGTACCATAACGCTGATGTATTAGTTGCATGGATGTAAATTATAATTATCCATGGTATGTAAATGTTTCATGTAGCACTCATATATACATGTAACATGAAGGAAAATGCATGTATTCATATGCACGGTCCACCTGTAGCGTAAAATGGGTGTGGGTGCATGGTAATTTGTGAAACCCAGAAAAGTCAGTTTCCTATGGAATGACCACGTAATTCGGTTTAGATATCAGAATTTTAAATTTTGGATGACGAAGCAGGACTTCAGTTGGAATCGTCTCACGAAATCTAGCTACCACGTCAGAATTTCGTCGAATTAGGGACAGTCGGAAATTTACGTTTCAGGAAACAAACGGTGATCCCGGACCTTGGCACATTTGGTAATAAGAAGTGCCACGTGTCATGTGCGAGATTATTCAAACATGAGCTCAAGTGTGGGCCATGGGTGGACACATGGCATGATGCCATTCAGGAAAATCCCAAGTGAGATAAATTGGATAAAGTACGTCGACCAATGATAGCTTGACATGTGGCATGAAAGGACAAAAATCCCTCTTAACCCAGCTTTCCCAAACAGTTGGGAGAAGAGGGAGGAAAAAAGAAAAGAAGGTTTTTAGAGAGAGAGTGTCTACCTTCTCTCTAGATTTCAGCGTTCGGACCCGTCGGTTCGTCGAAAGAAAGAGGAGGCGTTAGTCCTACCAGCTAGGCTGTCACGAACACGGTTGTGTGGAGTTTGACAAGCTTGGGAGGTAGGGATCTTCTCACTGGCACATTAACTGTTGGTCAGCTAGCCGTTGAAAGGTTACTGAGCCTGAATGGCCCCGATCATTTCGGATCAGGAATTTGGACCAGGTAAATCTGGGTGGTTTGGAATGGTCCACAATTTGTTTGTGTAACTTAATTAACATGATCTTACATGGCCCTTGCAGGTAGATATATACTGATTGTACAATTTTTTATTGGGTTCAGATGAATTGTCGGATTGTATATTAGCTCATGTGAGAGCTAATTCTATGTTATTGTTGGATAATAACATATAGATTAAATCAAAGTAAAATTGTTAATATATGCATGAATGATATATTAGCATGTGTTGTATCATTTTACTTGAATGGTAGGGGTGCCATTACACCACAAAGCGCCGTTGGAATAACCAAGCCGGAAAGGCCCACACTCTGAGCATTGCTCACCACCTTGAGGCTTCTGTTGCAGTCAAAAGAAGGCCTTTGAGATAGGGCCTTGTCGAGGCCTTAGAAGGCGAAAAATGGCCTAGTATGGCCTTTATAATTGTATTTTATAGTCACAGGCAAGGGCCAGTTTTGGATAAATTAGTAATCAAAACAATTTTCAATTAAATTCTTTTAGATTCTCCCAATATATATTTTGGTGATATGGATATGACCCTCTGTGGCATTTGCTCGTGCAGGAATCTCATGATGTGAGACGCCTGATTTCAGCGGAGGTTGACGGTGGTCAACGGGACCTGGTTGGGGTGTACGGCTTACGTATCGAAGCTATAGGTATCCCGAGTACTGGGCTTCCGATGACAGGTTCGATATACATCAGTGTGCATTTTGATGAATTAATTGATGTGTTTGAATTGTAGTGGTATGGTAATAACATATAGAAAATGCGAACACTAGGGTGAGAGAAATAAAACCCACAAAGTTAGAAAGTTTATAAGGTAAAACGGTCGAAATGAAAAATAAATAATAAATAATAAAATTTACAGATTGTCGTTTCAGTTTTGGTTTATGAGCAGTGTGTTTGTGTAGAGATTACAGAGATTTATTCCGGTTTTGCACAAGAAAGGGCTAAAATTAAACTCTTAAAATTTTGAGTTGTAAAAATTGCAAATTATTTGAAAATTTATTACCTTAGAATTGGCGAGGGAAGGCTAATAGAGTTTTGAAAAAAAAAAAAAAAAAATTATATATATATATATATATATATATATATATATCTGAAAGGCGAGAAAATTTGGAATCGCTTCTTGCCATCCCTTTAAGTCGCTGACAGGATTTGAAAGTGTAATAAATAGCACTTACAATTACTGAGGCAAAACAACTATCGCCCAGTATGCACGACGATGCCGGCCTTACACCACAACAGGCAGCGTAGCGGCAGCGGCGAGTTGGACTGATAGTCCTTAGTCGTGTGAATTTCAGTCGCTGGCTAATTTGAGACAAATTGGGAATCAAGGCTTAGCTTGAGGTTCGCGACTGGTTTGATCACCGGGGGAGGTTGCTAGATGGGGATTTAAGCTGCGGGCGAATACGGTGCGGCACAGTTGAGGTCTGACGGGGTTGGAAGCCTTGGGAACAGCTTGCAGATTTTCAGCGTCGCGACCGTGAGCTTAGTACAGACACAAGTGACTCAGTAAAACCATTTGAGTTCTGGCCGAGGAAAAAAAATTGATTACCGAGTTCGGGACTTCAGTTGAGATGACTTTGGGTTGTTGAACCGGTTCTGAATGGGACCGGCGTGCGTTAATTATTGTGTTATTGGCGAAATCTGGAAGCTCAACGACGGTGGTTAATGTTGCCGATTCAACATTCTTTGGTGAATCAGATCGATAACACCTGGATGGATGGTTGACGAACCGGCGAAACGTCGCGACCGTTTAAAATAACGCGACCACAGTTAGCTGCCAAGGTCGCGACACGGTGAAATCGCGACGCGCCTATTTGTTCGTTGGCCCGGTGTCAAACACAGGCTTTGAGGTCATGATGCGAAAAGCGCGGCGCCGCCGAGCGTCTGCCAAAGCCAACTGCCTTGACACGAAATATTACATTAGTGTGCGCCGACAGAGTTACAGGTGTCGCGCCACTGTACTGACCAAATTTTGTGGCGATTTGCTGTTTAAGTCCTTCATTTGGATCCTTTGTTCATGGATAATGTTCCACGAACCATTCCCTGATTCGAAAAAAAACAATGAAAGACAATGTTAGGAATCTTGGGAATGAGGTACAGATTTAAAATTAGATTAAAAAACTTTAAACTTTGTTTTACAGCATACTTGTACAAAAAAACACTTCGACAAGTAGACATAATTTGAAATCAAGCTATTTACAAAAAAACATGATATGAAATCAAAGCCACTAAGGTTTAGAAAGTATACAAGTTCCCAAATAAGCAATGAAGACATGTCGAAATAAAATTTGACATTTATTAATTACAAAGGTTAACGACTCCTATAAACATGTAAAACCAGGAATTAAAACCACTAGAAGTAATAATAAGCTTATTTTACCTCGATATGAACCTTTCATGATAAATGGTTTGTGAAAATACCCATGAAAACTAAGTGTTCAAATCATGGATGCAAATAAGCTGGAATAGCATTAGCTTTTCCTTGAGAGCTTGACTTGAGCTAGAAAGAGTTAGGTTGAGTTTTGGAGTTCGGGTTCAAGACACGGCGAGGCGAATAAACAATCGTGTATAAAATATATTTTTTAGAAAAAGTAAAGCGAGATAGCATTGGAACTTTCGCAGAGGGTGGGAACATACTTTGGAATGGGAGCCAAACTTATTGAGCTGGGGACACATGAAACGGGACCAGGTCTTAAGCACATTTGGACTACATGAAACATATAGTCACGAGCGTGGTATTAGTATATCATTAATTCAAACATTGCCATATAGTCATAACACATATTATACAAACCCGAATTGAGCTAGTAACAGCAGAGGGTGAATTTATGGAGCCACCAAACCTCCATATAGGAGGTTTGACCACTAGGTCCAAAGCGCATCATAAATTTGTGCTATGAGTTGCTTCCTTTAATCAGACAGCAACAACGGTCTAATAAAATGTTTAAGGTCGACGGTGAAAAAGAATGTTGCGAGTAAAATTCACAGGGATACAAAGGTACATGAAGGCATTGTTTCGACCTCAAGTCCTTCATCTTGCTCCCGAAGCAAGGCAGTCCTTTAATACATGTTCTTCATTAAAGAGTGTACGATTTATCAGGTAAATAATGAAATCTTTTGCATTCTTATCTGCCACACATAAGCGTTTAATGAACTAACAATGCTTCTTCGTGAAAAAATATAAATACTTTTGTGCAAGCCTTGAAGTACAAGGATCCATCAGCCACAAAAGGAAATAACTGATAATAGAAATAGAATGAATAGAAGTCAGCACATTCAGTTCCAAAGTTTGGGGTTTGTTCGACACCTGCGCAGAATTGCCTTGGGATGAAATTCTTGATGCATTGCGATCGAGAAAATGCTTGATTGAGGAAGGAGATTTGATGGGTCTTGGTATCCTATGGAAGAAAACATTAGAGTTTAGAATTCAAATTCTTCCACAACTCACGAGGAACACACTACCCATAAAGTAATCTAGGCAACAACCATACCTTATAGAACAGATGTAGGACTACCTCCCTATGTGCTATGTTGATCGCATCTTTCTTTGAAATCCTGACCCTTTTCTTCTTGACAATTATCTCATTCCTTGCCCGGATAATTTAAGGCCCCTTCTTCATATTCCCGATCATCGTCATCATCATTCAACTCATTTCTCATGTCGACTTGCAAATTATTTAGACAAATTGCTCGAATTATCTTTGTTAACCCAAGACTGAAGAGTCTTTCCAATGCTATACAAACAATCCCATGCTCTTAAAAGGGCCTACTAGTATATAACTGAGTAGACATGCCCTAGAATTCAAAGTTCAATTCCTGTCCCTGCACTTAGCACAACCACCCATGTGATGTGCTTGCTTTGAAAAACGGAAGCACATCACATTTATGCTTTCATTTAGAGTTACTTTTCCAGATACTACAAATATTTTTTGCAGTCAAGAGGAAGAAAGGTACTTCTGAAATACCATGCTTGAGTTTCCTCCTTTTCCCCAGACTTCCTTAGCGACCAAACATAAACATAAAGCAAATTTCCCAAGAAATTTGCTAATATATACACACACACACACACACACATATATATATTGCTGCTGAGAGAGATAAGTCCTCCAAAATGTGTTAAACAAATACCCAAACTTTCAATCATGCGAATGAGGCACATAAATCAGAAAATGACCTTACATCTGACTATCTGATTTCTCCATTTGTCCTCTTCTCAAAGAATCAAACACAATTTAAAGCAAATTTTCACACTCGTAAACTTCAAATATGCATTTTTCTGTTGTGGTAACCAATTAGAGTACTTCTATTGCTACAACACAACATCCCATAAAGCTTCGAGTCCAATCTCGCCTCATCAATATTCCGCCTCCTTTTCCAACTTCCTACAGCCTGCTACGCCATAGGTCGCACTTTATGCAAACCTTCAAAATATAAGTTTTTCCAAACTTAAGAACAAGAATTTGATTTCAAAAACAACCCCATGATCCCCAAATGAGCCACGTATAACTTCGTAATTGCCCCTCATTCCTTGATTATCCGCCGCTATTCCTAACGAATCTCTAAAAAGAAGAAAATTAGCGAACTTAAACTTCCTTCTTCTTCGCCCTGCACCTTCCTCCGTCATCCTCCTCCGCCTCCTCCTCTTCCTCTCTCCGCCTCCTCAAGCCATACCCTATCTCGCCTCCTCCCACATCCTAATCTCCCCTCTGGTTCCTCTCGGCCTTCCTCCTCCACGCCTCGCCTTCGCCCTCCGACATTCAACAAAGGCCTCCTCTTCTTCCCGCCGCCACCGTCCCCACGCCTCTCTGGCTTCTTCACCGCCTTTCTCCTTCCCGACTATGCCTGGGTTCTCCATTCCTCCCCGATTCTCTATAACTCCTCACTTCCATTACACTTGATTCCTCTATTTCCTAGATTCTCTGTTTGACCTTGCATAATCCACTAGTGGTTTAGAGCTTCGCATTGATTCCATGAAGATGGTGTTGATCGTCAAACTCCCCCGGGTTTCGAACTTAGAGAAATTGGCCTGTGCAAAAAAAAAGAAAAGTTACTTGCAATTATCCTTACATTTATAACCTTAAAATATGCTTATTTTAGACAAATTACCTCGATGTGCCCCAAATCGAGTTTTCTTTGTTTTTATTCCTTTGAATGTTTTCTTTCTCCTTTGAATTTCAGTACACGAACTCGAGTTCCTATTTTTTCTTTATTTATAACTCAAAGAACCTAATAATTTATCTTGACCCGTTTAACTCTATTTTTGTTCTTCTTTAAGAGTATCTAAAGTTCAAGAAGAATAATCATAATGATTTGCTATAAAGAATAAGTAGATTCAACTCAATCAAACCATTCTTCTGCTTATTCTCGTCGCTATTAGCACTTGGAACAAACTTGAAAATGTTATCCAAGTTTTGAATTTTAGGATGATGAAGAGACACATTTAAGGGTAATTTATGATGAGTATATTTTAAGGTTATAAAGAAATATTAGATTTAATAAGAATTTTGCATTTTATCAATTTTAAACAAATTCTTCTTGTTTTTGTTTTAACAAAAGGGGTTAGATTGGTAATACATTTTACCTTTTGTCTATTTTAAATTCACATCACTTGGTAAAGCTGAATTCTTGTCACTTTTATTCAGAATCTTGATTTGAATGTGGAGTAAGAACAAAGTTATTTACAAAACTAACCCTTATTTTTATAACCTTAAACTATTCACAATTCTGGGACAAATTTTACCCCTAATGTATTAAAAACCCAAAAATATTGTAAATCTAATCCAATTTATTCATATTGACTTAAATCCATCGTTAAGTTAACATTTAAACAAACTCGAGGGTGCTGTCCAGTTTTAACACAACTTCTATACATGTCGAATTAACTATCGTTGCTATATTTGAACAAACCGAAAGGGGTTAAAGTCTGGGTTTGAGAAATAGAGAATGATAGTTATTAATTTGATTTAACCGTATCGTGAAGAGATAAATTCAACTCGCGCATTAAATCCGTGTTTATGTGATTGTTGGAGGATAAATTGTCAAAATTATGTAAAAATAACATTCTTTTTGGTTTTATTAAAATAGATAAATTGTAATTTTGGTTTGGCTCTTAAATTGTTACCCCTTCATTCTTCTAAAATCACAAAATAATTCTCTCGTCATTTGATTGGTGAAGCTACGATGAAACCTTTAATCGACAGACGAGGAAGAAGACTAGACTTATTAATAAACAAAGATAGAGGAGGTACTTGCGATTTCATAATTTCAGCACAGAATAACTGTATCGATTAGATGATGTAGCTCACAGAAGAATAATAAAAATTAAAATAAAGTGAACAACAAATAGAATGAAGTTATCGAAGCTTAACATATATCAAGCTCACAAAAACAAAAACATAAGGTGCTATTTATAGGCATCAATATAAAACCCTAACAGATAAATCCAAAAAATCATAATAGATAAATTCTAAAAAGCCCAAACAGATAAAACCTAATAGATAAATCATAAAAACACTAAAGATAAATCCTAAAAAGTACGATTAAATAAATAACTAATAAAAATTATAATTTACTTGGACTTCCTATCTCGTCTAAGTCTAGATATAAGCCTACTCCATGTCCCATCATTAGATTAATTTATTTAGCGTTTTGATAATCTTATTAGGCATATCTCGACACGGGAAGATCTGACGATTTGCCTGACGCAAATTCTTGTTTTAATAAGTATCTCTGCCATCCGTGGCGGGTCAGATTTAACCAAAGGTTCTTTTCAAAGAGATGGAGATACGCTTCGGACTTGTATTTCGCCTGTTCTTAATGCCGTGGGAAACATAAGGAAGACCACTTTGTTAATTGGGTTTATTGTGTGTCGAACAATACAAAGGCCTAAACATAGATGAATCTTGTTAATTTTGACGGAGGAACAAACATAGATCCTGGAGACGATAGATAGCCGATTTCAGACTTGCCAAATAGAGTTCATACATTTGAGCTCAACTTGTTAGGTAATGATAATTATCACCAAACTATACGTCATGTCAATTATTGTGTTAAGTTCAAAGCTGTAATACTTGCTCGAGGAACCCTAGTATGTTTTGCTGGGTTTAAATCCTCAAATCTTTATCATCATACGGATGTGGGTTATGAAGGAATCGAACATCTTTATCCACTATCGACTTCGAACGACACTTTGCATCAAAACTATGGCTCTGAGGCATTTAAAAGTTCAGCCCGCCTCATGCTGGTGTACTTAGAAGTGGTGGAAGTCATCTAAAACCAAGGTTGGAAACTGACTACGGCCGAAACTCGGGACCGAAAGCATGGGAACCGGTCCTGCTGAAACCGGTAACGGGGAGAGCAAAAATGGGGACAAAACCTGGCCACCCGTTGTCGGTCCAGAATCTGGCCGACCAAGGCTTCAAGTTAACTGGTTTCTGCTTTTTTTCTCCATCATGCGGGCATTGCTTTTGAAAAAACTACACAACTTTTTAACTTTTATTTTATTGATTTTTTTTTAATATTATTAATCGTAATAATCCAGCCTTTATGCTTATTGAGACTTTCAAAATATTATTAAAATTAAGGTAATTTTTAAAATTGTGTGTTATTTTATTTCATATATGTATTTATTTATTTTTAAGTTAAATGAGTTATTTTTTTAAAATTTTTATGACAACGATTTAAGAGTGGATATATTCGGAGCTGGTGATATTCGCAGTGGATGTTCAAGTAATTCACCTTTAGTACTTTGAGATGGGGATGGCGATGTCTAATCTAATGTCACTTGCTAACTGTCTAATTTTATTATTATATGAAGTATGAACTTGATTATGTATTAGATATATCTCTTTAATGTGTATTGGATATCTCTTTAATTTTATTACTAATGAAAATTAAGTTTTATATATAAGAAAAAAATATTTTTTATTTTATATATAGACCTGTCTATCCTTCAAGAATCCTGCTCAACCCTGCTGAACCCTCTCTAATTCGACTCTTCTCCCTTCCTGTCACTACACTCGCCGGTCCAAAACTTTATGAAACATGGATTCGTGGATGCAAACCTGTTTCACTTAATGAAGGAAGTGAGCCAAAAGATGCTTTAAGAATGTACCCTAGCCATTCGAGGCATCTTTCGTAGTCGCTGATTACTAGCCTCAGATGGTGTGTAAAGGCATGATTTTCGGTGGAGCCAGCTAAGATCTCTCTATGAAATTCTTCTACTTGAGAACTGACATATGTTTTATTACAGGTTAGTTTCCATGTTTCTCTAACTATTTGTTTTGTATATACATGTTTTCGGGCTTAATCTGTGATTTTGTTTTTTCAAAGGAATGTCGAGTGATTACTTATTGCCGTGACTTAAACCTCAAGCAATTTGTGTTGGTTGTAAATAGACGGCTAATGATTCTCTCTATCGATTTCGCCATCAAGTATCGCACACATTGTAGAGATTTACGCATAGAATGTTTGGAGTTTTCCTTTATCTTTTTAACAACGCAGTGTGTAAGTGTCACATCTCAGAATATCATACCTGACCCAAATTGCAACAGATTTGTATTGCAAGTAAAATGCTCGAGTTTACTTTTCTTTAATAATCGTAAGTCACTTTTGCTCATGATCAAGAATTGGTCCAAATTGTAGAGATTGTGCTGCATGTAAATGCTTGAGTTTTCTATTCTTTTTAATAATGAGTGTGTAAGGTCACTGATACTTGTGGACAAGAATTGGCCTAACGGTATAAATTTGTGCTAGAAGTGAATGTTTAGAGTTTTTTTTTCTCCTTTAATAAATGTAGGTGTGTGGGGGTTCACTTCTTGCCATGATCAAGAATTGGCCTAAATTGCAGAGATTTGTGATGCAGGTGAATGTTTGGATTTTTTTTTCTTTTTTTAATAATTGTGGGTGTGTGGGTGTTTAAGTTTCATTTGTATACATTCGGGATCAATCTGGGTGGAGTCTTAAAGAATCGGTTAAAGAGACTCAAATCAGGATCATTGGGAGCAAACCCAAAGTCGAAACTAATTAGTGCTACCTTTGAGGTTCTATTATACATATATTGTTGATGATGATGACTGATGATACAATCCAAATGGATATCATAAGTTGCAATAAATATTTACTGTTTGTTGTCAAAAGAAACAGCCATCTCTCTTTATGTAGATAAGGATAGTAATGAGTTGTCCTAAAATAGTGCTTTTAAAATAAAAAGATATCACCCAGAACATATTTGAGAAAATGCTCAAATTAGTGCTTAAAACCGTAGTTGGTAATTACTACTTTTAACTAGACGTTAACAGTTTGACCATTATTTAAAATATATTTTAATTTGGAATTTTTTTTTGAAAATATTCGGGGACAAAGCTTCGATAGTAATAATAATGGATATTGTCATTACTCGACATCAATTGTCTGACCGAATGGTAAAATTATCGTGATTCGTAGATAAGACCCCAACTATCATATAAGGATGATAAAGAGGGAGAAATTGGAGTTTTAGACTGAAATAGTGTTTGTGGGGGAGAAAAATGGATTTAATTAGTTTTTCAAATTAAAACTAATGCCTAAACTAGTGTTTCGCAAAATGTCGTTGTTCTTTGATAATATTTTTCTTTATTTATCGCCATTGGTCAGATAGCTTAAGTTATCTTTATTTTTGCCCCGTCTTCTTTTCTCTCCTCATTTTGACATCGAATTATTACAAGTCCAATTGTCATATAGATAAAGAGCATTTGACACGACCTAATTGACAACGACATTTGACACCTCCCACTCTAATTGTCGTTGTCCATGACAAATGCATTAAGACTACTTCGAAAGCATTAATTGCTCAACCAATTTTATAATTTTTCAAATAAAGTATTTCGATCTAAAACTCGAGAAATTGCAAGTAAAGAACTAAGGGAGGCAGTCAAGTACCATCATCATCACAGCCTCAAAGTGGTGGAAATTGCAGGTTATCGTAATTATATCTGTGATTTTGAGTCATAAACGATTATTGAAAATGCCAAGTACGCTTGTGACACCCGTATCCTGTGTGGTTCCCGTTGACTCCGCCCACAACCTATGGAAACGATACGCCTCGTATTACGACACAGCACTCATGTAATGGCCACTGGATTGGAGAGTACTAATGTTTACTAAAGAGAGATCAATTATATTCTAATACCAAGAGTTATTTCATTACCATTAATACAAATACATATTAAAATCTACAATTCTAATACATATTATTCAAAACATCAAAGCCACAACCCGGCTTTCTTCAAAATATTTCGTGAACACTATTCATGTTACTATTCATGTTACTATTCACTTCCATTCATGGCCATTTCAAATTTCATATTAATAATTAACACACAATTTATTTCATAAATTATGAAATGGAACACTCTAACAATTTCTTACGCTCACAGATCATTCAAATGGGCTTTAAAATTTCTCTGTAATTTTCATCAATTTGGTCCCAAGCTGGGACTGACTAAACTAGCCCTCACTACCAAACCAACACAATCATCAACAAACACTTAACCGAAAAATAAACCAAGTAGGATGAAAACTCATCTTCATGAGTTTACCGAAACTCCAGATTTATGTCCATATGCGTAGCTCTCAGATCAACTTTGGTTTTTGGCCCCACGAAACCTACCATTCAATTTTTCGAGATTCGAGAAAAAGCAAAGTGAGGCAACAAAATATTTTCCTCCTCTCCACCGCTCCTCCGACGCCTCTTGATTGATTTTTTTTCATTTTATTATTATTATTATTATTATTATTATTATTTATTATTATCATTTGAATACATGTCTATATTGTTTCATTCGTCCGTTTTACTCCGAAACAATTTATTTTTCGCTTCATTTTATTTTAAAGGAACTTAGCCCAAACTATTTCTCGATCCGAGATTTTCGTAAATCTCGCCCTCGAAGTCATCGACGACTTATCACCCGTAAAATCGTAAAATATTCTGATTGGTTCTGCACTTGACGGGAATTTTTCGGGTTACTAGATTTCGCGAGACGAATTTAACGCGCAAATTCCGCTTTCGTCATCCGAGATCTGAGAGAATTTTCTGGCTTTCAACCGAAATTACCGCTTTTGGCCCTTTCGAAATTGAATTTTTCTCAGGTTTTACAACGCTAGAGAAAATTATTATTGATACTTGCTATCTAGAAAGTGATAGTTAAAGTGGAAGGATGAGCAAGAGAAAAGTTGTTGCACAACAATTTGGAGAGCGTATACCTATTGGAGTTGAATTATAATACAGGATCTCAGTGGGGTATTAATGAATACTTTTGTTCATATTAAATATTATGAATTTGATATTCTTGTTGAGAAATTGTTAAAAATGTTTATTTTACATTAGCAATCTATGACAGGATGGTGTAAGAAAATGTTAGATAAGATAATTAACCGATGAAGCATGCAATCTATTCTTTTGAAGGTTTGATGCCGCTTTCAAACATTTACTTGCACATAAATCTCGCATTTGGGCTAATTTCATCGTGGCAAGAAATCCAATGAGAGAACTATTAGGCCCGGTTTTTAAACGTACTTCATATACCATAGAAATGTAGTGGAGCCAAGATTCAAAATCATCTTCGACTCCCATTCAACACTCAACCTTCCTTGAAAAACAAACAAAATCATTGTCAAGCCACTGCGAGGCTTGAGGCCGTTTTTCGTTGATTATCCGACAGCTTAAGGCCCTATCACACATGTTTGATCGAGCCGATGCCAGCGGGGAGATGACCGCTACCTGGGAAAAGGTTACCTGGAAGAGGGTTATTCGATGCATCAAAGGTGGACCCAAAGTGAATGCTAGCCATAGTGTGAGTCACCCAGAGTGAATGCTGTCCGAAGATGTCCGGTATCTCAAGGGGTATGGAATAATACGATCCCACATCGGTTTCACACAAAAGTGTGGAGTGGTACTTAAACTTGAGAAGTTCTCTCACCTCACAAAGCTTGGCCTTGGCTGAAGCTTCACTTGGCTCGGGAGGCCTCATCACATTTACTGAGAGTCAAGCATGTGAATGAGAGGTTACTCAGAAAAGGGATTCTCGTGAACCAAAGGGGCCGAGAAGGGTCGAGGTGCCACCCAGAGTGAATGGCGTACGTGGACGTCCGATTTTTCAAAGGGTATGGATTGATTATTTATCTGACACCTGCTCCACACAAGAGTATGGTACTCAGTTCGAGAGGATCTCTCCCACCTATCAAAGCCAGCCTGGTTAGGCTATCCGATCGCTTCGAGGCCATATCATTCACTCCGCCCACCTTCGTGCACCGGCAGCCTTCCGTATAGTGTCCTTTCCTGTAGCCCTCTCGCTATAAAATCGACTCTTAATGAAATCACTAATGATAAAGCCTCAACCCCAACCCAAAAGACCGGCTGATAATGGAGGACTTCTCACAGATCACCCACACTCTGTGTGGAACCAATGGTGGATCGCACGACAAACATATTAGGCTTGTTGTCGCTCCTCGTGAAACACCCTTGAACTTAATCCCAATACCCGATCATGGAAATGTATAGAATTTTGAACGACATCATTGCCTAACAAGTTGATCTCTAAATGTATGAGCTCTTTTGATAGTAAACACAAATCACCTTTCAATATATCGAACTATGTTTGTTCCCTCAAATCAAAATCGACTCTTAAATTCGCCTATGTCAGCCTTTGTATTGTTCCACTGACACACAAACCCAATTAACAAAATTGGCCTTCCTAATGATCAAGCAAGATAGCATCAATTAGAATTTTCATCCGGCAACCCGCTAATCCGATCTTCTCCTAACTATTATAAATGTTTAAAACTCTATCAAACCGCTAATAAATTAATTGATGGATTTATGTTAAAAAACCAGAGTCCTCATTTCAATCTCTATTTGAAAAATTATGATCAAAAACATAGTTTTAAAAGACGTAAGCATGAATGATTATTAAGGTGCACGCTGAGTTTTTATAAAATAAGTGATTCAAAATCTAATTGAATTAATAAAAAATTTAACATTCTTGACATTTAAAAGAAACATTCAATAAAAAGTAAGGGAAATCATATAATTTTTGTAATGATATATCGTAGAATTTTCTATAATTAAAGTGTTTAGAAAGGAAATTAAAATCTACAAGTCACGCTCTTTCAATAAGGCGTATGTTTTATTAGTGAGAAGTGCTGAGCTGTGAGGCTGTGTTTGAGTCTAAGCGCTAGTTTTTTTAAAAAACTATGGATCAAAAGACCTAAACTAAGACTAGATTCCCGATTTTAAAAAATATTTGATAAAAAATGCAAAATTATTAATATGGGGCAACAAAACCTAGGTGGTTATATGACTTGCTAAACCTTAGATACGAGGTCATACTCTAACACACACATTAGTACCCAATAAGCTTATTAGTGATAAAATTTAAAATTTATTTGAATCCTTCATGAAATACTTTTGGAAATCATTAGACATGTTCTTTTAATCTTAATTTTTCTCATATAAATTGAACTACAGATACAATATAGTTTTCCTATTTATATACGCAATGGAAACAAAACAAATTTATAAGAAAATGATATTAGCCTAAGATGGAAAAATTGAACTTTTTTCCTCCTATAATTTAAATTTATGATCAATAGAAAATCACATATTAATCTCCTCCTCTAGTAAGTCAGGTATCATATCAATTAGGTTGTGGTTGTATAGTTGTAGGATCACCCTATCTGTCAAGCCTGCAAGTTTCTGTAAAAAATTTCTATCTTTTTAAAAGCAAGATAAAATATACATTTAAAATAAAGATAGAAAACCCTAATCCGCCCGTTTATTTTCTCATTTTTTTCAGATCCTATTTTCCTCGCCAGCTGAGGGTGATTTTTTTGACAATTCTTGGTCTGAAATCACCCATGCGAATCTTTTCTTTATTTTTCATTTAATAGCAATTCTTCCATGAAGATTTAAGTTTTATTTGTTTTTTGTGTTGTCGTTTCATCAATGCTGAGCCATGCCGTTTATTTGTGTGGAGCGATTTAGACAAGCAAGGCAATATTTGATAAAATGAAGAGAGTCAAATTATGATCCTCGCATGTCAAGAACTGCAGATATTTTAATCAATATTTTATCAAATTTATAGACTTTATGTCGGTTTATTATGCTATTAACCTAAATATTGTTTCATCATGTATGGTTTTTGTATTAGTTTGTATCTTTGATCTATCAATCTATTGTAAGTTTGAATCAATAATATTATTTTTCCTTAAAAAAAAAAAAAAAGAAGATAAAATATATTATATTCAAAATTTTAAAAATAATCTTAAAGTTTTTTTGAAAATTAATTACTGGAAAAATCAACAGATCGCCAATATGTTCTGTGAACTTGAGTTATAGGTATTTCGTCACAATAGTAATATCAAATGCGTATTCTTAACTTACTAAATGTATAGGTTTTGAATCGGTTCATTATGCTATTACAGTAAATATTGTTTCATCCTCTGGTTTTTAGCTTATTTTTGTTATATGTTTTTATTAATTTATTAGTTTAAATCAATAAAATTATTTTCCCTTTTCAAAAAAAAAAAGAGATATAAAATTATAATTTAAAACTTTATAAATTTAATAAAACTTAGGTCATAATTTACAATAATTTTTTTGGAAATTTTAAGTCGTTATTTAAAAATATTTTTGAAATAATTAAAATAATTTGATATTTCATAGAATAAAATTAAGCTGAATTCAAAATTTTTCTACTTTAATTATATATATTGAATAGAAAACTTCAGGCAAATATTAAACTAAATTCATCAAAAGTTAGCGCTCCACATGACATGGCAAGAGTTCTGAGTCAAAGGAAGAGTACGTATACCCCGTTGCTTACCTTCTAATGAAAACTCATTTTAAATTTGCACTCAAGGAGAGAAGAGATTTACATTCTTGTATTAAACACCCAAATTCAGAGACATTTGATTCACGAGAACATGTAATGACTAATTTCTTGCAATCCATTTCAAGCATGGTATTATTTGGAACATGAGCTGAGGGATGTAGAAGTGCTTCACAAATCCGCCAGTGGCTTCAACCTCAACATGTGGAAGCATCCCGTGAAAACTCTTAGAGAAAGCATGCATAACGCATTCAACTTCATTTCGGATTACACCACCCACAACTGATTTGCAAGAGTCTCAAAGATCGCACCATCCGTTGCATTTTAGTCGGGGCGCGACAGAACTTTAACATGGGATTTTCCGCGTTACGATAGGTTTAGCTCGCGACAAGCACTACCGAGGAGCTCGGCACGAGCGCCTGGGCGCGCTGACAGAGGCCGCCAAGATGATAGGAGGCCCAGCCAAGGCGGACGATCGACCTTGGGCACACCTAAAGGCGCTCCGTCGCACATGAGTTTGCTAGCAGCACAAAGGCACCGTGTCAGGACTCCGCTTCGAGCTATTGTTATTCGCAATCGCGATGGGCCCTATTCATAGACACTGTTCACATGGGTTTTCCAAATCTAGCTTGATCCAGGACCTTAATAGAAAAAATGACCCCTAGAATGGGGTGTCATAGTGTCAGAATAAGCTGAAGCATTATTCTTTAGCACTGGCTCATCTAAGAATATTCATGACAATGTTCACGGGTTTTCCAAATCTAGTTTCCGATCCAATGGGACCTGGTCAGAAAAAAAAAAATGACCCTGGGAATTAGGGATGCCACGTAAGTAGTAATGCTTCGAGCTATTGTTCTTTTGGAACTGCTCATGGGCACATTCATGGACAATGTTCACATGGGTTTCCCAAATTCATTATGATCCACGACCTAGAATAAAAAAATAAAAAAAAAGATCCGTGAATTGGGGTGTCACATTAGCTATCCATGGTTTGGGCTGACATCAACGAAAGGAGCCACCATCTGCGTGGGAGCCGGGTATGAGGTTCCTTCTTGCATGCTACTGTTCTTCGATAAAATCTAGCCCTCGTTGAATGTGAAGATTTCTGAGTTGGGAAGGTTGTGACCCATCCAAACCTATGTGTTTCTCTGTTTCTACTATGTCCAAGCTATGGTACCAAGAATCGAGACCCGTTCCTTGTTGAAATGATTGAAGAAGGAGAAGAATATTTAAGCAAAAGACCTGCATTTGGGGTTGTTGTTCGCGTAATGCCGCGACAAAATATAAAGGTGTTCCTCCACGATCGCACGGGCATGGTCTCACTTCCGGGACACTGACATCTCCGATCTGCGGGTATCTTCTACCCTTCAAGATAGCATGTGGCATCTTCACCTCTTCAAGATAGCATGGACTCGAGGCATCCGCATGCCCTTAAGAGAAATAGAAAAATAATAAATACCAGGTTGTTTATTTGACTTAATGCCGAAAGCTATTCAACTTTAAAGATTATGTTTGTTTTTAAATTAATAATAGATATAAAATTCTAAAAGTTATGAATATAAAAATGAAAATATTTCATTTTTCTATCTTAAAAGAATTTCTTTCCATAAAAACAAGAAAATCTTCTATCATCTCTCAACAAGGAGAAGTGGCTACAACACTCACTACTGGGAATGATAACTGAGGCTCGGGACGAGGCTAATTCCCATCCGACTCGGCTCGCTTTATTTTTTTCAATTTTCAAACCATCTCATTTAAAAATTAATTAAATGGGGCTGGATGGTACCCCAAACCCGCCCCGTATTGAAGGTGATCACCACCACATGCAGCCGCGCCTGCGCCCAGTCCCGCCATGAAAGAGATCAGAATACTGTGGTCCTGGAACACTAACCGCTTCACTATCTAGGAGTGCCTCAACCGCGCAGACTATGGCCCCAACTCCATGCGTCACGCGTGCACCCGCCTCATGATTCTTAAGACCGAGAACCATGCTACTACTCTCCCCGCCCGCATCAAACACATCCCAACCACCTCGGAGGCATCAGCAATATTAATTATGTACCTCTCGTCTCTTCCGACTATCAAAATAGAAGTTTAACTAAGCCTCTTTTTTTACCTCGAATGCCCTCTCACACAAGTCATTCCACTCAAACTCGACTCTTCTCCGCCATCCACATAGGTCTGACCCAGAGAAGTCCTCAATGAACCTCCCCACACCCCGCATCTAAGAAACTTCAGATTCAAAGACCCGACTTTTACTTCTACCAACTCATAACTCGCTTCCGACCTTCCTAGGTGCACTGGACACACCCGGCTTATACTCTCCATGTCCAAGAATCCATCTCGCAAGCAAACTCACACCATCGAACTTAACAGACAAGGATGTTCCTCCGAGGCCCAGAGAACAATCCTCAAGTGATCCTCATGCTCCTCCTCGCACTAGAGTAGATCAAAATGTCCACAAAGACCACGACTTAACCGATCTAAGTAGGGTTGGAATACCCTATGCATGAGATCCATGGGTAAGGGGTACCGATTTTATAAGAAATTTATTCAATCGGCTTCCAAGAATCAACGCATACCGGGCGGTCTTGTCCTTCTTAGCAAACAGGACCTGAGCGACCTATGGATGTTGCTCGCCCCGGCAGAAACCCTTTGTCCAACAACTCCTGTATCTGGACCTTGAGTTCCTGCAACTCAACCGGCGCCATCCTATGCGGAGTCATAGAAATGGGCGATGTACCAGGGTGTAACTCAATACAGAAGTCTACATCCCTCTACGGAGGTAATCTCGGTAGCTCATCCGGAAAAACATCCTCATACTTGCAAACTACTCGAGGTAGATCCAAATCTTGTCTCACCTCGTCCTCTAGGGTAAGGCTTGCTAGCCAACCTATCCACCGCCAAGCATCAAGTCGTATTACCTGGGCCCGGGGTAAAGCATCGTTTGTCCCTTGAAACGTAACACGAATACTCTTCGTGTGCAAGCGGCAGAATCTCATACGATCACGCCACGAAGACTCACTGTGCCACAACCGCATATCCCAAGGATGACATTAAATCCTGACATGTCCATGACCTTGAAACACAAGGAGCAGAATCCCCGAGATCTCTAGCCATCCTGGATATTATCAACTCTCACCCTAGTTCATAGGAGATAATTCACATACAACGGCTTTTCCAAGGTTTCAACTTCTAAGCCTATACCTTTTCATGTAGCTGATAAATAACAATGAATATGATGCCCTTGAATTAGGCAACACTCTCACAAGGTGTGAAAGTAAAATGTATCCCCAGATATCGACCGACAGGCACTTGAGGTGTAATGGCGTAGACACGCCCCTGGGTCCCTGAAGTACTGGCCTGAGAGCCCTGTCCTCGACCTCGACCCATGCCCTAGCCCATGTGGCTCATCTGCAAAATAAGAGGTGCCGTGGAGCACCCCGGGACCGGGAGCACGGCCCCTTGGCCCATGCTGGCGTAAGGAGAACAAACCGCCCAAGGCGATGTCCCACGATGATCGGGATTAGAAAAGTCCTATAACTCCGGGGATCCCACCGAGGTGGGCAACTCGCCTAAAGTGCCCTGTGGTTGTGGCATGGAAACATAGCTGTGGATAATTCCTAAAACCGAGGTGTCTCATGACAACCCACAACCCATCTACTCGGGATGTTTGCAACCTACCCGACATTCACGAACGGCAAAGTCTCCTCATCGGGAGCTTCACTCTAAATACAAACCCTGGTCCCAAACAGCTCACAATGACCACACAGGTCTACATGTGAGTAATATAATGGCCACTCGGGCCCCCGCATCAATACTCAAATAGATTCCAAATACATCAACTATCTACAATAGTTCAAAAGTTAATAAATTACTTTATACAAACATATTAAAATTCATCACATCGTAATACATGTTATACAAAATCAAAGCCACAAGCCCATTTTCTTCATATGTGCGCCCGACGCGTCGCCGGCCCGCGCTTGACTCAGACCGGGTGTGGGGTCCACCGACGGTGGAGCAAAGCCTGCACAAGGGCTACCCCCACCTAAGTGCATGCAAATGGTCGCATAATCAAACACACATCCAAGTGCAATATACACATGCTCCACTGACGTCTACATATGAATGACTAATTCACCATGCCTCATGTACCGAGCTCTTTGCCGGGCTCCATCACTCAATATGTCATTGAGTAATATATCCCGAGTCACCCACCGGCTCGCCTTCACATGCATACACCAATCGGTGACAACCGCCATCGTATTACCAATGACCTGCTATCGGAGCCCCCACCTACCCATTACCCAATGCAAGTGTCAATGGGCAACCAATCCGAAGTCAACCTACCCCATCACAACCCGAAATCTATGTGATAAACATGACCGTGTGTCTTCTTTTCGGGGCAACATAACTTCGGGTGATACCGCATGTCCTTACTAATCATATAAAACTATGATATCACGGCCCTTACACCCATACGCCAGCTCATCGACCCTCAAACATGCATTCGCCATGAATGAAAACCATTTAAACAGTGCTGGCGAACCGGGATAAACCTTCTGAGGCTAGTGACAGACCGACATAATCTATTTTGTGATGTCCCTCCATGTAATCACCGCGACTCCGGGACGATTGATATTATACGGACAACCCTCCGATGTTGTAATGGACACACCGATAAACAATATTGTCGGGTCAACCCTCCGAACACTCCCTTCCCAAGAAACCACCATGACTCACCTTGGCTTAATTAGGGTTCTAGTGCGCGTTGAAATGCAATGAGCCATTTCCATTTTTCTTCTTTAAATCCGGCTGTGATCATTTTGACGCGGTCTTATTAATCAAGTCCACTAATCAACACCCTACGCGGTGTTGATCCACAACCGCAATCACGACACACCATCAAACACCCAACACGCTGTCAACTTCAACTATGCACCACACCTAATTTCTAGGTTACCCTGCTAGTATATGGAAATGGCGATGTCACCAACACATCCATGCTAATATATTCACATGCATATATATTAAATATAATTAAATCACATAAAACATGTTATGCAAATTCACAATCAATTACACCAAAATTAGCTCATGGCTAATTAATAAACACAAGCAATTCATTTTCTAATAATAACACACAAATGGCCCAAATCTCGACCATATAAAACAGGCACCTTCGTCCCTTCACTGCTCATCACCAATATCAGGATACCAAACACACCACAAACCCGGCATGATATCAACCCGGAGCAAAACTAAACCTTAACACAACCGAGACTGGTCGAAAATAATCTCGAAAATTGCCATGACCGCTTAAAACACCAAAATTCAAATTAATCTATCCGAAAAACAATTCCAAATTCACCCGATCATTCAAAAATAGTCTCAAAATTTCCTAAAATATCTACACTAAATTCAAAAATTTGAGGACTGGAAATTTATGGCCTAAAGCCAATTCCAAACCATTAAATAGCCTTAGGCTAGAAATAACACAAGTAGAAAAATTCCCTACCTCGTGGAGTTTGACGAACTCCAAGATTTTGATGTCAACGCGTAGCTCTCATCGCGTAGATCAACTTTACCTTCAGCCCCGATGAAAACCTACTATTTGATTTTCATAGATTTGAGAAATAAACAAAGAGAAGAAAAATTTTAAAAAAAATTCTCCCCTGACGCCTCTCTCTCTCTCTCTCTCCGACGCCCTCTCCTCCTTTCCTTTGTTTTGTTTTTTTTTTTCCTTTTTATTATTATAATAATAATATTATATTATTATTATAATTTTGAATACATTGTCTATATTGCTTCATTCTGTCCGTTTACCAAATAATTTATTTCTTTTTAGTTCACTTTATTTTAAATGAACTTAGCCTAAGTCATTTTCTTCGACTTCCTCGAGATTTTTTAAAAATCTCGCCCCGGTCACGATTTACTTATCACCTTAAATCGCAAAATATTCACTTCATCTCACTTAAGAAACTTTTCTGTGTCACTAGATTTCGCGAGACGAATTTAATCTGCCACAAATCGCTTCGCCATTCGAGATCTGTGAGAATTTCCGCCAACCAAATTACCGCTTTATCGCTTTTCTAAAAATTGAACTTTTCTCTGCTCACATACGCCGTCCCGACCGGCTAAGAGACCCCAAGTGTCTCCCACCCCGAATGATTGACCCGTCTCGCCCCGGTGACCACGACCTGTCCCCCGAGATCCATGCGAAGTAGAAGTCTTCTACTTCTTCTTGGAGCTAGAAGAAGATTGATTCTCCTTTCTCTTAGCACTAGCACTCCATGTCCCTATGTTCCGGTGTCATCCACTTCTCTTTCAATGGCCAAAGTTGTCCTGACCATTGAGTCCCCTCCTCCCATATATGTCGGAGGATGATGTGCCTGAAACCTTTGGAGGTTACTCGTCCCTCCCTGGCCCACCGTTGTACTAGTCCGTGCAATGGTAGCAGCCACAACACTCGCCTGTGCAATGATGGCAACTGTAGTGCCCACAACCTCTATAAAGGCATGTGGATCAAACACAGGTGGTGGTTGGCTATTGCCCGTGGATCTAATCTCACGTCCCTCTCAGCTTCACATTCCACATGTCAAATAGAAAATTGAGATTTCTTTTTCTTTGGCTTCAACTAGTAGTGCATGTGCCAACTACTAATAGACCTCAACATCATGAACTACACCGTTCATCCTATTGTTCCTTAGTGGTGCATAATGCTAAACACTAATTCAAATCAATTCCCGAACTATCATGTTCATTTTGTTTTCCGAACCCCTAAGGTTATGCTTTCTAACCTAATGTTCACCTTTTCCTAAATACATCATACCATGTATATATTTCACCAAATTTGTAAACACACAATCACAAATCACAATCATGGAACACACATTAGGCACAATACAGAAATATACTACGCGATGTAGCGCCTAAACCCGTCCCATAAATTCCTTGTGCAATCACCTACCTGTAATCTAATACCAAACCGTGATCGACATTGCATACCGAGCACTGTGTAATCATAAACCTAAGCTCGACACCAAGTTATACTCAAGCCGAGATGCTTGTACCGAACATTGAGTTCCGTAATTCAAGATATCTTTAGCCTGACACTCAGCCGAGATTTAACTGGGTATCGTGACTATACTCAGGATATCCACACCGAGCTCCTGTAATCATTTACCTATGCTCAGGACATAACCGATGTCCTGACTCCATGCCCATCGCCTGTGCATTTGCATACCAAGCTGAGGCCGTCGACGCCCAATTTTCAGGGGTCTCGTTGACAACCCGTAAACCCGTAGAATCTCTAGCTTAGGTCATCTTCGATCTTAAGTCTGTACCGGCCAGGTCAATTCACTGCGGACACCGAAAGTTACTTCGGCACTACTAATACGCCCTTTATCTGGGACCATTCATTCATATCTAAATCTAAAATATGAAAATAAAACACTTAATTATCGTCTCTGTGAAGAGTCCGATCACGCCCTCTCTTACCATACCCTCATATACCCGACTATTTGAGTAAATAGCTATTTAGAAAATAGTCCCAAAGAGCTAATTATAATTCTTTTATACAATATTTTACAAAAGAAATACTCAAGGCCACATGTCAGCTCTTCCAAAATCACGGCCTCGTCGGCGTCGTCTCCACAATACACTCCTGTATCTAAAGGGTGTCCGCGTGAAGTGAGCAATGCCCAGCAGAGAATAATTCTTACAAGGGCTACTCCCCACCTAAGTGCACATGCAATGGCACACCACACATGTAAACCCTCGCATGTTTAAACTATCAGCAATCGTCCAATTCATTTCGTGTTGCCTTTGACGTTCCCATTTACATCCTAAATCAAATTATAAGAATAATAAATATAAAAGGTTCAACAATAAAGAAAAAAAAATACATTTTAGAGTTAAAATAACATTAAAAGTGAATCCAGAACATCGAAAAACCTTAGGGTAGTTATATAGATCTAATTTGGAGATCTAATTGGTAAAAGCAAGTAATTATTGGAAAGAAAACAAAAAAACGACCCATGAGTCAATGGATACCGGGACTCTTTGAGGTGTAAAATCCCATTTTCACTCCATTTCTACTTATTTTCTTTCACTCCTCTCACCCCACACCCTTGGAACCTTAGAAATCTTAGAGAGGAAAAGAAAGGAAAGAGTAATAGGAGATTGAAGGGTAGATAAATTAAAATGAGTTCTTAATGAGAGATTTGGACAGAGGTTCTCATTTCTTGAAGATGGGTTATTGCTATATATTATATTTTGGGATTTATCTTATTATTATGATGGGAGATGTTTATCTCTGGATATTTTATAAATATTTATGTTAAACAAAGGGTGGGTTGAATAACAGTGAATCTTTCTTGAAGCAAAAATATAATATTGCGAATCAGAATTTTTAACTGAATATCATTCTTTGCTGATTAGTTTCTAATCATAGTAATTTGTAATTGAATGATAAAATGGAAATGATTGGAATTCTCTTTTCTTCATTCGATTTATATGATATTATCTTGGGAGTGTTTAGAAAGATAATGTTTGGTAGGATATGCCCTTGTCTTTTTGAATGTTGAAAGGAACATTAATGGAGAGGTTCCTTGTAAGGATACTCACCTAATTTTTCAAGAGGTTCCTTGTAAGGAAGCTTGAAAACACTACTATGATGAGGAGAGGTTTTTGTAAGGATGCTTGAAACACTTATGATGAGGAGATTCCTGTATGATGCTCAATTCATTCTCAAGAGGTTCTTTGTAAGGATGCTGAGAAACACTACTATGATGAAAGAGGTTCTTGTAAGGATGCTCAATCATTCCCAAGAGGTTTCATATGATGCTCGAGAAACAAGATCACAATGAGGGGTGGAGGTTACCTAAGTATGTCGTCTGCCCAAAGAATTGGTGGAAATTGTTTATGGTAAAACAGGTCAATTCTTGTTATGGTGCTCGCTTATTCATTTAATTATCGATTTTACATAAACCCGAGATCCGGTGGAAAAGTCCCTGTTTTATGTCAAAATGTATATCTATGTTATGTTAAAAAGAAAATGAGACTGGCTTGCTTTCATACTTTTCTGGCATCTTGGTTTGTGCTCGAGAGGATTTTCCTACAGAGTTTGCTTCAATTCCCTACTATGTCCACATTTTTAGATTTTGCCCTTGGAGGAGGCGGAAGGTGTCGAGAACCCATTCTCGGGAGGCCCCACTCGAAGGGACTTTAAATCCCGAGGTCCATCAGGTGAAGGAACTCGTATGAGACCATGATAGTGAAGAAGAAGGCTAAATATTGGCTTATTGCTGGTTTTGTAATTTTTTGGATAGAAGATCCAATTTTGTATATGTACATAAGAAGTTTTGTAATAAAAAACTCAATTTGAATTGTTCAAATATGGTGTTGGATAGTTTCCTAGATTTCATACTGCTGCAGATAAGTATATAGTTAGTAGTAGCTGAATGGAATGCATCAGAGAAAGGACGTATGTGAAGGGAGGAAGGAAAATGGGGGGTGGGGAGTGGGGCTGTGGGGAGGCACGCTCATTTAGCCTTCCACGTAACAAAGAATTTCTATCGACAGAAGTTTTCCAACGAAGGTCGCGACAAGGGTTTCCTGCCGCGACAGCCAGCTTGGGCAAAGGTATCTTAGGGTCGCGATATTGACTTATGGGTCACGATAGAGCTTCCTGGCTCTATGTCATGACATAGTTTTCTTCGCGGTCGCGACGTAGTTCGTGGTTGTGCCTCTGAGACTGTCGCAGAATTTGGTTTTGTCACGGATAACGCCGTTCTTATCAGGATCGTCATAAAGGATATGGTCATGGCTGCAGTGGCCTGGGGGAAAAGGATTGTGTTATGATAAGATTTCACGAAACAGAGACCGGCAAAGGATCGGGTCCTCTCACACGACAGAGTTAGCCAAAAAGGTGATTTTCCTAATAAGGATGGATTGTTTTAGGTCGCGACAAAGAGGCTGCCAAGCCCAGAGCTTTGTCATGATGTGGAAATTCCAAAGGCGACATGGCTGGGCCAAGAGAAGGGAGAGCCCCCTGCCGCGGCGTGAAGATTTTCACCAGATGAGCCAAGTACAACAAAGTTTCAACGCGCTCAACAGCGCGCATGACAAAAGCATGCTGCTTCGCGAAAGAGGGACTCTCCCGTCGCGACAGAAATATCTATCGCGACAAACTGTCTAAAGAGCTACCAAAGGTAATCGTGTTGTGCAATTATTCAAAAAAAGAAAAAAAGAAAAAAAGACTCCCCGAGATTTGGGACGTTAAGCAACACATTCAAGTAAAACATGCACATTCCTACCAAATGCCTACATGCCATGAGCGAGAATGACTCACCCTATCCCATGTCCTAAGTCCTACCGCCCCCACATGTATATGCTGAGTGTGAAAATCCAAACCGCTATTATGTTCCATCACGACCATTTTCATTACAAAAGCTTTTATTTTATAAATCAAACTATTGGACGGTTCATTATCAACTTACTTCCCGTTCCGCGGTGTTTATGCATTTATGGGCCACTGATTTTATATTACACCTGAAGACACTGCGACGCTCTTCCAACATTTTACGGTCTTTTCACCGTCGTGATCATGTTTAATCACAATGTCGTCTTTCTAATTCGTGGGGGGATCACCCAAACTTGCTATACTCAACACAAATTTTTCATTTTCAAAACCGTGCGATCATTGATGCCATTCCTCAGCATCTAGTTCACCATCGAACACTAAACATAGTGTCGATTAACCATGTACCCACGACATCCCATCGATCACCAAACATAGTGTCCATTACTACCTTGCACTCACACCCATGCCATGCGATGTCCTAGTGCATGATGCAATGCAATCATACCATTGCTAATTTATATCATGTTACATATCTAATGAGTGCCATATGAACATTTTAAACCATGCATAACAAGCATTATTCCGGAGCAATTTGTATCAATTAACATACAATCGGGACAAATACACAACATATTATACACACATATATTGACATCCACAAGTCATCACCAATCAAGCAATGACTTACATTATACTCTAGGCTTAATTGTGACACCATGTCCACAAGTAGCATACAACCAAGCCATGCAATGGCCTTGTTCAAACTAAAACAATGTGCCACTCAATTATCAAGCAATGACACGCAAACATTTCATCTCATTTCACATGTGCGGGCAATACATTATCTTTTTATTCCACATGCCATCCCAACCAAGGGATGACACTAATCAATCCACATAATAGACCTTCGGCAAGCCCAATCAACCGCACCAGCTAAGAGATCGAATTCTAAACACCAGACAACCCGCTCAATCCAGCCTGAACAGCTTCCAGAAAAGACACTTCATCGAACCGTCGATCAATCTGGCTGACCGTTTCACTTCGCATGCAGTCAGCATCTAACGTATTCCACCATCTGGTCGATCTCGCTGACCAACCGTTGACCGCTTCCTCGTATATTAGATGCGCCACGCATCCGCCGGCAGATCAAATCGATCAACCGGGGTCGCACCGTTCTTCGCTTCCGTGTTGCGCTACTGCATCCAACCGATACACTGATCACCAATTGGTCGATCGATTCATCCCTATTGAGGGTTGGATGCAACTGCATCCAATCGAACAACCACCCGATCGACCAACCGGCCGACTGGTTCCTCGTAGAATCCCAGAAAAATGCCATGGCTCAGAACCCACCAAACATCCCTGTGGCTCCAACAAAGCCAAAGATGGCCCTAAATGGAAAATAACCAGTAGGAAGCCTCTAAATTCTGAAGCGTGAGCAATGACTTGAGGAAGTTCCGCGAACGCCCAACCCGAAGCTTTGACTACTAACCTCCCGCTGCGAACCTGGCTAAACTCGGAGTTTCCAAAGATCCACGCCGTAGTCCGAACTCCTACCAGCTTGCCCGCCTACACATCACCCGACCGAGATCAGAGAGCAGTGCTGCAGAGTTCTCCTCTCTCCTCTCTCCATTTCTCTTTCTTTTTCCTTTTCTATCTTTTAACTTATTTGATATTCAAACGCTGGTCTACATCGCGCCATGTCGCAACTTGTCCGGTCCTGCTTACCCCGAAACAATTTATTTCGCCCAGTTCAAGTTCAATTTATTTTAATTAAACTTTAACTTGAAAGTTATTCCCAACTCTCGAGATTCTCGTAGCCAACTATAAGCATTGAATAACCCTCCACCCAAAGAAATCACAAAAACTGGATCGCCTCGTAATTCACTAAATCCATCGATGTCAGATTTCATGAGATCGAATCCAACGGTGAACTGCTTTCATCCGAGATCTAGATACTTTTCCAGGCTTCCCTAAACCATTAAGATAATTTTATTATTTTGTCATTTTCTAGTGGCCTGAATTTTCCCAGGTTTTGTAGAACCCGGGAAGGAGCTAAGACACAAGATATAGATCGTTTGCCAACATTTTGATCTAGCATTAGCATCAAACAATAGAACACAACCCCCGGAAAAACAAAATTATTGTTCACATGCTTCACTAATAAAACATTCAGTTATGCATTGATAATCATAATTATGGGAGATAACTCTGCTCAACAATATAATGCATTTGTGAAGCGCAACCAAATTAAGTAAAATCGTGAAAATCTCGAGCATTACCACATATAAGGTACAAGAAAGAAAAGATGTATGTGATCCACTTTGAATCAAGTAGACAATGTTGAATATTTTCCTAAACTAAGCAAAGCTAATTAATCGACTAAGAAATATTGATTGATATAGAACTTAACCTCAAATTTCAGAATTAAATAGGAAGAAGTCGGATAAATGCTACTCGACCTCCGGAGCCGAGCTAAGCATACGATAGAGGGATCGCTTCTCACAACATTGATAAGCCGGAATGCCACTGCACTTTCCATTTTTATCAACATTCTACTCTGTTTATCAAGACGCGCCTACATTTCCATCTACACTTATCACCGCTTTCTTCCATCCCTGATTAATCGCGCCAGTCCCGCGCTCACATCCATCTTCTTATCGCTTTTTCTTCGCTGTGGCCTCATCTGAACTACTACATTGGGGATCTCACGGTTGATGTTTAAAACCAGAGCCACAACAGAGTCAGAAACCATGTCGCTAATAGGATATGATCTCTCGTGCAATGAAATATGCTTCTCTGACTCATACTTCACTGTCAACTGTTCATGGACACGGTGCCGGACCCCGATTCTCTGACCGGGCATGACTCCACACTCTCAAATATCTGTTTTGTCGTCAATATACCAAAGGCAATTCAATGTAAGCAATAGTAACCTCTGGAGATATTTGGCCGGAGGATGCAAGAAGACAAGGAGATCATCAAGCGCCATTATCCGATAAGTGAACGCTTACTAAGAAACCGCTGGATGCTTTCACCGACTTTAAGGGTCTTTTCAGCCAACCCTCTTCTCAGAGTTGAAAGACATCTCAACCGATTGACAAGCTATTTGGGAAATACTTGTGCAGGCGGTCAAAGAACCGGTGATAAGCTTCGCTTGAGCCTCCCATCTCATCGCCTTCCATGGACAGAATGATGTTAGGCATGAGCCCTTCCGTGAACGCATTTGTATGTGCAAAATCTCGCATGAGACGAGAAAGATATGTAGGACCCGCATGTTGAGGGGAGCAGAAGACCATTCATTAGAGTAACTTCCTGGGTTCATTGATGATGGCTTTACAACGTTCCTTCCACTAAGATACCCATGTATATGTAAGAATTTTTTTTATATATGACCTTGTAAAAAGGATTTAATAATAAATAAAGGGTAAGCAACATCAGGTTTGGGTTGCATCGTTTGACAGCTAAAGTGGAAGTTTAAATGTTCAAATTTAAATTTTAAACCCATGTATATAAGGTCCTCTCCCTGCCCATGAGGTTTCTCTGAGACAGAAATATTTTACCATCATGCATTGATAGTTAGAGATTGTAAAGAAAGTGGCAAAGTATAAACAAATAAAGCTTTAGATTTGACTACCACACATAGATCTCAGGGTTAGTAAATAACAAACTCTTGATACACTTATGATGTGAATATCATGAAATCAAAGATCCTTGTGTTTAAGATTTATGAATGAACAGGAACCTAGAAAATTATATTAATTTAATTTATTTTACATGTGGTATCAGAGCGATGTGTTTGGAGAGATTCATGATTTTCCATGAATGAACTTAATTAATATTGGTGATCTACAAATGGTGCACTACAAATGAATTCAATTTATGCAAAGGTAGTTTTAATGCTTTCTAATCCTAGGTATAATTAATAAGTGTAGAATGAAGAGTTTGTTACCTGGTTTGTTTCATGCTTTTCGAAGTCTAGGACCTGGACATAATGGTTTAATTTAAAATTAAGATAATTCTTATTATCTGAATGTTATATGATATGCATTATGTCACTTTACAATTTTAAATTCATGTTTATCAGGACACCCCAAACTGGTGTCCGTCACAACCTCAATAATCAAGGAATATTCATGGATGTCCGTAAACTATTACTCAACACAGAAAATCGGGCAGAGTCCCTTTAATGGGAGCTCTACCCAAGGTATAAACTCGTCCTAACAAGTTTACAACATCACAGAGGTCCACAGCGAAAATAATGCCACTTGGGCCCCTGCATCAATACTCACAAAATATATCCCAACCAAATATCTTACATGGTTCAAGAGTTAACACATTACTCTTAATACAACATATATTAAAATTATAGAGTTCTAATATGTTATACATCAAAGCCACAAGTGGCTTTCTTCTAACACGCGGCTCAGGAGTGTTGCCTTCCCATCGCTCCTCGACTAAATGGTGATCCTCGACAGTGAGCAGCCTGCAGATACTCTCACATGGGTTACCCCACCTAAGTGCATGCTACAGCAAACAATCATGATCTGCAATTTCATGAACCTACCAAATGTCTACATGCCCAACCCATGTCCCGAGTCCTCACTGACTCTCACATATGCCTAAGCCGAATGCTAGAAATCAGCGCTTTTCAAAAACAAAAGCTATTTGTCTTGAAAACACACTCACCGAAGCTTCGTAAAATATTGACAACCTCCGACGTGAATTGCTGGACAATCTCCAACACAATTCTCCGAAAATCTTCCGCCGGAAATTCCTTTCACAAACATTTTCATTTTTTGTTATATCATGTCATGAACTCACACTCACATTCTAGCTGCCTAGTGCAGCATGGAATGCAGGCTATGCCAACCTAAATAATTTATGCTAATGCACCACATATTATATTAACATAATTCACCACAAATAATCATGTTATTCAATCTTTACATCATTAATAACAAAAAGGCTCACATACATTAGTTAAAGACAAAGCAATTCATTTTAATCACTTATAAACACACACCAAGAAAATCATAACATTATTCACATGAACAGTGAAACCCTTGCCACGTTCACGCCACACCTGGGGATTTTCTCCACTGGCCCAAAGGTTTTGATCACCCACGTGTCAATCAAGCCTCAAAATATTCCTAACTACAAACATGGCTCTTAGCCAAAAGAATAAACCAAGTAGGAAAAGATCCCTACCTCTTGAGCATCGAACTCCACTAAATCGTGCCCACTACGTAGAGCAACTTGTTTGCTCGTCGCAGAACCGACTATCCGAACTGAACTGAGAGAATGAGCCCTTCTCTCTAAAACTCAAAATGCTCAGCCACTGCCGATTTACAGCCCTCCTGCACGTTTTGGTCTTCAAAGAGGAAGATACCATTTTCATTTTGTCTTATTATCATTAAACATCTCAAAATTCCACTTATGTCCCCTTCTTGATACTTGGCACTATCTAAGCCGTTTCATTTCATCTTCTCTAATCTGCAACATGTAGTCACAAGAGCAATATGTAGTAGGTATTCTTGCTGCATCACAGTCTCTCAACCTGCTTTTTTTTAAGGCATCCGATACACTGCTCGAAAATGAAATTCCGACCGCCTCTAATTCGACTAAATCAGGATGCATGGTAACTAGATTTCATGAGACGATTCAACTGCGGAAACTTTTTCGCATCCTAGACTAAAATTCTCTTGATTTTGACCTAAATTACCGCTTTGCTACTTTTAAAATTGGAAATTTTCGGTCTATATTTATAGTGTACACAACAAATAAATATTTGTTTAGATACAGATAAAGATAATGATTAAAATAAAATTTTATTTGTTTAATGGCGATTCTTCAATAATAAATTATGGACCCAAATACGTATGCAAAAACGCGTCGAGGAATATGTTTCATTTTATAAAATTTGTTACACCTTCCCGTAATGATGTATCACTGCAATGAGATGATATTATTATTATTATTTAAAATCATTATAACAAAGAAGACTGATGTATATTATAACATTATCCTTTGTTTTCCTAAATTTTGTGCATATGTAATATTGATCCGGCTGGGATTTGAATTTGTTAAAAATAATAACAAATAAATGACAAAAGGGAGATTGGAACCTATAACCTCAAGTCTTCCTTTAATTTTAAGGGTTTCTAAACTACGCCTACAACCTATGTTGTTTTTGTTTTTGGGAATATTTAGTGTACAAAACATTCATAGAGAATTTTATTCAATATAATATTCAAATTATGTTTGTTCATAGTCATCAAAATGACCGACCTGGGTCAGTTTTGAATATCATAATTATTTATATCATACAAATAGAATTCACTTATGAATGGTTTATTAGCCACCAATGTGGTTGAACCACAGTTTATATATCC
The DNA here is from genome assembly GCA_016808115.1 of Tetrastigma voinierianum. Lineage (NCBI taxonomy): Eukaryota > Viridiplantae > Streptophyta > Magnoliopsida > Vitales > Vitaceae > Tetrastigma > Tetrastigma voinierianum. Next base: position 54,575 of record JAEQBH010003951.1, read on the forward strand.
AATTCTATAACATTATACTTGGCTACCTAAAGCATGAAATGCTATAAATGAGACAGACGAATATCATATAGAATTTGATAAAATTGTTATAAATTAAAGATCATTTCATTAAAGGTCTTGTTATGCCACCATTTATATGAATTATACATTATGTGATAGCTTATTTATATGATGCGAATTGACACTAACGAAATTTCGAGGTATTATCTATAAATCTAAATGGAACTTTTACAGGTGAGATTTCTTTTTAAAATCTCAAGTTCATGCTATAGAAACACATTTGACATGTCTATGATTTGTCATATTATATAAACTTTTGAGGTTTGCTATATTTATGAAGTCTAATTAAGTTTACTTTTGTACTTAAATATTTGATGATGGTTGTGATATTAGCTATGCTTTTCCAATAAAATCGTATTTTTAATTTTATTTATTTATCACAATATAATGTTTGTATGATAATTATATTATCATGCATGAGTACAAGACATGATGGTATGCTAGCCATTAGAATGACTACACTCGAAGGATTTGATAACTCATATTTAATGATGTAAATATTGTCAATTGTAACTTTTTTGGAAATTGAAGCACTTGGTGTTTGCATTACCAGCGGTCAATTTGAATGTTCCATGAATTTCAAATTAAGGAATACACACTTATGCTATTCAATTATCATTTCTTATGGATGTTTGAAACAAATTTAAGTATTTTGATGAGGATATTAAAGTTCAAGGTTATAAGATATTTAAGAATTTACCTAAAGGTAAACTAACCATCTTAAGTGAATAATGAACATTGGTGGGATATATCTATAATTTTGTTAGATTATATTGTACATCCAAAGATTACAAGTTTACTTTAAGATGAACTATAAAGTACATCCATTAAAGAAATATGTGCTAAAAAAATCGCATAAAAGGTATTATAGGTCATAATATCTACCCAAAGGAGAGTTGTAAACGTATTTGTATCGCTTTTTAAAATTATTTGTTTGAATTCCAGTAAGTGGGATTTGTTTCATGTTTATTGAATCCTAATTTATTAATGTTTCATGTTTGTTTCTTAATTAATGTAAATATATTTCGGGAGAATTTTAAACTCATTAAGGTTTCATATCTATGATTGAGTAATGCTTTTAAGATTAAATGTAAGAGATAATTGAAGTTGTCTCGCACCCGGATTAACTCATGAACCCCAGGACCTCCTGCACTCCAATGGATATAGAAACTTTTCCCAAGTCAACTGGGTAATAAAATCCATGGAGCCAACCCTTGCCAACTTTAACATATCTTTAGAAAATAATGCGAAGCGAAGTGATAAATTTTTTTTCTTTTTCATTTTCAAACACTTGATTTTTTTCATAAAATTGCCGTAGTTTCTCTGCTTGACTTTCCTAAATTTACAAACCTGCGAAACATTAAAGTCACTCTAATCTTCAATCCTCAACTTCTCAAATCTTCCATAGGATTCGTCCACAACCCAATCAAACACAATATATACACATATATGATTTATTCACATCAAATCCTCATCAAAATATCCAAAACTTCTTCAATTCCATGCACAGTATTATAAAAAGATTGGGCCTGAGCCGGACTTAAGCCGACCTCCTAAGTAGTTCATTTTCAAAATATATCCATATATGCATATATACATGACAAATTATTCAACCTATAAAATATGCAAATTATATATACAATGCAAATTCACATGCGCTGCTCCCTCGATGGCTCGACTCATCGCACGTGAGGATACTCTACCACGACCTGCCTCGAACTCCAAAATATTTTGAAATATATGGAAAGAATGGTTGTTGAGCCGCTGAAAGTACATTTTCATTAAGATAACATTTTAAAGATATATCAAAGTAATACATATTTATACATTTAAAAATCCATTTATGCCTTAAGATAAAATATTTTTCAAGATATATCAAAGTAATACATACTTACATTTAAAATCCATTTATGCCTTAAACATTTATGCTCAAACTTTCTTTTCATAATAAATACTATACATTTCTTCAAATCAATTTATGCTCAAACATTTATGCCTCAAACTTTCTTTATTTCTTTCTGATGGAACCTAGGGTCAAAACACCGGTACGCTCCGGCACTCGACTCTGAGGGACAATTTCTCACATTCCAAATATAACCACTACGCCGCGGAGAAACTCACGCTTTGCATAGGGTTCCAAACAGTAATTTTATCACGTGTAAGGATATTTCCAGACACCTATTTCCTAGTAACCAGTAATCTTACTCTAAATCCTTACTATACGCTTAAAGTAATTCTCTACGATATCACTATAACAAATTATAGGGGGGTTTAGGGTAACCATCAGTAAAACATTTCTTCAAACACATTTATAAATCCATTTAAATCATTTACTTTATCATTAAAACACATATGCATCTTTACACATTTTTAAACTTTCAATACTTAACATATGCATATATATTTCATATACATATAAATATATATTGATGCAAGATAAAGTTTATTTCCATATGCCTAGTATTTATATAAACATTTCCATTAAACTTTCAGTTTAACATTAAAATCATTCACTTTTAAAAACTCAATTTCAAAATATCATTTTCAATTACGCTTCACCGCTCAATCCCGCCTTGCTTCCGTCGACCCCGCTTTCGTCCGATACGTCCTTTTCACCTTTTTCAAGAAAACCACAACTATACATTAATCATAACTTCCATTTTAATCCAATGACATATTCATTAGTGCCAAATGAATAAATCAATTCCTTAAGCACTAAAACCCATTCATTTTGGCCAACCTTTTTCCAACAATACTTATAGATTTTGGCATTCAAAATTATTCAAACAGTCTTCAAAATTTATGAAACTCTCCAGATCAGTCCTTTATATATCCACGACATCTCTTAAATTTTCAATTCTCTAAATTTCTAAAGCCTCTCAACCACATAACACAAGTTATTAAGTTTATATCTAGATGGCAGAATGAATCTGCCCATAGTTCCACTTTGACAAATTTTATGTGGCACTTTGGGATTACAATTTTGTTTGAACTTCCTTCAGATAAATTTTTCCTTAGAAGTCTATTTTAATTAGAAACTTGAATCACTAAATCTGGACTGAATGAGTAAGCAGGGTCAAAACAGACAATGGTCAGAAACAGGAAAGACATTTCTGCAACAGAACTGCATAGTGGCTTACACATGGCCCTCACTTTGAGAAATTTTTGGGGCACCTGAGGGTTACAACTGCATGCACTTCCTCCCAGATGTTTTCCTCAGAGTCTATTTCACCAGAATTTTGAATACTCAAATCAGATCTGAAATGAGCAAGTTATGATCAAAATACTAAACTGGTCTAATAGGAAACAGAAAGATTTCAGACTGAGCAGTTCCTGTTCTTTTTCCAGATTTGCTTCCTTTTGCCACTTTTGCTACTTCAATTCACTTCCATATGTCATCTATGGTCTATAACACCTCAAGAAACATCATGAATGCATCTAAAACCAACTCAACACTCTAAATTGGTGCTATGGAACCTCAACCTCAAAACCCTTTGTGAAAATCCAAGAACTCAAACTAGGTCACCAATTCTTTTGAAAACCACATGCTTTTGATGATTCCATGCTTCCTTTACACCACACTGGGGAAACTCTCATAATCCCAACAAACATCTAGGGTTTAGGTGATCTCTTCCAAACCCAGACCAAGGAGAATAATTTCACAGAATTCACCCTAAAAAGCCCTAGACATCCCAAAGCATTTGATTCAAAAGACAAACATACCTTAATCTTGAACTTTTCCTCCTCCTTCTTCTTTCCTTCTCTTCCTCTTGGCTCTCTCCTCCTTCTCCTCCAAAAACCGTGAAGCCTAGCTCCTTTGGAGACCAAATCAAGTTTGGCCTATTTTCCCATTTTTAATATTTAACATTTCTTTAATTACCAATAGCCCTCAACTTTAATATTGAAATTTAACTTTGAAATTTATTTGCCCATCTCTAATTTCAGATTTTCTAAAATTTTTCATATCCTTGCTTAATGACCATTATAATCCCTTATGCTCACACCATCTCTCCGGTTTCCATAACCATTTCCTATTTTAGCTCCAAAATACTACTATATGACATTTAGTGCCTGATACCCCACAAAGTTGTCATGTACGTATACCTCTTACGGGTGTCACAAAAATCCTCCCTCTGTGAATATTTCATCTCTCGAAATGAATAATCAACCTGGTAAGGAAGAAAATACCTCATCCGGAAATGCACTTATGGCACTGATAAGATCTCGAGCCTGTCCCAAGTGGCTTCCTCTATTGAATGACTCTCCACAATATCTTCATCAGTGATTAGTCTTATATGCAGAATTTAAGCTCCACTACTGAGATCCGACCACCCTTCAGATGTCAAATCTCTTGTATTTCCAATCGTACCAATACATGTGAAGGGTCCGTATAGACGCGGAGCATAGAACATGGAAAAACATCGTGAATGCGATCGAGGTCGATGGCAACCCAATCGATATGCCACCTCCAACTTCAACACCCTGAGACTCAATATATCGCGGACTCACTTTCCACGCTCTCTCCCAAATCTAGCACGCCCCTCCCATGCGGGGAAATCCTCAAAAATACCATATCCCCTACCTCGAACTCTAGGTCCCGACGGCGATTGTCCGCATAACTTTTCTGACGGTCTTGTGCAATTTTCAGTCTATCCCTTATAACTTTGATCTTATCACAAGTCACTTGGACAATTTCCGGACCTACTAATTTCCTTTCTTCACCTTACCTCGTCCCAATAGGACTGAGTTCTGACATTTCCGTCCATAAAGAGCTCCTCATAAGGGCCATACCAATACTGGTCCGATAACTGCTATCGTACGAACTCCATCGTGGGCATGACGGGTGTCCCGGGCCTCCCCAACCCATAACACATGCCCTAAGCATATCCTCTAAAAGTCCGTATAGCCCTCTGACGCTATCCGTCTGTGATGCAGTGTCGTGATCATGCGCTGAGCAAGGGCATTCAGAACTCGGACTAAAACCGTGAGTGTAAATCAGACCGTCCAAATAATGAAACATTAACCACTCGAATCTCTCTATTTCCATTTTTGGCATCTAATTATACAAACCATATATTCCATTTTATTCTTCCCATTTTTCTTCTACCTAATCACCCCAATTAATGCCTTATACCCAAATTATCCGTGCATCCGAATCTCAAGCTCTTCATCCTGTCATCAGACGATATGGAATGTGGCTAACAAAGGTTCGATCCGCCGCCCGGGGCCTCACACCCAAGGACCTCAATTCTATGAGGTCGAGTGAAGATGCACCGCCTCACGCAAGGAGAACTCATGGTCTTCTACTAAGAGCATCTCACCACGCCGCTCTTCCGTGATGATATTCACTTACATATCCATAATCCTTGATTAGTTCAATCCATCTCCTCCGTCTCAGTTCACCTCTTCCTGCTGCAAACAGACACCCAAGCTCATGATCCTGTAAAAACCACAGTGGTACTCCATGTAAGTAATGCCCATATCCTAAATACTACGGCCGTTAGCTCAAGGTCGTGTGTGATAATTCGTTCATGCTCTTCAATCGCATAGAAGCATATGCAATCATCTTGTCATTCTCATTAATACACAACCTGTACCCCGCCTGTGAGGTATCACAATACACTGCAGCTTCATCCCGCCCTCGATGGAAGTGTAAAAATCAGAACCGAGGTCAATCTCTCCTTTCAGCCATCAAACTCACCACAAAGCCTCGACCATACAAAACGGCCTTCTTTCTGTCACTAGCCTAAAGGTGCATATCTGAGAATATCCTCAAAGAACTTACTTGCACACTCATCAAACCCATAAAACTCCTATCTCCTCGTAATACCTAGGAGGCTTCCACCCGCGAGAAGCCACCTTCCGGATCCACTGAGATCCTCTGGTAAAACTATGTGTCCTAAAGGTGACACCGTTTGGTGCCAAAACGGACACTTACCGAAGTTTAGCATATAACCGATGTTCCCAAGAATGTTTGTAGAATTATCTCAAGTGCTCAGATGTTCTTCTCCATCACTCAATAGATCAGTATATCGTCAATAAACACGATAACAAACTCCATCTAAGTAAGTGTCTAGAATCTTGTTCATGAGATCCATAGTGCACCAAGATTCAAGTCCAAATGGCATGATTAGAACTCAAAATGCCTGCACTGTTCGAATGTCAGTTCGGGGAACATCTCATCATGAAGCTCAACTTATCCAATTCACTTCACTAACCAAAGCTCAGACAAATACCTCAAGCCTTAAATCATTGGTTAGCATCCTAAAGTGAAAAACCCATAATGCCCCACCTTAGCAAAAAATTACATTTATATCTTGTCTAATTTTCTCTTAAAACATTAATTTAACACATCTCATTAGGCATTTAATCACTTCCAATTGATTTTACAAATTTAATGAAACTCAACTTTCCATACTTCTACATGTCAAACTTACACGCTACACATTCATAATTATTTCTTCAATTTTCTTCCATTTTTTCAACAATTTACATTTGATAATTCATCTAATGTCATTGATTTATCAAAACTTAATCAAACCAATGCATTTCCAATCAAACCCTTTCTTGGCCTAACCTCTCATCTCTATTTTCTATTCAACTTTAATTCATTAATTCCATTAATTCCTTCAAGCATTTCAAGTAAATGTCATTAAATCAATTAAAACAAATCAAACAACATCACTTCCATTAACATCAAAAGTTGACCTAAACTCAGATAACTTTATAATATCATTCTTCTTTTCACTTTCTTAGCAAAATCAATCAGAATCATGTCAATTCTAGTGGTTAAAGCCTTTAATATAAATTCCAATTGAAGGTCAGATAATCCATGTCCCTAATTCTTCGCTTTACCGGGAACCTCCCGATCCACGCCGACTCCACTCAAGTCATTCGATCAAGGCGTAGCCGATTTCAAACCCATGCTCCTCTCATCCCTAATCGTGGCTCCTACTACCTGTCAGACTGCTTCAGGGGTCAGCCGACGCCACTGCGGGTCCAAATCTCGACTAAAACCTAAAGAACCTCAAGCCATGATATGGACCTTTTGTTTTTCCATATCTTTTATCATTGGATTCAACTTTCGGCAATGATATTATCAACTTCTCTGATACATGATCTAGGTACTTCTGAATATGGACTCCATATTCAATCTGAACAAAGATTTATGGCAAGATCATGCATTTTTATATAAACCATCATGAACGCCTTCTTCAACTTTTTTTCAAACAAATCATTCCTGGACACTGATCTTCAATAGATTTCATCTCCCCATCTCTACTGCTCATCCCTCGCTTGAACCCGTAGAACATTATCAAGGCAAGAGTAACAGATTTTCATTCGGTCGAATAGACTCCCCATTTGGACGAGTCTGGATTTACATTACATTAATATTCCTCCTAAGGTGTTGATGATGAGTGGGACCTCTTCTCACACATGCCTACAATTTCTTTTCCAACTGCATCTTTTCACTCACACTATCTATCCTCCAAGAATTGTAATCTTTGAAATTAAAAAGTCTCAAGAACTTTTGTCAGACCTTCCAACTCAAAAGATCTAGTATTATTTCCTATAAATGAAACCTTATACTTCGGTGAGAATAATGCCTCAGAAACTTTCCGTAGGCCCACTCACGACATTTTATGTGAACTCAAAATTTCATGCTGCAATGCATATATGATTTTAAACCTCATAACAATTTATGAAATTTTAAAATAAAACATTGTGTTAATCATATAGAAATCAAATTTTCAAATCTATAATGATTAAAACCGCCTAATACCACTGTTGAAGATCCCATCTTATTAACCTCATGAAACTAGGGACCTCCCAAGACCTAAATGATAGAAACCTTCTCAAACAATCAAATAAAATCCATGGAGCTTAACCTCACAATCCTTAACATATCTTTAGAAAATAATGCGAAGCGAAGTGATAAATTTTTTTCTTTTTTCATTTTCAAACACTTGATTTTTTTCATAAAATTGGCCGTAGTTTCCCTCCCTGCTTTCTGACTTTCCTAAATTTACAAACCCGCGAAACATTTAAAAACACTTAATCTTTCAATCCTCAACTTCAACTCCGCTTTAGGATTCCTCGTCCACAACCCAATCAAACACAATATACACATATACATTTATTCACATCAAATCATCAAAACATTCAAAACTTCTTCAATTACATGTACGCTTTATAAAAGATCGGGCCTCGAGCCGTGATCCAGCTCATTTTCAAATGAGAATCCATATATGCATATATACATGACAAATTATTCAACCTATGTCATGCAAATTATATATACACGGCCACATGCTGCCTCCTCGATGGCTCGATTTCACACAGAGGATTTAATGTCTGCCTTTAACCCAAAATATTTTTAAAAACATATGGAAAAGAATGAGCTAAAGTGAGCCCAGTAGGAAAATATTTACAAAGATAACATTTTCAGTATAGCATCAGCAATACATATTTATACATTTAAACCATTTATGTCTTAAGATAACATTTTTCAAGATATCAAAGTAATACATACTTTATACATTTAAAAATCCATTTATGCCTTAAAACATTTATGCCTCAAACTTTTCTTTCTTTATAATAAATATCATACATTTCAAATCAATTTATGCCTTAAACATTTATGCCTCAAAACTTTCTTTTTATTTCCTTCTTTCGATGGAACCTAGGGGGGACAAACACACCAACAGCTTCCTAGCATCGATCAGAGGGACAAATACATTCAATGATAACCATCACAGCCATGAGAAACTCACGCTTGGGTATAGTTCCAAACATAGACTTTATCACGCAGTAAGGGACATTACTCTATACACCTATTTCCCTCCTCAGTTAGTAACCTATAACTTACCTCTAAATCCTTACACGTTAAAGTGTCTCTTATCATATCACTGGCAACAACTATAGGGGGTTTAGGGTAACCATCAAGAAACATTTTTTCAAAATACATTTATAAATCCATTTAAATCATTTACTTTATCATTAAACATATTTACTTCTTACACATTTTAAATCCTTCATAATACCTAACATGGCATATATATTTCATATACATATAAATATATATTGGATGCAAGATAGTGATTTATATGCTCTGTGATTGATATAATATTTCCATGAAATCTTTCAGTTTAACATTAAATCATCACTTAAAACCGAATTAGAAATATCATTTCACTACGCTCACCGCTCAATCCCGCTTGCTTCCCGTCGACCCCTGCTTTCCCCAACCGATAGTCCTTTTCTAACTTTTTCAAGAAAACCACAACTATAAGACATTAATCATAACTTCCATTTTTAATCCACCATACACATTCATTAAAGCCAAAATGAACAACATCTTTACAATTAAACTTCCATTCATTTTGGCCAACCTTTTTCCAATAATACTTTCATAGACTTTATGACTAAAATTACAACAGTCTTCAAAATTTACAGAAATCTCCAGATCAGTCCTTTATATATCCACGACATTCTTTAAATTTTCAATTTAAAATTTTCTAAAGCCTCAACCATAACACAAGTTATTGTGTTTACATCTAGATGGCAACAGAATTCGCCCATAGGCCCACTTTGACAAATTTTAGTGGGCACTTTGGGATTACAATTTGCTTGAACTTCCTTCAGATAAATTCTTCTTTAGAAGTCTATTTTAACCAGAAACTTGAATCACTCAAATCGGATCAGAAATGAGCAAGTTATGGCCAAGACATAAATTTCCATTTAAACAAGTAAAAACAGAAAGATTTCGTACTGAGAACCAGACAGTGGCTTACACACGGCCCTGTTTTGAGCAAATTCTTGGGCACTTAGGGTTGCAATTTGCATGCACTTCCTCCAGATAACGTTTTCCCCTAGAAGTCTATTTTACCCAGAATTTTGAATCACTCAAAATCAGACTGAATGAGCAAGTTATGATCAAAATATCGAAAACTGGTCTGCACAGGAAAAACAGAGCATTTCCCGTACTGAGCAGTCCTCGAATTTTTTCCAGATTTGCTTCCTTTTGCCACTTTTCGCTACCAATTCACTCATATAACATCTATAACTATAACACCTCAAGAAACATCATAATGCATCTAAAAACCAACTCCACAACACTTAAATTGGTGCTATGGAACCTCAAACTCCGTAAAAACCCTTGGTGAAACTGCAACCAACCCAGTCACTAATTCTTTTTTACATGCTTTGAGATTCCATGCTTCCTTTACACCAATTGGGGAAAACTCATAATCCGAACAAACATTCAGGGTTTAGGTGATCTCTTCCAAACTCCGAAATTTGGGAGGCATCAATTTCATAGAAATTAATCAAAAGCCCTAGACATCCTAAAAGACATTTGATTCAAAGACAAAATACCTTTAATCTTTGAACTTCTTTCCTCCTCCTTCTTTCCTTTCTTCCTTGGCTCTCTCCTCTCCTTCTCCTCTGTCCGTGAAGCCTAGCCTTTGGAGACCAAATCGTTTGGCTCTTATTTTTCCATTTTTAATATTTTAACATTTTTAATTGCCACAGCTCTCAAACCCTTGGCCACTGAAACTTTAACCTAGAAATTTGTTAGTTTCATTGCTTAATTTGATTTTCAAAATTTTCATATCCTTGTTTAATGACCATATACTTATGCTCATAATCACCCTCTCCTCATTTCCATAAATTATCATTTCCTATTTTAGTCTCCAAAATACTACTATATGACATTTAGTGCTCTTATACCCCTAGTGTCATGTACTGTACACTCTCTCGGGATGTAGTGCCAACTGTATAGCTATCAACAAAGTTACATGAAAAATCGATTAAAGTCGATATACATATTGCACGTTTGTTCATGATATCTAAGCTTTATGATATCATGATGTTATTTAATTTAAGAACACCGTTATTTCAATGAATAAATACAAAGATCGTTGGAGGCAAAATTATTGATTCTGTTTATTATTAGGTGAAATAAATTTTATCAGATTAATTTATGAAAAGATCTTAAATCAGATAAAGTATATAAAAGATAATATTATAGATTACTTTATATGAAGTAATGTAAATTGTTAAATTGTCTCATAAAGTATATATTAAGATATGTTATATATTGGAATGGTTGGATTATAAGATGAGATGTCCTATATGAAGTTACATGATGTCAGATTGTCTTATAAATAGTATATATTTAAAGACTTTGCTATCGAATGGATTGAAAGCATCATGATAAGAACCTTAATGATTCAAGCATGCTTTTTATTTGCTCTAGATTCATTCAGGTCGAATGATAGTTGGAAAGTTTATTCGTTATTTGTTCCTATTACTGATGATTATATATGAACAATATTATGTAAAGGTATATACTATCTACTATAAAAATGTGTATTATGATATAATATGTCATAAATTATGGATTATGGTTGTGAAATATTATTTAGATTCTGGATTTGTTGACTATGGCCAAGTTGCTAAAAAAGTAAATAGATTCCGTTGTCATTTCTCTTTCAACAACAAATGCTTTATGATTATTGAGGATATAGTTAATATTTGTTGTTGTATATGAGATAATTCAGATCAAGAGTGTTAAATTTGTTTGATTTATGTACATAACTTATGTTTTGAGACTTAATGATCAAAAGTAGTGTCACTAAGACATCAAATGCCACGTGAAAATATAAAGCAGCCCTGGAGCACATTAGTAGTAATAGTCTCATGATGATTGTTTATTGAACACTCGAGCTCATATATGTTTTGAAATTTCCTTATATCTGTTTTGTATACATAATTGCATACAATGGATGACAAAAGGAAAGTCTTGACAAAGACATTATAGTGGACCTTCTTCTGAGACTTCTCATTTTATGTGTCAGTGTTATGTAAGATAATTGTGTAGTACATGGAAGGATCTCATAGAAATATGATATACAACCGCCATGACTCTCATTTTATTCTTAATTATGACTTTATAATAAGGTTTAATTATGAATGAACAAATAACTCGTGTAATGCGCATTATGTGACGAATATATTTCTTAAATCATAAATGTATTATCACAAGAGTCAAGTGGGATAATGTAAGAATTTTTTATATGACTCAGTGATAAAAGATTTAATAACAAAATAAAAGGTATAATTAATTGGTTTTGGGTTGCATCGCTTGATGGAAGGTGAAAATTCTAAATGTTTAAATTTAAATTTTAAACTCCAGGTATATAAGGTCTTCCCGCCCATGAGGTTTTCTTCTCGAATATTTTACCATCATGCATTGATAGTCGAGATTGCAAAGAAAGGCAAAGGATAGAAACAAATAAAGTTTGATTTGACTACTGTCATTATTGATCCTTGTTGAAGAATGATTCAAGTTGGTTTTAATAGTTTTTATTAATTAGGAAATGCTTTGTTTTATTTATTTATTTAATTATGAGTGGGATAGTCCATGATTGTTTGAGATTTTTTAGCTATGTGATAAATATAGAGAGTTAGTTTTGAATGAGATAATTAATGGATTTATTTATTTTAATTTTGATTTATCTATTATAAGCCTATTTATAGGCATTCTTAATGATAAAAAATAAAATGAGAGTTGCACGATGTTTTTCACTTCTATTTTATTTCTCTCATCATAAAATTCCAACAATCCTATGTTCGGGGTTATTAATGAATGAATTGTAGAACCCGTAGATACACCTTAATTTATTTTACGCATAACACATGCATTTTTCATCAGAGCACCACATCAACAGTTGTCCTGAAAATCCACTCTAAAGACCACTCGGACTCGCCATCACCACTGATGGACCTACACCGTTAAAATTCTCAATGCTCTACAAAGGAGATATGTGCTTGAAGTCAAAAGGATTGGAATTTGCAAATTGGTTGCAGATCCTCTCATTCATGGAGTCATGTGTCCGGTAAACAACCATGCACCTTTTTGCAAGGGGGAAGCATATGGGGATGTTACTGAAGCTCAGGATAGACCAATACTCATCAAGGATAAGGATTAGTTCCCCGGGCATGCCCTAAAGCAAATGCAAGGATTAGAACACGGCCCTTGAGAAATGGTCGAGTGGATGACATATGCAGTTACTTTTTCTCTCACATTCCAAGGTTGATGGATGGTACACCATAAGTGGATCTAATTATAAATATCAGGGAGAACTAAGTGGATCTCAGCAAAGAACAAAGATGACAATCTTCATAGAATAGTCTGGGCAGAAGTACTAACACCAGCGAATATCGCCATAAACATGGCAAACTCCAAGGACGTGCCTAATCTTTAACACCAAAATCGTACCATTTACTTCTAATGTCTGATGGAAATCAATAACCTGCAGAGGATGAATTTACGCATAGATTCTGAGGAACATTAAATGAGATAATAGCTAAAAATGTAAGACAGAAATTGGAAATTTACGGAATAAGAAGCGAAAATCGTATTGATTATTATAAAATTGTAATTTCGGTTAAAAATCCGAATTTATTCTCTAGATCTGGATGGTGACTGATTTTAGATTGGAATCGGTAGTGAAATCTGATTAACCGCGTAAAATTTGTGTTTTCAGGCGATTCAGATGCGACACGTTTTTGAGGCATGTCCCTTTTGGGTCTGAAATGCGTCGTTTTAAATCAAATGAGACACATATAGCATGTACTCATATACTGCCATGGTATATGAGTAAATGACAAAAATGGGACGTAGAGAATTGATCTGAATATCAAATACAGTAAAGGGACGTAAAGATTAATTATGAGTTTGATATTTAAGTCCTAAAGGACAAAATAATAGGACCTTCACCTCCAGCTAAAAAGAAGGCAAAAACGTGAAAATGGGAGGAAAAAGGAACCAGTAGCCATGGGAAATACGTTTTTAGAGAGAGAAGCTTAAGCTTCTCTCTAGATTTGCAAGATCAACCCAGTTGGGTCTTCGGGCGAAGGAAAACGTTCTACAGCGGAGGCGAGACTACGCGTGGACCGAGGATGAGAGTTTTTGACAAATAGAGAGGTAGGATTCTCCTACTTGGGTTTATTCCCATTTTAATTTTACTAATGTTTAGATTGGAATGGTAGTGAGGCAGTTTGGTGAATCCCCAGCAGTAGGACCGAATTGATGGGGAATTTTGGAAACCAAAATGTGGGCAGCTAATGGAGCAAATTTGTTTGAATTATAAATTAGTGAGTGAGATTTGTGTATTGAATGGTTGCTTGGTATGCATTGGGCCGGGAATTGTAGTGGTTACGGTTCTGAGGTGAACCGTTGATTTGTAATAATTTTTTGGGGGTGTGCTTGGGACTATTCAGAAAGCGATTCTAAAGTATATTTTTTGTAATCTGTGTTTGGTTAAAGTAATTGAGTGAATTGCTTGTGTTTGAACATTATTAAGTGACTAATTTTCAATTGTTTGAAATGATAAAATCATAACATGTTGTATGATTTAATTTTATGTAAATATATTCATGTTTATATATTTGCATGTGGTTTTAATTTGTATTGGAACTAACATACATGCGTCCATTGTCTGTTTGGAACACCTAGGATTATTATAAGTGTGCATGAGATGAGTCTAGAAAAGGTTCGGAGGGTGATCCCTAAAATATTGTTAATTATCGGAGAGGTGATTCAAGCTAAATAATATAATATCAACCCCGTCGGGCGGCCAGGTTGATATTTATTCCTTCGGAGGATAGTCCACAAAGCCAAATAATATATCAACCGTTGGAAGCGCGAGTTGATATTTATTCATCGGATTGAGTCGGCAGCGAATAATATATATATCAATCGTCGGAGCGACGATTGATATATATTCCTTCGGAGAAGTTGCCCATGACCAAACAATGAATTCTCATGAAACACAGGCGGGTGTGAGAGTCGGTGGACCGGGATCTAAGTTGGTCGTATATAGACATTCAAGTAGGATCATCGTTTTGAATGTGTGTTTAATTTGGAACATTGCTGCTTGAGTGGTGGGTAGCCCCGCTGGGCGATTCTCCTACTGACTTTAGCTCACCAAGTCAATCAGATCCCACTTTGTTTCACGAATTTTAAGGAGGAGCGTACGGGGACGGCTCCTCACAGAACTAGATTAGAAGAAAAGCCGGATTATTGGCTTAGAAAGCATTGATATGCGCATGTATTAAATTTTCTAATTTTAATATATGTTGTATAAGAGTAAATTAATGCTCTTTTGAAACTAATTGGATATAGTTGTTGTAAGAGTATGATGAGTATTGTTTATGGGCCCCAGTGGCCGTCTTACTCATATTGTGAATATATTGGACTGTTTGGACGAGGTATTTGCGAGTTATGTATTTGGGTAGAGCTCCCGTACAAAGAACTGCGATTTTAAATGAAAATATGGGGTCTGACAGCTCGCAGTATTCAGCGGGTTGACGGGTAGTCACGGACCCCAGATTTTGGGGGCGTCACGACTTGGTATCGAGCTTAGGTATACGAGAATACCTAGGAGCTTTCGGGTTGGGTATCCATCGCCACTTGGGTGGTTTGATGTGGAGAATAGGTATATGAAACCTATGGATTGGGGTTGGAGCTTGGAGTTATAGAGTAAGAAGAACATCGCCACTAGGTGTGGTTCGATGTGTCGAGTATAGGTATGAGATTACCTAGAAAATGTAAGGACAAAACTAGGACATTACATGCATGTGTGTTGGGTGTTTTGTGTGATTTGGTGGTGTTATTGGTGATTAGCACGTGAATGTGTAGCTGTTTGAGTAGTGCAATTCTTACAAGATTTGGAATTAGAAAAGGAAGGAAAATAAATTTTTAATAAATTTATTGGAAGAGAATTGAAGAAATTTAATTTTAAGGTTTCTTGTGTAAAACTGAAGAAAATAAATACACTAAATTTATTTTGGATTGATGGAAGATGAGAAGAAATTTTAAAGCCAAGAAAAAATAAATTTTACTAAATTTATTTGATGATGAAGAAAATAATTTTTCCTAAGATTTTGAGTGGTAAAATTGAAGAGAAAATGGAAGAAAATAAATTTTTATAAATTTATTTAGAGTGGAGAAAAAATTTTTGATGGAAAAGCGGAAAAAGAAAATAAATTTTATAAAATTTATTTGAGATTTATGAGATGAAAATAATTTTTCTAAGTTTTACAAGGTGTAAAGTGAAGAAAATGAAAATAAATTTTGTAAATTTATTTGAGTGTCGAAAATGAAAAAAAAGAAAAAAGAAAAATGATTTTAGTGATTTTTGGTGATTTTTTTCTATCACTAACAGAATAATTGAAAATAATAATAATTATTATTGTTAAAATTGAAAAAAAATAAATAAATTTTTATGCGAAAAATGGAATGGACTCTTGCCCATTTATCTTTACAAGGAAAATATTGTATTACAGCTTAAAGAGGCTTGGGCTTGGTGTATTGCAATACACTGTTGGAAGGTGAAGTGTGTTGCAATAGAAATTGTATTGCAAGACAAAGATTGTGTTGCAACAGAGAAGGAAGGCTGGATAGAAGCAGCGGTGTGTCATTATTTTGCCATGTGGCCGAGAAGCCCCAGTGGCGTCTGGCGAGGCCCAAATGAGCGTCTGTGGCCCCGGCGTCTGGGCGCCTTGGGCGCAGGGCGTGGCGACGGCGTGAAGCGGCGGCCCAGCGCCTTGGCGTGGCCCAGGACTGACCTGGCGATAAATGACGAAGGCGCGCCACGAACCTGAAGCGACCAGGCAAGCGAGCGCCGCGCGGCGCAAGCGTGGCGCATGCGGCCGATCTTACCGGTGGAGCAGTTGGGTGCCGTGCACGGCAGATTCCCGACACAGTTTTGACTGGTGTTTCTGAGTCATTATATGAACAACATTCATTGTAAGTAAATTTTTAGAAAAAATATTTTTAAATTTAATTAAAATCAAAATAAAATCAAATAGAGAATTTTGATGAAATTTTGAAAAATAAATTTTCAAAACAATTTTTGAAAATAAAATTTACGTTAACAAAATTTTAAATGTGAAGAAATTGATTCACGTGCCACACGGGTTATGTAGCTGATTAGTGTCTCGGGGGCTGTGCTTATGCCTTAGAATCTTATCTTTGGATGCTTACCAATTGAAGTACGTGGTTCGCAGCGGTAGTTGCGTAGAAAATTATATGCATTGAAATGTGCTGGGAAAGAATACTAAGGTTATGGGTTGACCTTGAGTTTGGATCATGAAATGAACAAGAGCCTAGAACCTTATTAGGAATAAATGAACGTTAGTGGTTGAAGTTGCTTTGCTTAGGAAGCAGACGGGTGGGTTCATGGTTATCAAGTCTATTAGTAATGGAAGCATCTCGCATTACTAGTTAGGCGATGAGATAAGCGATTCTTGTGCCAGTTGACACATATTAGATGGCTAGTAGAGGGGCGAAGTAGAGGCGTCACGGGGCAGTCGAGCACCACGACAATTGATGGCATTAGGCATTTGATCAACGAACTGTAGAGGCGTGGTGTTGAGGCTGCTGTGTACCGCAGTGATTAGGCGGTAGACGGGAGATCCTATGTAAGTAACCCCCAGGGATTTGGGGCGCATCATCCTCAGAGCATTCCCTTAGGGAGGAGGAGGTCAGGCAGTGGCAGACCATTGGTTTAGGTGAATTAAGAGAGGTGTTAGAGGCTGGAACACCTCTACGACACGACCCGAGTTAGACTAGGCTGCGTTCTAGCTAGAGAATGAGGCAATATGGTGGAAATGGGCAAGGACCTCCTAGAGACCTTGGGAGTCGTTGTATGGGGTCTCAGGGATTAGGCGAGAATAAGGATGATATCGAGGTTGCGGGTTGAAGTCGGGGACTTTACTCTGATGGACTTGGGAATTATGGACATGTCAAAATTGAGGTCATCCCGAGGATGGATTGGTTGTGACTTACGGGGTCGTTATGGTGTAGGCGTAGCAGGAGATTCTGCTACTGCACAAGACGGTACTCGGTGTATGTAGTGACTGGGGAATGACATGATACTGCCCCAAATAGTATATGAGTCAGTCGGGGGGGCGGTTGGCGGATGGCCATGACTTTACCCTAGAAGGACGGAGTGAGACTAGACTTAGATCTACCTCAGTAGTGTCGCAGTATGTGGATGTTTTCCAGGCAGGCATGAATCTACCTCCATAGGTGTGGCTTGATGTCAGGTTGGAATAAGAGCCAAATAAGTAATTTCGATTACAAAATTGCTTAATTTAGGTTAAAATCGAATTTATTCTCTGAATCGGATGATCTGGTTGCAGATTTGGAATGCGTCGTGAAATCTAGTTAGCACGTAAAATTCGTAATTTTTAAACGGTTGGAGTGTTCGTTTTGGTATGCGTTTCGGGTGCAAATAAATCGGTCTACGATCTGACGAAAGGCACATATAGCATGTATATATACATAAATTAGTATGAGTGAAATGATAGTGGATGGCAGGGAGTGATCTTGAATATCAAATACGGTAAAAGAAGACGTATTAAGGGTCATTATGGGATTGATATTTAAATTACAAAGGACCAGAAAATAGCTGACAGGACCCTTCTTCTCCAACTAAAAAGAAGGCAAAAACGTGAAAATGGAAGAAGAGACAGTAGCCATGGAAAATACGTTTTTAGAGAGAAGCTTAGCTTCTCTCTCTAGAATTTACAAAGATCGGCTAGTTGGCGGTCTTGAGCGAGAAGGAAAACGTTCGAGGAGCGGGGCTACGTGTGGACCCGGGATTGAGTTTTGACAGCTCAAGGGTAGGATTTCTCCCTACTTGGGTTTTATTCCCATTTTCATCACACTAATGTTTGTTGGAGTCAGGGCGTGTTGAGGGCGTTTGATGGTCCAGTGTGGACCCGGGTGATGAGAATTTGGAAACCAAAATGTTGAGCGTAAATGGGTATGGGCTGTTTGGGTATAAATTGTGTTGATTTGTGTATTGAATGTGATTCAACTTTGGTATCGTTGGTAGGAATAGCGTGGATTAAAGTTCATAGATGAACATGGTTTCAACAGTTTTAGATAATGTAGGTTTTATATTCAAGTAAATATTAATTATATTTGTAAATATTTGTTTGGATTAAGTAATTGATTGAATTGCTTGTGTTGACATTATTTGGTATTTAATTTTTGGTGTTTAAATGATAAAATCATAACATGTTGTATGATTTAATTTTATGTAAATATATTAGATCTTTATATATTTGCATGTGGTTTAAATTGTATTAGGCCTTTACATGCATTCCATGTCTGCTGGAACACCTAAGGTTATAGGAATTGGAGGTGGGGTGAGTCTTGAGAAAGAAAAAGGTTCGGAGGTAGTAAAATGTTAGTGCTCGGAGTAGTCAGCTAAATAATATCAACCGTCGGGCAGCCCGGATGACAAGCCCCCATTCATGGATAGTCCCTGAAACCAAATAATATATCGTAGAAGTAAGGCTTGGCCAGTTGATATTTATTCATCGGAGGAAGATCCTGAGAACAAATAATATATATATCAAATGGAAATCGGGCCAGCCAATTCATTATATATTCTAGCAGTTGCCACTGAGAAATAATAATTAAATACGAGGAACTTTAGCGGTGTGAGAGAGTCGGTGAGGGACACCGGGATGGAGTTTAGTCATGTAGACATTCAGTGGGATCAATGCATTTGCTTTTGAATATATGTTTAATTTGGAACATTACCTCCGACTGGGATAGCCCATGGGGCGATTCTCCTACTAGGCTTTAGCTTACCCCCGTTGGTAGGACCCCCTTTATTTCGATTCTGGGGCGTGGGATGAAACAATCCTAGAGGCGAGATTAGAAGAAAAGCGGGATTGTGGCTTGGCGACTGATATCTGCCTTATTAAATTTTCTAATTTTAATATATGTTGTATAAAGTAAATTATTAACTCTTTTGAAACGCTATTGGATATAGTTGTTGTAGTATGATGAGTATTGTTTATGGGCCAGTGGCGTCTTACTCATATTGTGAATATATTAGTTGTTGGGACGGGTATTTGCGGGTTATGTATTTGGGTAGAAATGCAGTGCAGAGGACTCTGATTTTATCAAAATGTTGGTGCCGAGCGATCTCACAGTATTCACGAGGTTGTGGGTAGTCAACGGACCCCCGGTTTTTGGGGCGTCACAAAAATTAAGCAACACATCTAAAGTCAATTGTTGAAAATGTCCAAACAGTGCATAAGCAGATCGAGGATTATATCTGGCGGAAATATTTTGACATCATGAAATACACACACCATATTGCTTCCTTTTTTTACAGAACAAGTTTTATATTTTATTAGATTGTTTATGTAACAAGTTTGAAACTAAATTCAGGACAATAATATAATGCTGTGGTGGAGCGCACAAAAAAAAAAAACAATATTAGAAGTGTAGTTAATTAAATCTTAATAGACTAATTCTTGCTATATTAGTATTATTTGCCATCTCTGTGTTTGAAGACAAACCCAATTAATCTCATAGAAGGTCTTGAACAAAGTCCCTCAGATGAGAAAGAGATCTAAGCAGTACTTATACAGGTGAATCTGTGATCAGTAAAATTTCTATGGTAGAAAGGTTTAAGCTTAAGAATGGAGTAGTAGATGTTTCTGCTGATTATTTAATTTCAATAAGAGACCCGGATAGAACATTGGAAATGACTAGAACTCAAATAAATAGATCTTAACTAATACGTGATACATGAGACATTCGAGGCCTTGGAAGTAGAAGGACAATCGAGAAACAGCTCGATGTTGCGTGATCTTGTTCTGTTCCAAATCGATTTTCCATGGAATAAGGTACTCAATGAAACTTAAAGGTAGCATTAACCAAAAATTTAAAACGAATAAAAGATTAAAGACCCAAATCTAGTCTCTTGCCCACAACCCAATAAAGGAAGCGGATGCATTTAGATTGGCTTTCAAAATCAGTTAGGACAATGAAAGTGGAGGAGCTATTTTAGTCTAAGGGGAGAATGAAACATACATCTATAAACAAAAGTAAAACATAATTTTATCAGCAGATGAAGAATGTCTTATTCCATATTCAATCTCTCTTCAATGAAACACTCATTTCACATAAAGAAACTGTAGATAGCCTTTGTTGCATGTGTCTTGCATTGGCTACCCGAGGTGGTCCAATAAGAACAAATTCCAATCATTTGAGAAAGCTTCTATTTTATTAAATAATTATAAATTTGCTGTTCAAATAAATGGCCAACCTTCTCCATGAAATAAGGAAGGATGCGGTATATGATCAAGTGAAAACTGCATGAAATGCAACACATTGAATGCAGTAAAGTGGAGAGCACATCAAAGAACATGGGCAATTTTACATGAGAAAGTGACCTAGAATGGCAAAAAGGCTGAAGATGAAGTTCTAAAAAGTTTCATGGATTGACAAGTTTAATGAAAACAGGACATGCAAGATCTTGTGAATGGGAAATGATAAGATTAAAGGCATATATTTGCTACTCTTCAAGATAACATAAGAACTTTTAGATATGATATAGATGCAAAGAAAATGGACGCAACAAAGGTGTGGCTATAGAGTAACCATAGGTTATAGTTACAATTTGGATTTTGGCCTGCAAGGTGGCTATGGTTGGAGTCATTTTCTGCCACTGGCTAAAGATATGATAGAGGGACCGTTTCTTGGCTGCAACTATAAGGATGGTTATGGATGAAACGCGCTATTTCTTAGCATGGCTATAAGGGTGACTATGGTTGAAACCACTTCATGGCTGCAACTATAAGAATTGATATATATAGATGGAGATGATTTGTTGTAGCTACTATAAGGGTAGTTATAGATGAGGATGTTTATTAGCGCTATCAGTGATATATAGATGGGGTGATTTTCAGCCACTAAAATAAGGGTAATTATAGACAGTTTTTTATTTGGCTTCTACTACAAGGTGATATATAGATGGGGTGCTTTGTTAGCTACTACTATAAAGGTAGATATATATGGGTTTCTTTTGGCTGCTATTTGTTACACCATGAAAAGGTGGAATCTTTTTAGATGTATCGAAATCCTTAGACCATAGGAGATAAAATCTCTCCCACCCAATTCAGTAAAAGATATATTGCTATCCATCAACAATGAGTAGCAAACCAAAACCAAATTAACCCAAAGATTCAAGTGAAGTTCCATGGATTAAAACGACCAAATCTTATATTTCAATCACAAAAGAAATTGCATTGCAAAAACTAGTCAAGAACGAAATGGCGGATATATGGGTTTCTTTTGGGTACGCTATTTATTTTCTGAAAAGTGGAATCTTTTGTTGTGTCAGAAATCTTATAACATAGGAGATATAATCTACTCCCACCCAAAATTTCAGTAAAAGATATATATTACTATCGTAACAATAGGTAGCAGACAAAACCAAATTAACAAAAAAAGATTCGGTGAAGTTCCATGGATTAAAAAACAAGGCCAAATCTCTATTCAAATCACAAAAATTACATTTGCAAAAACCAGTCCATGAACCAAATGGCTTGAAGAAAGTACAATTAGTAAATACTTAAAATAGTGAACCATAAATATTTTTTCTTCAATATTATAAAATTAAGCACCATGAATGTGATCTGTGAGTGCTCTGTCAGATATTCTATATATTACCTTTCATATTTCATGTGCTGAAGAAGGTGTCAATACAGGCTGGAAAGGATCAAGGCGGTCCTTTGGGAGGGATGAAAAGAAAATATCTTTGGTGAAATGGGCCGGTTTTGCCTACGAAAGAAAAAGCGGTATGGTTTAAGCTTCCTCCAAGTTAGACAAGGTATGCATTTGAAATGGAGGTTGGAGGTTTATAGCGATCATGACGTCATCATTTGGGAAAGACTTGTGCTGCCAAATTTGGTGAGTCCATTAGTATAAAAGAAGAAAAAAAAAAAAAAAAAAAAAACGCTTTATGATATAGAGGTGGCTACATGGGACTAGTTTATGGAAGAGTGAAAGATTAGTTCCATTTTTCAGAATCAGGTCTTTGTTTCTTGAGGATGGAAGGGAGGATCAATTTAGGAGCGATGTTTGGTGTATGTGGGAGGACCCCTGAGTGTTGGTTCAATCTCTTTAAATCAGCTACAGCTGAAAGGCCGGAGTTGCGGACTATCTAGTAGGACATTGAGGGGAGGTTGGGTGTTGGTCTCAAACTTTCTAAGACCTCTTAACAGTGGGAGATTGAAGAAATGACTAGATTCCTTCATGCTCACTGATCAAAGATTAGCCCCACGGTGTGGACAAGCTTTTCTTTTGGAGAATGTCAGGATGGAAGGTTCTGGGTTGAGCATGTGAAAGATTGAGTGTCTCTCCCAGCTTTCGATTCCCTCTTAGTGTGAATTGCAGGATCAGTTGTTTCCCAAAGTTGGGTCTTTGCTTCTTGGAAGCTGCTGGACGAAGTGCTCACTTTGGACCAGCCTAAAACAATATCGTGTTATCATGCAAGCAGGTGCACCATGTGTGAAGAGGAAGAGGACTGGGTATGCCTGATTCATTGCAAATTCAGCTAAAATGTTATGGGATCTATTTTTATCAATGTGTCAAGGATTGGTTTGGTCTTTGCCGCAGTGATCCTTCTCTTTTGGCACAGCAGGAACTCAACATTCTGGGTAAGCGAGGGGAAAATATGGTTTGCTGCCCAGTGTATGTTACGGAATCTTTGAAAGTGTTGGAGATGGGTTGAATGTTTGAGAATAGGAGTCCTCTTGAAAATTAAAATTAATTTGTTTCCATTTATGGACTTAGTTTCGCAGATAGTGTTGATTCTCACACATTAAATTACCTGGGCTTTTGCCGGTTGAGGAGTAGGTGGTTTTTTTTGGTGTTTTTCTTGTTTTCGCTGTTGTGGGTGTTTTGTTCTCCTTTTGATCTGACACCATTATCCAGGTTCTTTAGCTATCTATGTAATTGCTTTTGTGATCAAGAAAATATTCGGCAAAAATAGCGCATGTTCCTTGGTTTCAGTAGGTGTGAACCCATTCATGACCCTTCTATTTTGGATCCCAACAGCGAATGATCTTATAATAAAAATAATCTAGAGTGATATAGTGTCATGGAAATCTTTGTTGTATGGATTTGAAAATATCAGAAGGAAGAGTAGAATTAAAAATGGCATTCTATATCTGGGTTGGATTCAATTATGATTTTCTATGATTGCTTAATTTTATTATTCATTTTTGCTCTTCACTATTATGGCAGGTTCTTTAGATCTTAGCAAGAAAAGGGTAAGAAATATGTTGCGAAATATACTCAAAAACTAGACTCTATCAATCAAACCTATTTTCAGCATTTTTTATTCTCTCCCTGCATCGTTATCTCAATATTCCGCTTGAGCCATAGTACTTTGGACAGATTGAAATATATATTAATAATTGGGTTTGTGTCATTCATGTAGTTAGACTCGAATACATGCGGTGAAACCCAATCTTCCTTGACTGCACTTGAAGATATAAACTGTTCAAGTAGCTGTATAGTAGAAAGATAGTTTACTGAGAAAGTCTTTGTGGTATAATACAATAAAAAGGTCAAAGAACAAGTGTAGGCATTGTTATTTGATGCATAGTCCTCAATCCAGTGTTGTTGCTTAAAAGTGATTTAGAATGCCTGGAGTGGATTAAATTAGACGATTCTTTGTGGATGAATGATTATATATTTAGTTAATCATGGAAGAGTTAGGTGAATTGCTGTAAAAGTTCAAACTAAATGTTAGTGGAAAAATTTATATAGTGTTTCAGATCATCTTTGGACCAACAATACCTCTTGTTGTTTCCGATAGACGCCCGACAACGGGTGGGCTTTCAGGGGTTCTCTTCCGTTATAATTATGTGCCGACCCTTGGCTTTCATGGATATTGGAATGGTCAAATAGGCAAACCAGCTATCCATGACCCTTAAATTTGTTCACTCATTTTAAAACAATAAAATAAGCAATAAGCGTATAGTGTTTGTCTTTTATTTTATATACTTGAATAGAAAAAAAACATGAGCCCATTGAATCTTCTTTCTTTGTATTGTTTCTAAATTTACTTTAACTAATCAATTTGTACTATTTACGCTCACGTGCTTTATACCATTTGGACCCTTCATGTGGGACATCCTATTAGACAGTCTTATCAAACCATATTATTTACATTTGGGACCTTAGAGAAGCAGTTTGTGTATAAGGATTGCAGATTTCGACTTGGGCCAGTTGCCATAATGAAACCCCTGCACATGTATATCTTAATAACTCTGTTTATAGTTATTTTAATTTATCACACAATTATAGTGATGGTTATATATGTGATTATTAACACAATGATTACAATGAAAATTGATTAGGGATGCATGTCTTTGTGATAACGTTCTTCTGCTTGGGGGATGACCAGACATAATGAAACGATTTTGGTTCCGTTCTGTTGTATTTGCTTTTGGAATAAAGAACTGCCATAGAATAATATAAGAATATAATAATTTAATAAATTCTTGCTGACATTGATAACAACACTCGGTCAAACAAAGCTTGTTAAAAATGATTATTTTAACTTAAATAATCTTGTCATTCTTTTGCCAGAAATTAGGTTTCACCACCATAGTTTTGCGAGCAGCTA
The DNA here is from genome assembly GCA_016808115.1 of Tetrastigma voinierianum. Lineage (NCBI taxonomy): Eukaryota > Viridiplantae > Streptophyta > Magnoliopsida > Vitales > Vitaceae > Tetrastigma > Tetrastigma voinierianum. Next base: position 80,161 of record JAEQBH010003951.1, read on the forward strand.
TGGTGAACCATGCTAAGTTTAGCATAAGCTTTGCATGCTTACGGTTTCATGGTGGGTTTGTTTGTAGAAGGTTGATTAATTAAAGCAGTGATATGAGTAGCTAAACAGGCCTTTCTCTCTAGGAAATTAGTGAAACGGTTCAACGGAAATTGGTCAGAAAAGGGAATGGATTTGATTTGGATGTTTGGGTTCTCTATTGCGCAAAGACCTAATAAATGTTCCTTTGACCAATTAGTTAGGCATACTAAAGGAAGTCAGGGCTGCAAGGTTGTAATCAGTTGAAACTTGAAACATACAAGGGCAAATATTAGTTGGCAATATTTTATAATTACTAGCCATGAATATTGTGGTCCAGACTAATTTCCAATGTGTGAAACTACTTTAATGCTTATATCGATTATATCATGTCATATTGATATGGTATTAGGGACCATCTTCTAATACAACCGAGGCATATGGATACTGTGAAGGAATCTGCTCTCAATCCTTACATTAATTAACTCATAAATTTCCATGGAGAAACTTCTGAGACCTTCAAGCCTCATCCATGTGATCATGATCTACTTCAACAATCTTCTCTAGCCCTTTTGATCTAGGTTAGTATTTCAAGTAAAAGAAGCCTGTTTTCTCTCTCCATATTACATTCCTATGAATCCAAAGCTAGCTTGAGTATGTGGGTAGATTGATAGAGTCCTAATACCCCAATGGCTCAGTTGTGAGAAATCAAATGGCAGGAATAGTTTTATAGACTTGATCACATGACCTTCATAGGAAGAAGAACCATTAAAGGGAGTGGGGGATTAAAGTGGAACTTCCATGCAAACCACAAGGTATTTTACCTTCTTCTATATGCTCTTTTATCTTATATATTCCTTTGGAAATGATGGCACTAATTGCCTCATTGGTAAAATATTGTAAATAAACATATCGATGGTCATTCCTCGGATGCGGAAAATTCTGATTCACACTCTCTGTTCTGTCCTATGTTCTCTGTCTCTCTCAAACATTTATAAACACTTCAAGGACTACAGTTGTGTTTAAATATATTTCCTGTAGTGTTTTTGGACTAATACTAATAGATTTTAATTCACTAAATCAATCAAAAAAGTAGTTTAGATCAGAAAAATGGCCTCGAGATACTAGGATATATGTTTCTCAATTATACAACCCTTCGACGATCGGAGTTCACCGTGCAAGAAAAATCTAATATTTTTCTTTGCCGGAACATAAATCTCAAACAAAACCCAAAAAACACAAGAATCAGAAATATGAAGTTCCTTACAAATTAGTAGCAATAACTAAAGAATAGAAGAGATATAGTCATAGCATCAAATGAAATCGAAATTTATCATGTTTTCTATATATTTAGACAATCCATTGGCGAGTCCTTACTCTTACTTGTCTGCTCTCTGCCACCACAGTGGCCCCTCTACTTAGATTTCAATGTCTCAGCTCCCCCCTACGATCACTTTGCATACCTTTACAATTCTATACGCAATGTATATGGAGTGATCACTTTTAGTTTGCGCTCGAAAATGAAACTAAAGATATATTTTGGTTACAAATTTTTTGGCTCCAACTAAAATAATGTCCTATAAGACACTTTTCTTGTAGTGGAAGCAGGTATTGCTCGGAGATAAGTATGTAGTTAACATAACCTATTTGAGAAAACAATGCTGAGAAAGTAATGGGAACTGACATAATCAAAGGGTGAATATTTGGGAGGCTTCTCGAAGGAATTTTAGTTAATAGATTTGATTATTGTATGCTCTCGAACATCTCCAGAATGCAATGCATTAACTTTGCATCCTCTAGAGAAGGCAGAAAAGTTGCTGGAGATAGCGCGATTAACATAGCCCGTTCAACGAGAAAACAATGTTGAGGAAAGTAATGGGAACTTGACATAATCAAAGAGAATTAGATATTTGGGGCTTCTCCAAATGAATTTAACTAATAAATTTGGTGGCAGCCTCTAGGGACAAATGCAAAGTACATTAACGCATCTCTAGAAGGCAGAAAAGGAACTCAACAGATGGTGTTTCATAGTGATCAATCCGACTCTGAATACTCTGTAACAATGCTGAGTAGATAACTAACTAGTGATGTGTTTTGATCGTTTCAGGCATTATCATTCATGGAGTCTAATTCAAATAGAAAAGGGTTGGGCTCAAGAAAATCTACTCAAAGCCTGAAAGATCTGAAGTATCTTAAAAGCATTGAGATTTCAAGTATGAAGCTATTTCATATAGAGAGGAAATTTCCAAAGAGTTTATTCCTTGAAAAAGAAATATTGGAAAATTTAACAGAAACAGTATTGACAGGCTATTAGAAGGTAAATAAAGGTGGGTGGTAGATGTAGTCTCCTTCCTTTGAATATATACACAATGCTCCCCAATAGCACGGATATTGATAAGAGAGATACAGATGATTGCATTTCTAGTCAAATCTTTATATGCTTTAGCATGTGTTGTTTTGGTCATTTTTCTCGGTTTACCATTCGAACAATCATTATTGTTTTCAAAAAAATAAAAATAAATAAGTTGCAGAAAAATGTGTATACCTAGGATTCTGATATAAAAAACAATAATGATATTCTCTAAAAACTTCATTTCTCAATTATTGATTTACTAAGTTATAAAAACAAATAACATTTACAATATTTCAACAGGAACCAGAACATACTGTGTCACCAAAAGGACATCAATGGTTTGGAAGGATCAAAATCTCATCAAAGTATGTAAGCGACCATGCACGAGTATCTTTGGATGAATTCCTGATCAAACTATCACCATAGAATGTGACCCAAACGAAACAAACCAATTAAAATATATTTAAAAATGGAAGAAAAAAATAGCATTAAATAAAAGCACAATGTACATTATGGTATACAGTTATGGTTTTCTTTATGAACAGTATAGAGCAAAGAACATTGCTGTTTCCACGTGACTCAGAATTTATCGATCTCTCAAAACGAGGAAGCGGATCGAAGATGATCAAGCCTCGAAGTAGAGACATAGTCATAGGCTACATCATTAATTGGTCAATTATAAACTGAGAGACAAGAAATAAAGATTTTTAAATTACAAATAAAATCCAATCGTGGATGCAAAGTAAATACACATGGAGAAGGGACCATCGACTAGTTTGCTCCAGCTGACCCGAGTAGTTCACGATGTAATCATGGAAAGCGGTTTGATAGTGGTGGCCGCCGCATTGAGGTGCCTGTCAATCATTGCATAGTTGGCGAGATTTGGGATTGACACATAAGCGTAACAATGTTATCTTCAACACCAACCACTCGTTCGACTCACCCTTCCATCCACGGGAGGTGAGGGCGCTTGTCCATAACGTCATTTAACAACCGATGGTCAGCAGTGGCGGTAATGAGGATGAGGATGAGGAAGATCTTGATATGAGTCGAGAGAAAGCATGCGCTAATAGGATCTCTCCGGTGCAATGAAATATGCTTCTCGGCTCATACTTCTTGTCGGCCGTTCATGGACACGAAAAGTTGGACCCTCAGTTCTTAAATCTGTGATGACTCCACACTCTCAAATATCTGTGACTGTGCTTGATACACAAAGGCTGCTTGTAAGCAATAGTAATCCTAAAGATATTTTATGGATGTTTACTGAAGGTGTGGAGTCATCAAGTGCCATTACCTGATGGTGGGCGCTTTCTTTGCAGAGAAAACCGGCAGCGGTTTCACCGACTTTAGGGAGTGCTTTTCAGCCAACCTCCTAGTTTTGTTTCTGGAGTTGAAATCTGAGGAGAAGCTGCGGGATCTCAGGCACAAAGATGACAATCTTCTTCGCGAATAGTCTCTAGTGTAAAGTGCGACAAACCCAATATCAAATATAAACAGGCAGCTCAAGGCGTGCCAGCCCAGTTAACACCAAAATCGTATACCATTTACTTCTAATACAGTGGAAATCAATAACTACTTGAAGATGGATTTAATTATAGTTACGGGAACATTAAAGTAGGATAATAAAATTAAGTAACACATCTAAAGTCAATTGTTGTAAATGTCCAAGCAGTCTGATGGCAAACCGATATTTGGCATATGAAATACACACCACAGCACACTTTTTTAGAGCAGGATTTTATATTTTATTAGATTGGTGAACATGTACAACATGTTTGAAACTATAGTAAGAACAATAACATAATATTGTGACCAGACAAAAGGTCAAATATTAGAAGTATAGTCAATTAAATCTTAATAGACTAATTCTTGCTATATTAGTATTATTTGCCAAAAAACGTCCCTATGTTGAAGACAAAGCCAAATTAATCTCATAGAAGGTGAAGAACAAATTCCGAGATGAAGATCTACAGCGTTCAATCTTGCACTCAGGTGGAATCTGCAGTTAGGGTAAGAATGTCTATGGTAGAAGATTTAGTTTAGAGAGATGAGTTGTGGATATTTTACGCAGTATTAATTTGAATAAGAGACCTAAGATAGAACATTAGAGCAAACAGTTAATAGATAGATAAACTGTTGTGTTTGCTGGACCATTTCAGGCTGAAAGAAGTAGAGAAGATTGAAATAAACATCTAGAATATAGTGATACTATTCCAATGTTCCAAATCCCGATTTTCCATGGGAGATAAGGTACTCTAGTAAGGCTTTCAAAGATAACGATGACAAAAAATTTAGAGCCGGAAAATAAAAAGATTAAAAGTTTAATCTACGTCCCATGCAGACCAATCAGGAAGCAGTTGCATTTAGATTAGCTAAGTGAGTTGGTTGTAGGAGAAAATTCAGAGGCGCTCTTACTCGTCTCTAAAAATGGGAGAATAAAACATACATCAAGAGCAAAAAGCAGCTCACCTGATTTTATCCGTGGAGCGAAGAATGTCTTGTTCATGTACAACATCTTCAACTGGGAAACTTTGCTCACTTTCACATAGTGTAGCCAGCTTGTAGATAGCCTTTGTTGCAGTGTCATAAATTGGCCCCTTTGGATGTGGTCTAATGAAAAATTCAAATATTTTGAAAACAATTTATGGCATTAGATTGCATAAAATTTTGTTCATCTAAATGGTCGATATACTCGGAAATATTCGGAGAATCTTGACATGATCCAGGTGAAGTTGCGTATCAGGAAATCTAACACATTCTGATTGTTGATGGATAACACATCAAAAACGGAAGTGTTTATATAGAAAGTAAGTAGATAACAAAAAAGGAAAAGCGAAGATAAAAGTTCTAAAAGTTTGAGATTGTGAAAGTTCATTAATGAAAATGAGTTAATGTAGAATCTTGATAAATGATCTGGACAGAGCATATATTATATACCACAGTGAGTGGGTGGAGTAAATAATGTAATTAACATAAACCTATTCCCAACGAGAAGAAAACAATGCTGAGGAAAGCAATGAGACTTCATTTTTAATGTCAAAAATTGGGCAGTTGGGGCTTTTCCAAAGGTACAGCTGATAGATTTGATTAATGTAGCCTCTGACTCTAATCCCAAAGTACATGTTCAAATTAGGACACTTTGGAGATAAAGGGGTGAGTCCATTAGCTTTGAATCATCCACCAGACTGGAAAAATATCAGTGGTGTTCCTCGTAGTAGCATAATATCAAAATGATAATGCAGTTAATTAATCAGAAAACTATTAATGATATTCTCTAAACTTCATTTCTCAGTTCATGGGATACTAAGTTGTAAAAACAAATAACATTACAATATTCAACAATGAAAAAGAACATATTGTGTCACCAAATGGTACCGATCTTAAAGCAGAGTGATCAGAGATGAGTCAAGACATAGTAGGGATATGATCGTAGAAGTTTGCATCCTGACAATTTATGGGTCAATTATAAGCAGGGGCAAAAAGATTTTGATCTTAATAAGTCGATAAATACGGATGATAAAGACTTATTTACTTGGAAGTGAGGACCGTCAATGGTTTGCCTCCATGACCAATAAGGAAAAGAACCACAAGATATTGATAAGAAGATCTGAGATGAAGTTCTGTAGTTGTTTCTAGTCAAATCTTTATATGCTTTAGCAATAGTCGTCTTTTGTCATTTTTCTCAGTAGACCATTCAGGAACAATTCATTCCATTGTTTAAAAAAAAAAAAAATTGCAGAAAAATGACCATACCTAGGATTACAATATAAAACAGTAATGATATTCACTCTAAACCATTTCTCAATTCAGCGATTACTAAGTTATAAAAACAAATAACATTTACAATATTCAACGAGGAAAAGAACATGCGTCTCCTTTAAAGGACATCAATGGTTGAAGGATCAATCATCAAAGTATGGCAAAGCAACCACGCACAGTATAATGGATGGAATTCCACAATTATCACCAAAGAACATTAAAACAAAAACAAACAAATTAAAAACCCTAATGTTGAAAAATGGAAGGAAAAAACTAGCAACCAAAAATGCAAAGCACAATGCATTATATGGTATGCAGTGTAGTTTTCCCTTTATAGGACATGTGATGAGGCAGCCCGCTTATTTCGCTTTTCAGAGGTGTCAGTCTCTCAAAAGCGAAGGAAAGCGGAATCGAAGATGATCAAACCTCGATATAGGACATAGTCGTAAAATTTACTCATCACAACCAGTATTGGTCAATTATAAGCCCGAGACAAAGAAAGAAGTTTCGTCTAAATAAAGTAATCATTAAGATGATAAAACAAAAATACACATAAGGAAGTGGGCATTGACTAGTTTTGCCTCCATGACCAGCGAGTTCACGATGTAATCATGGAAAACGGTTTCGATAGTGTTGTGGCTGAGAATGTTCTTAACCAATGCATAGTTGGCGAGGTGGGAGTTGACACACATAAACGCACTAATGCTATCTTCCTTTGCAACCACTACTTCCCGACTCACCCACTTCATCCCCAGGGAGTGAGGCGCTTATCCGTAACACATCATTCAACGACCCGATGGTGGCGGTGCATTGATGAGGATGAGGATGAGGAGATCTTGTGTGCGTGATGAGATGAGTTCACGGGATGCCTTCCCGTAATTACCTCCATTATTTACAACCCCAAACTATAAACATCCATTTTATTATCACGTAATCTTGTAACAGTTATGCCAAATTAAGAAGATTACATCATGCTCTTCTACTCTTCTAAGAAATTATAACAGTATAACTAACGGCCTAATTAAGAAAATGATACACAGACGATTATAACAAAAGTTCACGCAAATGGGGGTAATTAGATACAGGTCGGAAGCTATAGAGCTGCGTGAGAGTCGGAACATGGGCTTCATGTGAATCTAACGAGAACATTGTTGCTAGTTTATGTCTCGATGAGTGCGGAGGTGAGCCAATCCTTGGTGCATATAAGATAAACTTGTACCCCTTCTAATGTTTGACCCTCTACAATCAATCGGGTTTTTTACATTGCTTCTTCATTGTTGGCAGATGTTCTCAAGCTCCCCTTTTCCATAAACTATTAAATCAAAAATGAGTTCTCGACCGTGAATGAAGCCGTAAAGCTTATGATATTGCGATGCCTTATACGTGATTTAGAGCACTGTGGATCGCTTTCGAAAGCCTTCAAATCAGCCGGATCTCCACCATCTTGATCGATGAGTAGTGAAGCTTTGCAGCCAACAACCCGGCCATTTGGCAACTCGGCCTTATGCGATTGCCATATCCTCGGTCGATACAATGTTTGGAGCGCATTATTGATTGTATGATGTACTCATCTGACAATTTCCCATCATGTCCCATGTTGTGAGATGGATCTTTGACATGTCGGTGACTTCAAGTGTAGACTTGGTTATTTTCTTCCTCAATTTTGGACAAAATGATTCAATAATAAGCGGGCAGGCGATAGGTGCTCCTGATGAGGGGAGTAGTGAGTATGATCGAGGCCAAACTTGCGTTGTGCTGCCTGCGCATTGCATGGCTTGGGGATGAGTGACATTATTGCCCTGAGAGACCTTTATTACACAAATGCCTCAAATGGAGGCGAAGTCTTTGATGTTGGGGAGAGGATAGCTGGCTGGTTGTAGGATATATCGGCCAGTGTCAGTGTGGATCATCAAAGTGTTGGGATGTTGAAAAGGCTGGTTTATGGGAGATTCTTTGATCTCCAGTCTGTGCTCTCCAGCGACGGTGATCTCTCACAATGTACTCATTTTGACTGAATCAAGACTCTAAAGACGAAGCAACTTTCAATTTAGGTAGGGTGCTATCCACAAATCGATTCCACTCCAAGTTCGAGACGATAATTTCGACAAGTTCCTATTTCTTTGGGAATTTGATAGTGGTATTCAGTACCAGAATTAAAGGGTTTTGAAAGATCGGCTAATTTTAATTTCAAAGGGGATGCGCTACGAAAGATTGTTGTTAGTCGGCTCATTGAACAATAAGGAAACGACATACCCATTCTTTTGGGATCTTCCCTTCCAATGGTTTGAGGAAAGATCAAGTTGTTGTAATTGAGTGGCTCTAGAAGTTGGTGGTATGGCACGAAATATTGTTGGAGATGTTATTCAGTATTATTTAGTTGCAGCCTTTGATCCCCATTTCTGAAAGCTACGCCATAAAAATTATTCTTGCTTAGATGAGTATGATTTCGGAGTTTTGGTGTACGAAACTTTCGGTATGTCTCGGGTGAGTTAGTTTCTAAGTAGAACTCTGAATAAGCTAGTGCAATTTTTCAAGCTCTTTGGTATGAGACCCCCGTGAAATGGTTCCACAGTGATCAAAATTCTGAGTGCTCTACCAAGGAAATCTCCGTGCGGTAGTTGGCGATGAAGTTATTTTCATAATATCAGCGAATTTTGAAGCGAGTGATATTATTCATTTCGAGAGGAAGGGCACCACGAGTTCGTGCGTTATCAGAGGTTAAATTGGACAATTTTCCTGGAAGCTGGTAAGACCATTGAGGATTGTTAAATGACAAATCAAGATCATTAAGAGAGATCCTTGCTCCGATCATTCATTGAGAATGAAACGGAATGGTTTGTTCCTATGAAATACTGATGTGGTTAAATTCCTCAGTTACCTATGGAGGAGGATTGGACGATGGGATTGTTAGTTGACAATTGAAGATCGATAAGAGATTTTAACAATCCAATTTCTTGAGGAATGGAACTGATAGTTTGTTAAGTAGCAAGATACAATGTGAGTTCCAAATTCCTCTCGAGTTACTATGGAAGGAGGGATTGAATTTGAGTAAAAATTGTTAAATGATAATTGAATGTTAAGAGATCTTAACAATCAATTTCCTTGAGGAATGAAACCAGATAGTTTATTGCACCAAGGTGTAATGTGGTTAAATTCCTCAAGTTACCTATGGAATGAGGATTGGACCGTTGAGATTATTTAATTTGATTCAGGGTGTCATTAAGAATCTTAACAATCGATTTCTTGAGGAATGGAGACCGGATAGTTTGTTAAGTATGAGTATAATGTGGTTAAATTCCTCAAGTTACCTGGAATGAGGGATTGGACCAATGAGATTGTGTTTGACAATTTCAAGATCATTAAAGGATCTTAACAATTCAATTTTGTGAAGATGGAACGAAGACAGTTTGTTCCTAAGGTCTGATATTGGTTAAATTCCTCGGGATTACCTATGGAATGAGGTTGGACCAGTGAGATTGTTAGTTGACAATTGAGAGTGTTAAGAGTCATAACAATCAATTTCTTGAGAATAGAGACCAGCTCATTCTCATGAAGATCTGAAATAGTTAAGTTTTTTAAATTCCTACTTGAGGAAAATTGACCCTGCAAATTATTAGAAGCCGAGGCAAGAAAGCTAAGTGATGTTGGCCCAATTTGTTTAGGTATTACACCGGTGAAATGATTAGAACCAAAATCAAATTGTGATTAGTTTGGAAATGTGCCTGTGTGGTTGGATTGGTTCATGGAGAGTTGTTAGACAAATTAAGAGTAAGGAGGTTGGGAGGTAGAAAAATTGAGATTTTGGAGTGTACCTCTCAAAGCACAGCTCTTAAAGTTTTAAATCGGAGACACTTCACGACCTATGACAAGCCACTCCAGACCAATGATGGCAGAGGTGGTGACCAAGATGAGTAAAACTTGGGTTTTGATTATCAAAGTGACCATGTTAGAAGAAGCGAGTGCTTCTTGATCTTGTTCAACTTTTGAGATAGCAATGGCAGTGGAGTCCACGGCGGACGTGAAAATGAGAATGGAAGGATGATATTGAAGACAAAAGGGGAAAGAAGCCATGAAAAGCAAGAGGTGATGATGGTAGAGAGGTAAGAAGTAGGATGAAGGATATTTGATGACATTATTGAGCTGGTAGAGATGAAATACAGGGTTTACATGAGGAGAGAGGATGAAACACTTATTTATAAACTTAAGTGTGATACATTCGTTCCCATTAGTTGGTGTTTACATCTAACTACCTCGTTCCGCTCTCAATTAATGGAATTGAAATAGGTAATATCAACACCATACTTTTTTAAATTTTCTTTTATAAAAAATAGTCTTATTTTTTTTATAAAATTAAACACCACGCAATTACATAGCAATAATTTAAAATATTACTTTTATTTTAATTAAAATAGACTGTACATTACATAGGGAAATAATTAAAAATATTCCTTTTCATTCCCTTTGCATTGAAACTTCCTTGAGACTACCAAAGTTGATTGCATCCACGAAGCCATAGATGGGTTTGTTTGATCCATATCCTCTTGTTTCTCTGATTCAATACAAAGATTAAGTCATAGAGATACCACGACGAGGTCCGACCTTACTTAAATTATTCACTTTTTAAACCCTTTGCACATTGAAACTTCCTTGGGACTACCAAAGTTGATTGCATCCCTACAAACCATGAATCTGGTTGTTGGATGTCTTATCCCTCCTCGTTTCTCACAGTTCAGCCAAAGATCATTAAAGTCACATAGAATACACGACAGGTCCGACCTTACTTTTAAAAGTATTACTTTTTCATTCCCTTTGCATTGGAAACTTCAGCAGGACTAACAAGTTGAGTTACATCTAGAAGCCATGAATCGGGTTGTTTGGATGTGTATCCTCTCGTTTCTCTCAGTTCAGCCAAAAGATCATTAAAGTGACATAGAATACACCCGACCAGAGTCCCCGACCTTACTTTCAATATTGCTGATTAATTGCCAAAGAGTCTTTCTGACGGTGCAGCACCGGAAAACCATAAAGCGCGTTAATCTCCATGGCGTAGCGTCCTCCAGTAGAATCTCCATGTCGTGATTTTGGAATATTTCATATTTTTAGATTTTCCTTTCCATACAAGTACTAAACCCTCAAGCTATTATTTTAAAAAAAGTCCGTCATACCTTAAGCGTTGCTGAACTGGCACCATTTTCCTTCTGCTTGCCTTTGTTTCCCTGGGAAACCACCACCGGGCAGATCTGGACAAATTCTAGTAACATACGGTGTCCATGGATTGCCCATTCCACAAAGCAGTTAACAGCAAAAAGTCAGAAGATTCTGCCATCTTCTCCATGCATTGATGCAAAACTAGAAGTGAAAGATAATACCATTTTCTTAATTTATTGTTGAATTTTTTATTTTAATGAATAGTTTTCAGTTCAAACTCTTAAAATAAGAGAATGGGAAAATAATACCACGATGATCAATTTAAGCTACTATGATTCGTTTTCATGCTAATTAAATAAATACATGTATTTTTAAAATTTTATTTACTCTCATAATTTAAATAAAATTGAAATTTTGATTTATTTTTGTAGATGAGAACACATTACATATGATACAAGTATATCATTAAAATTAAGGATTACAATTCTTTTTAAGTGAGGGCTCGATGTTGATACAAAGTCCATTCACCAGACACTACCTATATATATGTTGTTATATATATATAGACTTTTATAGAATGCATGGTTTTTATAGGTATTAGTCAACTACAAAATATGAAAAAACAATAGAAATAAATACTAGGTGTGTTACGTTTTAAATCATGTGATGATGTTCGACGAAATCTCTGTGTACTAAAACTTAACATCATTAAATATCCAGCTTAGGCTTTGATGTGTTGCTTTATATTGCGTGCCTCGTGGAATCATTTGTATATGCGTGTTATAATCAATAAATGTTCTTACTTTACAATCACTGTAATACGGTAACCGTGATATAACTATAGATGACTCATTATTCGTTGTAAATTATAAATATCTTACAAATATAAAGAAAGGGTTAACAATAATGTATTACAATCGAATCAGTTAGATTAGGATGATGTAATCAAAGTATAAATGATTGTTTTCATATGTTTGAATCAAAGAACACTAAGATAAAGAATTTTTGTTGCGTAATGAAAAATCTGACCTAATATTACATAAGTTGTCAATCATACATGGAACGAACAGTGAGTGTGAATCAGTGAGATCAAATATTGGATCAGGCTTCAATTTATTAAATTATAGTATTAAATATGTAAGAGAATTTTTTGAAATAATTATAAATATCTGAATAACATACTGCTAGAAAAATTAAAATTTATATAATTGCATTTATTTTAAGGTATACTTAATATTGAAGTGTGGGGTGTAACATGTTTCTTCAATAAATTACCATTGCATTCCTAATAATGATATTGAATAATAAATAAATAGATAAATGACAATTTAATCACTTCTAAAAGCAAGCTTTGAATAGACATGACTTAATTTACCTTTTTATGGAAAATACGGTTAGCACTAAAGAATTATAATACTAAAGTGTACTATTTCTAATGTTAAACCTCTCAAAAGAATTTCTAAGGAAAATACAAAAGGTAAGGTCTTTATTTCGTATGTATAAGGGGGGGTTTAAGAATGTAGACAGTATGATAAGTGGTGTGAACTTTCTATCTGAAAATAAACGTAGTGTATCTATACTTGAGGACTTGATGTCTTTATAAAACTTGTCCCTTCATTTCAACGTGTATTCATGACTTTGATAGGTAATGTCAAACATTTGAACAACAAAAATGACTTAAATAATTGTCCCTGACCTAACCAGTTTTAGATCTTTGTTAACTTAAGAAATCATCTTAAAATAAGAAGCTTGCTTTATGTCTTTTACCATTCATGGCTTCAGATGAGTGAAGTATCATGCTTGACTCATTTTAAAGTCTTTGCATGCAACACAAAAAAGTCTTAAAAGAAGCTTCTCATGTAGTTTCACATGCATTTATGACTTTATTTGGTGTTGTGAAAATGTCTTAAAGAAGCTTGTCATGTAGTTTAGTTTCACATGCGCCCATGAGAAGCTGATAGGTAGTGTCCATTTCATGTTTGACTCATTTAAAGTCTTTGGCTACCGTTCACATGCATTCATGACTTTGATAGGTGGTGTCAAAAGTCTTAAGAAATCATGTAGTTTAGATTTCTGTATTCACGGCTTATATCTCAATTGTGTAAATATTTCAAAGTCTTTACCCACATTATTATATGTGGTTACATTATCGTTAGCCGAGATTCATGTGCTCACGCCAAAGCTCCATTTTACTCAAAAGTTGTAGAAAAATTAATAAGATGTCAATCTCATCATCTTAAAAGCGAGAGGCCACTCGTCACGGATCTAACGCTAGCATCAAAGAATAAAAACATGACCAGGAGAACAAAAATATTGTTAGTATGTCTAACTTGGTCATATGGGGGATAAGGTACGAATACCCCTAATTAGGGTTTTATAGTTTCACCTTTGCAATTTGGAGAACAAATCAGAGTTATGGTTTCTGTCTAAATTTGGGAATTAAAAATCGAGTGGAATTTGTAGATTATGGTTTCAAGAACAAATCAGGATTCGTATGATGCAATTTGGAGGAGATTTTCTAACTTAAGAGCTTTATCGAATTCGGTTTCACAACAACAAAATTTGTCATTGTGGATGACACAACAGCAGTGTTAAATGTTGAAAGGCCAAGTTAGACAAATGGCCAAACATCGTAGACATTTGTGTATCTTATCCCCCACCAGATCTAGCATTAGCATCAAACAATAAAACCCAACTAGGAAAGCAAGAATATTATTTACATGCTTCCCCCACTAATAAAAACATTCCAAGTTATGCATTGATAATCATAATTTATGGGAAAATAACTCGTTCAACCGTATAATCTTCATTTGTGAAGCTTACACAACCGGTGATAACCCATAAGAGGAAAATCTCTTGAGCTTTACCAACACAAAGCTGACAAGAAAAAAACAGTGTGTAAAGATGGATGAATCACTTATCCAAATTGGAACTCAAAGCTTGATCAAAGCCATTTTAGAAGAAGCAAACTAATTATGTTAACTAAGAAATAATTAGGAAGAAGTCTAAAATTCAGAGAAAACCTGGGGGAAGGAGCTACACAGATATAGGGATTGGCTTCACAGCATTTAGGATCTAGCATTAGCATCAGACAATAGAACAACCAAGGAAAACAAAATATTGTTCCTCACATGCTTCACACATAAACATTCAGCCAGTGCATTGATAATCATAATTTCTCTCAAGGGGATATAACTCCCTGCTCTGAACAATATAATGCATTCAGGAAGCTTAGCCAAATTGCAAAATCGAAGAGGAAATCTCTTGAGCGGTTACTTCACATATAAGGTACAAGAAAGAAAAGTTGATGTATGTGGATCCAACTTGAACCGAGATCAATGTTGAATATTTTCCCAAACTAAGCAAGCTAATTTCTTCACACCGACTAAGAAATATTGATTGATATAGAACTTTAAGCTCAAATTCAGAATTAATTAGGAAGAAGTCTAAAATACGGTGGAAAACCCGAGGGAAGGAGCTATTAATGTGATAGAGGGATTGGCTTCACAAAGATTTTGATCCGCCGGAATGCTACTCGCACCCTTTCCTTAAGGCCTTCATTTTCGCTCTCAAAATTCCCACTCTGTTTATCAAGATGTGCCACATTTCCATCCACACTTATCACCAGTTTTCCATTCTCTCCAAACTTCACATCTCCAAACAGAGAAACAAGAAGTGCATGGATAACCTTTTCTACTTTCTTATTGTTTTCTTCTTCGCCAGGGCCTCTTCGATTCAACTACTACCTTTGGGGATCTCACTACCGATGTTTAAAACAAGAGCCACAATGCAGTAAGAAACCATGTCGCTTAATAGATCCGATCTCTAGTGCAATGAAATATGCTTCTCCTCGACCATACTAATCGCCAACCGCTCACTGACACCAGCCGGACCCTTAGATTCTTCCATCCGCAATGACTCCACACTCTCAACATCTCGCTTTCAAATTCTCTATGCTTCAATACACCAAAGGCACCACTCAGAAGCAATAGTAATCCTCGTGAGATATTTGCTATGGATATCGCGAGAAGACATGGAGATCATTAAGTGCCATTATCCGATAAGTGAACGCTTTTACCAAGAACCGTCGACAATAATCGACTTCGAGTCTTTTCAAATTACCCTCCCAATGGTTTTTTCCATTTTCTCGCAGTCGTAAATACATCTCAACCGATCGACGCTTCTTCGTGGGAAATAATTTTGTGTTACAGAATAAATCGGGTGAGAAGCTTCGTTTGAGCCTCCCCATCTCATTGGCCTCCATGTACAAGAATGATGTTAGGTGGCATGAGCTCCTTCAGAACGTACGGAAACCAGGCAAAAATCTACGTGAGCCGAGAAAGATATGTAGTGGACCTGCATGTTGAGGGGAGCAGTAAGACCATTCATTAGAGTAACTTCCTTAGGTTCATTGATGATGGTTTTTGCCAATGTTCCTTCCACGACATACCCAGGTATAACACATGCATTTTTCTTATCAGAGAACCATATTTCAAATAGTTTTCTTGAAAATCCACTCTGAAGACCACTCGGACTCGCCATCACCACTAATGGACCTACACCGTTAAAATTCTCAATGCTCTACAAAGGAGATATGTGCTTGAAGTCAAAGGATTGAATTCTGCAAATTGGTTATGATCCTTTCATTCCCATGGAGTTGATAAATGGGTAAACAACAATGCACCTATAGCGGGGGAAGCATAATATATGGGGATGTTATCGAGGCCTGTGGATTTGTTAGACAAATACCATCAAGGATAAGGAGAAGTTCTTTGGGCACGCCCCTAAAGCAAATGCAAGGATTAGAACACGGCCCCATTGAGAAATGGTCGAGTGGATGACATTTGTGAAGCGCTTTTCTCTCACATTCCGAGGCTGATGGAGTTGCACACCATAAGTGGATTCAATTATGCAAATATTAGGGGAGAACTGTGGGATCTCAACAGCACGAAGAAGACGATCTTCTTCGCGAGAATAGTCTCCAATGTAAAGTACTCGAACACCAGCAATATCAACCATAAACATGGCAGCTCCAAGGACGTGCCCAGCTGTCTAACACCAAAATCGTATACCATTTACTTCTAAAGTATGATGGAGATCAATAACCTGCAGAATATGGATTTAATTATAGTTACGGGAGCATTAAATGAGATAATTAAATTAAGCAACACATCTAAAGTCAATTGTTGTAAATGTCCAAACAGTCTGCACCAGATCAGGATTATATGCAACCAATATTTCTGGGCATATGAGAAATAAGACACCTTATATTGCTTTTTTTTTTAACAAGTTTTATATTTTATTAGATTGGTGTTATGTAACAGTGTTTGAAACTATAGTCGAACAACATACGTCGTGGTGGAGCACCAAAAAAGATCAATATTAGAAGTATAGTCAATTAAATCTTAATAGACTAATTCTTGCTATATATTAGTATTATTTGCCAAAACCTCCCTATGTTGATGACAAACCTAATTAATCTCTGTTAGAAGGTGAAGAAACAAATTCATTGCATGAAGATCTAAAACAAGAATACTTGCACTGGTAGAATCTATGATTCGTAAGAATGTCTATGGTAGAAATATTTAAGCTTAAGAATGAGGTACCGTAAATTTAACTAAAACAGATCTAAGCTAATCTGTGATACATGGACCATTTCAGCCTTCAAAAAAAGGAAGTATAAGAGAAGCTGATGAGAAATCAAAATGTACTTCGATATAGTGATACCTGCTCGTTGTTCCAACCACCTTTTCCATGGAATAAGGTACTCATTGAAACTTTAAAGATAACATTGACAAAAATTTAGAACCAGAAAATAAAAGATTAAAAGACCCAAATCTAAGTCCTTACAACCAATCGGGGTGGAAACGATTTACGTTTAGATTAATAAAATCAATTTGGACAATGAGAGGAAATTAGAGGAAACTATTACTAGTCTCTAAAAAGGGGAGAATAAAACATACATCTAGAAACAAAAAAGCAACTCATCTCAATTATCTATGGAGCGTAAGAATGTCTTGTTCATCATACATCATATCTTCAACTCAAACTTTGCTCACTTTCAGCATAATCACAAAAGCAACTTGTAGATAGCCTTGTTGCAAAGTGTCATAAAATCGCTCTTTGAATGTGGTCTAATGAAAAAATTCAAATATTTTAGCTTAATTTATAGGCAAAGTAATTGCATAAATTTTAATTAAATAAATGGCCGACCTTCTCCAGAAAATATGGAAGAGATGCAGCATGATCCAAGTGAAAGTCAGACAAAGAAATGCAACACACATGCTGCAAGAAAAGTGAGAGCACATCTAAAAGAATGTGAGGCAATTTTATATGAGAAAGTGGTAGAGTAGATAACCAAAAAAGGAAAACTCGAAGATGAAAGTTCTAAAAAGTTTCCAAGATCGACAAAAGTTCATTGATAAGACAGACATGCAAGATAGATCCTAAGAAATGATCGTTAAGAGCATATGTCGCTACATACCACGCCTAAGAGCACCGGGTCGATAAGTATGTGATTAACATAAACCCATTCACTAAGAAGAAAACAATGCTGAGTAAAGCAATGGAAACTTCAACATAATCAAATATAGAACGTATCGCGATTTTCCAAAGGAATTTTACCGATAGGATTTGATTAATGTAGCCTCGTACCTCAAGTACGAAAGTACATGTTCAAGTGTGAGTAGGACACTTTATACGTAGATGCAAAGGGGTAGTCCATTAACCCCGCATCATCCTAAGGCCAAAAAAGAAACCTCTAATCGTGGAGTGGTCTCTGCTAACAATGCTTACACATCAAAATGACCATACCCGTGATTACAAAGATCAAAACAATAATGATATTCTCTAAACTTCATTTCTCAATTCAGCAGATTACTAAGTTATAAAAACAAATAACTTTACAATATTCAACAATGAAAAAGAACATATTGTGTCACTAAAAGGTACCCGATCTCTTCAAAAACAGAGTAGATCGAAGATGATCAAGCCTCGTGGCGATGACATAGTCCCAGTCGCATCACAACCAATTTATGGTCAATTATAAACCGAGATTAAAGAAAAAGAGATTTTTGTCTTAATAAAATCAATCATTCGATGATAAAACAAAATACACTTGGAAGTGAGGTCGCCAGCTGTTTTGCCTCCATGACTAAGCGTTTCACCTAATGTAATCAGTGTGGAAAACGGTTTTGACAAGGGTGGCCCTTATATTGAGAGTGCTCGTCAACTGGCAGATAGTTGGCCGAGATTGGGGATTGACACATAAGCATGCTAATGCTATCTTCACTGCACCCACTACTTCTAGCTCACCCACTTCATCCACAGGAGGTGAGGGGCGCTTGTCTATAACATCATTCAACAACCAATCGTCATCAGTAACTGGTAATGAGGATGAGGATGAGGATGAGGAGGATGCTGATGATAACAGTGATGAGATGAGTTCTCCAGGATGCCTTACCATAATTACCTCCATTGTTACAACCCCGAATCTATAAACATCCGTTTTATTATCCACCTTCATTGTGTATGCCAGTTCTGCAAAGAAAGTTTAATAGATAATGCTCTGCTCTAAGAAATTATAACAGTTTTATATATGATATATATATGGAGGAAGTTTAGAGTTAAGCAAGGCACTGATTAAGAAAATGATACCCGAGCAAAGATAACTAAAAGTTCTCGGTAAATGAAGTCCAATTAGATGAGTCCGACTTTATAAGCCTAGCCGTGCCCAAGTTGGAGACATGAGGTTCACATTCTGAATCTAACAAAACATTGTTGCTTGATATGTCCAGATGAATTACTGGAGGTGAGCAATAATGGTGCATATAAGATAAAGCTTTAGCCACCTTTCTACAATGTTTAGCCTCATAATCCAATCAAGTTTTTCTACTGAAGTTCATTCAAGGTTAGAATGTTTCAAGCTCCTTTTCCATAAACTCATAAATAAAAAATGAGTTCTCAGCAAATGAACTGAAGCCATAAAGCTTTACGATATTGCGATGCCTTATCTGTGTTAGAGCATGAATCTCGCTTTTGAAAGCCTTCAAATCAACCATATCGCCACCATGTTGATCTGATGAGTAGTGAAGCTTTTTCACAACAACAACCCGGCCATTTGGCAACTTGGCTCAGAACAAGGTTATATCCTCCAAGGCCAATACACCGATTGATCAAAGCCGAATATTTTCTTCCTTAAAGAAGCAAACCATTTATGCTGACTAAGAAATAATTAGGAGAAGTCTAGCAATTCAAAGAAAATCCGGGGGAAGCTACAGATTCAGTTTCACAAAGATTTTGATCTAGCATTACATCAAACAATAGAATGCAACCCAGAAAACAAAATATTGTTCACATGCTTCACTAATAAAACATTCAAAGTTATGCATTGATAATCATAATTTCTAGAGATAACTCGCTTAACAATATAATGCACAGAAGCCTCAGCCAAATCGTAGAAAATCTGAAGAGGAAAATCTCTTGAGTCAAGATCACACATAAGGCATAGAAAGAAAAAGTTGATGTATGTGATCCAGCTTGGAACTGAGGTAGATCAATGTTGAATATTTTCCTAAACTAAGCAAGCTAATTACATTGACTAAGAAATATTGATTGATATAGAACTTTAAGCTCAAAATTTAGAATTAATCAGGAAGAAGTCGGAAATACTATGAAAACCCTCGATGGTGCTGAGCAAGACACAGATAGGATTGGCTTCACAAGATTTTGGATCCGCTGAATGCTACTCTCACCCTTTCCATAAGACTTTTCGCTGGGCTTCTCAACATTCCCACTCATTATCAAGATGCGCCACATTTCCATCTACACTTATCACCAGCTTCCCATTCTTCCAAATGAAAACAAGAAGTGCAATGGATAACCTTTATGCTTTCTTTATTGTTTTCTTCTTCAGTTTTTGTATTCTTCCTCGATTCAACTACTACCTTCGGGATCTCGCAACATGTTTAAAACCGTGAGCCACAACAGAGTCGAAACCAAAGCTCACTAATAGGATCCGTCTCAGCCATTATTCGATAAGTGAACGCTTTACTAAAGAGAATCCGACAGCTTCACCCAACTCTCCGGGGTCTTTTCAGCCAGCCTTTGGGGAAATAATTTTTGTGTTGCGGTAAGCAAACTGGGTGATAAGCTTCTGCTTGAGCCTCCTCATCTCATTGCCCTCTCCATGGACAAGAATGATGTTAGGTGGCATGAGCTCCTTCAAGAACGTACTTGTTCGTGCAACCGTGATGAGCGAGAAAGATATGTAGTGGACCCGCATGCTGAGGGAGCAAGAAGACCATTCATTAGAGTAACTTCCTTTGGGTTCATTGATGATGGTTTTGCCAATGTTCTTCCACGTCATACCCGTGTATAACACATGCATTTTCTCTTATCGAGCACCATATTTCATATGATTGTCTTGGACAATCCACTACACCACTCGACTCGCCACCACCGATGCTGGACCTTACATCGTTAAAATTCTCAATGCTCTTCAAAGGAGATATAAAGCTGAAGTCAAAAGGATTGAATTTGCAAATTGGTTGTAGATCCTCCTCATTCCGCTGGAGTTGATGTATGTCCTGGTAAACAACCATGCACCTTTTGTGAAAACTATTTGCAAAACATCATCGAACATACCCAAAATTTGCAGAGCAGCAATGGCACGGTAAATTTCCTTCCATTTGACCTTGTTCCTATTACAATTTTGAAAGGAAAACAAAATATAAAACCCTAGATAGGAAATGAAAGCAACAAGCAAGGTAGTTTGTTATATATGGGTGGTCACATTTTTATCAAGAGCTCAAGATTTGCATGCTCACAAAAAGCTCCATTTACTCAAAAAGTTACGTAGAAAATAATAAGATGCTCAAATCTCATCATCTTAAAAAGCGTAAGACCACTCATCACTGTAGATTCTAGCACTGTGCATCAAGAATAAAACACAACCCAGAAAACAAAAATATTGTTCCCAGATGTCTAAGTTGGTCATACGAGGATAAGGTACATGGATACCCCTAATTAGGGTTTCCATAATTTCACCCTGCTACGAATTTGAGGAACAAATCGTGGATTATGGTTTCACCTTGGGGAATTAAAACCTGGTGGAATTTGCATATTAGGGTTTCAAGAATAAATCGGGATTCATATGATGCAATTTGGAGGAGATTTTCGATTAATAAAGATCTTTATCGGGTTCGGTTTCACGGCAACAAAATTTGTCAGTGTGGGTGACACGCCAACAAAGTTAAATGCCCAATTCTCCATTTAAGGTAGAGACATATTTGAGCTATGGAACAAACGTTATGGACAACATCGTGATCCAAAAATATTTATGCCGTTAGGACATATGGCCAAACATCAGACATTTGTATCGATCCTCTGCCTAGATCATTAATAGCATCAAAACATAGAACACAAATCTGTGAAAAACAAAATATTGTTTACATGTTTCACTAATAAAAATATTCCAGTTATGCATTGATAGTCATAATTTTTGGGAAAATAACTCTGCCTGTCCACAGATAATGCATTTATGAAGCTTACACAAATCTCATAACCTATAAGAGGAAAATCTCTTGAGCTTTACCACATAAAGGGTACAAGAAACAAAAAGATGATGAATACGATCCAACTGGGAACTCAGGTTGATCAAAGTCCAATATTTTCCTTAAAGAAGCAAACTAATCCGCGACTACAAATAATAGAAGGTCAAAATTCGGGATAATTAAAAACTCGTTTGGTCCATCTCGTAATTAAGTAACGGCAAGGATATGGTTGAGCTACAAAAGTAAACATCGAGAATATTTTGGAACCAAAAAGTTAATATGCAAAATCAAAAGCTCGCATTTGCACCTTCTCTCCTTTATTCTAAAAATTATTGAAAACAAAATTTTGTAGTGAAGATTTTAGTCGGGAATTTATTTTCTGTGTACATATCTATATAATCATTCTTTAAAAACATTAAGGAAACAAGAGAAGACAATTAAAAATAAATCAAAAAAATTATCTAAAAATACATTATTTTATATTTTTAAGGACAAAAATTATTTTTTTTATTATCACAATTTACAAACAAAGAGAACTAGAAAATATGATACACATATTTTAGTTATTTTTGGCTATTTTCATTTTTTAAATATTTAAAAATAATTATATAGGAATATGTGTTGATTAAAAATAAATTATTACCAAAAAAAAATTTTAAACCGTATTTTTAAAACATAGAAAATATGTTTAAAATATTTCAGCCTAAAAATCAAAACACTTTCCAAACAGGCCTCATCGAGATGATTTGGTTAAATTTAATCCTAATTATGATTATTTTCCTTCTTTACCTCTCTTTCCTTTTCCTCCCTTTCTATTTTTTTCATGGTTGTATTGTTAATGCTGTACTACTCTATTCTTTACAGACTCCAGCTTGACATCTCTGTCACTGTATTCTCACGCAATCTCGACACTCCGTTTACTTTTCCCCATTACTACTTCCGAGATGTGCCTCAAGGGCCCCTTCAATTCTCGTTATTATATATAACATTTAAATTAAGATTAATTTATGATGAATCAACTCATCCATCGAATTGATCCACCAAAGATAATATCTCCCAATATAATTTAAATCATCTCGCTCTAAACTTGTACATAAAAATGGAATGCTGGAGTAAATGAAAGTTATAAAACCCATCATACTAACAGCTGCTACATAATCATCTCGAATAGAACGCAACAACCATCACAAATAATAGATGACAATTACACATAGTTTGTCCTTTCAAATAATTCAACCTTACACTTAAGAATATTTTAGAATTATATTTGATGTAAAAGAAACTAACAATTATTTTTTTTATTACAATTTTGAATAGAAGTAACAGATGCCAAATTTTCCATTTGAAAAGACAACAAACACATAAAACCCTAGATAGAACTGGCAATAAGTAAAGTGGTTTTTGTTATCTATGGGTGGTCACATTTATCCTAAATTCCAAGGTTTCCCATGCTCACCAAAGTTCCATTTTGCCTAAAATAAGGTTGTGTAGAAATTAATAAGAGGCTCAAATCTCATCTTAAAAGCGTAATACACTCATCGCTGTATCTAGCATTAGCATCAAACAATAAACACAACCCAGAAAAACAACAATATTGTTCACATGCTTCACTAATAAAACATTCAAGTTATGTATCGATAATCACAGTAATTTCTAGGATAACTTTGTTCAACAATATAATGCATTTGTGAAGCTAAGCCAAAACGCTGAAAATCTAAGAGGAAATCTCTCAGAGGAAAAATACATGAGAGGTAAGCAAAGAAAGAAACCAATGCTGAATATTTTCCTAAACTAAGCAAGCTAAATATTAATCGACTAAGAAATATTGATTTGATATAGAATTTAACCTCACAATTCAGATAGAGGGATTGGTCACGTGATTTTGATCCGCGGTCAGCTACTCTCACCTTTCCTTAAGGCTTTCGCAGCTTCAACATTCCCACTCGCTTATCAAGATGCGCCACATTTCCATCTACACTTATCACCACTTCCCATTCTCCTCTTCTCCATGTAGAAACAAGAAGTGCATGGATAACCTTATCGCTTTCTAATTGTTTTCTTCTTCGCTTTTGTAGCCTCTTCTCGATTCAATCGCTACCTTGGGGATCTCACGACCGATGTTTAAAACTAGAGCCACAACAGAGTCAGAAACCATGTCGCTAATAGGATCCGATCTCCAAGGCAATGAAATATGCTTCTCTACTATACTTCACTGTCAACCGCCTGTGATACAGGTTTGACCTCGATTCTTCATCGGCCAATGACTCCACACTCTCAAATATCCGCTTCACTCCTATGCTTCAATACACCAAAGGCACCAAAGGTAAAGGCAGTAACCTCCGAGATATTTATTGTGGATAGTCAAAAAGGCAGAAGACATGGAGATCATCATGCCATTCATCCGATAAGTGAATGCTTTCTTTACCAAGAACCGCTGACGCTTCACTCGACTCAGGGGTCTTTTCACCCACCTCCCAATGGTTTTGCCATTTTCCTCGAGAGTTGAAATACATCTCAAACGCATCGACGCTTCTTTTGGGAAATAATTTTGGTGTTACGGTCAAGAACCGTGGATAAGCTTCTGCTCGAGCCTCCCTATCTCATTCCACGTATTTTGGAAGATCTAAAACAAGTAATACTTGCACTCTGGGTGTAATATATGATTCGTGTAAGAATATATATGCTGATATATAAGCTTAAGAATGAGGTAGTAGATGTTTCTCAAGTAAAGATAATTTCAAATAAGAAACCTAAGATAGAACATTAGAGCAAATCGTAAATTTAAATAAACTGCTCTAAGCTAATTCAGATGATAGCGACTATTTCAGTTTTCAAAAGAAAGTACAAGAGAAGGATTAGAAATCAAAACAGCTCGATATAGTGATATTGTTCGTTGTTCCAAATCCAATTTTCCATGGAATAAAGTACTCATTGAAACTTTAAAGATAATATTAACTAAAATTTAGAACCAAAATAAGATTAAAGATTCGACCTAAGTCCCTTTACAACCAATCAAAGAAATATATGCATTTAGATTAGCTTCAAAATTAGTTCTCGAAATTAAATGAGAGAGGAAATTAGAGGAAACTATTACTAGTCTCCAAAAGCTGAGAATGAAACATACATCTACAAACAAAATCAACTCACTCTCAATTTTATCCATGGAGCGAAGAATGTCTTGTTCATCAGCATATCTTTCAATCAATGATTTTTCACTTTCACATACTGCATGCCAAAAGCAAGGGCAACTTGTAGAGGCCTTTATTGCATGTGTCATAAAAACTCGCCTTTGATGTGGTCTAATGAACAAATTCAATATTTAGCTAAATTTATAGGCAAAGTAATACATAAATTTTAATTAAATAAATAGCCAACCTTCCAAGAAACTGAAGGGATGCAAGATGATCTAAGTGAAAGTCGCAAGACAGAAATGCAACACATTACAATGCAAGAAGTGGAGAGCACATCTAAAAGAATCAGGCAATTTTACATGAGAAAGCAGAGTAGATAACCAAAAGGGAAAACTCAAGATGAAAGTTCTAAAAGTTTAAGATTGACAAAGTTCACATCAAGACAAGACATGCAAGATATTGAATGAAATGATCATTAAGAGCATATGGTGCCAGTATACCACAGCCGTTCTAAGAGAACTGCCGTAGATAAGTATGAGATTAACATAAACCCATTCACTGAGAAGAAAACAATGCTGAGGAAAGCTGTGAAACCCTGGAAAATTCAAATTTTTCTGAGAAATGGTAAAATAGTAATTTCGGTCAGAAAACCGGAATTTTTCTAGATATCGGATTACGAAACGGAGTTCTCCGTTGAAATCGTCTCACGAAATCTAGCTACCATGTCGAATTTCTACTGGATTCGAGACACCGGAATTTCGTTGAGGGCGTCAAGTGTCTGGATGACACATGGCATGGTTTAGGATGCCACATGGCACTTAAGAGAGTGACACATGGCAAGATCCATGTGGTGCACTTGAATGTGTGGCTCACAATAAGCCACATGAAAGATGATGCAATAAAGGAAATAAAGAAATAAGGAAATAAGGAGGAAAAACATGGACCACATAAATGGCATGAGGAAAGGGGGAGGAAGTTTCCTCCCTTGACCAATTCGGCCACAAAATCCAAGAGGGGAGAAAAGAAAAGCAAAAAGAGAAAAAGGAAAAGGAGGAACGAACAAAACAATGTGGGAAAGAGAAAGAGAAATTCGAGGATTTTGGCTTCGATGGTCGGTTCATACCAAGACTAAAGTTGGTACACGCAGCGCGATCTATGTGTGGACACCAAAAATTTGGAGTTTCGACAAACTCCATAAGGTAGGAATTTTCCACTGATTTATTTTAAACCTAAAGGCCTTATAAATGGTACTGGCTATTCATGGAGGTCATGAGAGGCCATATTATTTAAAGTCTCCAAAACTCGACCGAATGGCAGAGGATTTCTATGACCGGTTTCACACAGTCCAAGACTATTGTGAGTTGGGGTTTGAACTGGAAACTAAAAGTTTCCAGGTTTTGTGGTGTGTTTCATGATGTGTGGATGTTTGGAACCAAACTGGTTCATGTTTGTGAAGGGACCGTGAGGTACCCCCGGCTGTTGGAAGGGTCCAAGATCGCGGACCTTGCTCAGGTGTTATTGCCATGAATAACATGCTATGTGAAAAGTATCATGTTAGTATATACTATTTGATGTATTAACATGGATTGCATGGATGTAAATTGAATTATCCACGGTATGTAAATGTTTCATGTAGTACTATATATACATGTAACATGAAGGAAAATGCATCGTTTACGTATTCATATGCACTCCACACATCGCGTCAAGTCGGGTGTGGGTGCATGGTAATTCAGAAACCCCTAAAGTCCGCATTTCCATGGAATGATAAACTGTACTCGTTGAATATCCGAATTTTTCTAGATCTCTGATGATGAAACTGACTTCACCGTTGAATCGTCTCGCGAAATCTAGCTACCATCGCCAAATTTCTTCACTCTCGGTGACAGCTTTTAAATTTCCTTACGCTGAGGCAACGGGGTAGTGGTGACATCATACGATTTTGAGTGGGCCTGGCGAGGTGCTACGTGGCTCATGTGCAGGAGTTTATTCAAAGATTTTAGCCTGGCGGTGGGCTATAGCGGACACATGGTACGATGCCATCGAGGAAAATCCCAAAGTAGAGGGTTATGGATATGAAATCCAGTTTCAACCAATATTAGCTTTGAGGTGCATGAGAGGACAAGTCCTCTTGATTCCAAGCCTCCCAACCTGTGATTGGAGAAGGAAAAGGAGGGAAAAAGAAAAGAGAAGGTTTTAGAGAGAAATACCTTCTCTCTAGATTTCCTTGCTGCCTGGATTTGGCTCGCTCGTCGAGAAAGAGGAGAAGTTGGCCTACGCTACAAGAGCTGCGCGTACAACTCTAAGCAGTGGAGTTTCCCTCGACAACTTCGAGAGGTAGGGATCTTCTCCCTACTCTGTTTTATTCTTCAAGCAAGGGTCATTTTAATGGACGAGGATTTGCTAAGGCCTGGATGGCCGTGTTTTCGGTTCCAAAAGATTTGGACCAAGTGAAGAAATCCTCATATTGGTTTTGGACACCCACTCGACTTTTGTGTGGCTTCGTGTGATGTTGCGTTATTGCAAAGATGAATAAATTATACAGATTGTGATTTTGTGGGTAGTTCCAAGATGAATTGCCGAATTGTATATTAGCCCATGTGAGCTAATTTTATGTTATTTTTATGAATAAATAACAGTAAGTGAATTTTGTTAATATATGCATGATTGATAAATTAGCATGCGTTGTATGTTTTACTTGAATGTTCGAGGTGTCATTACATGAGCACTTAGGTGAGGAGTAACCCAAGTAGGAAAATTTCACTATTGAGCATTGCTCACCCTGTTGAGGGAAAAACTATTTCAGGTATCGAAGACGCACTTGGGGATGGGACGCATCCGAGGCCTTAGAGGGGAAGAAATGGCCTAGTATGGCCTCATCTTGTATTTTTGTAAAATTCCCAGGTAAAGTAGACCTAGTTTCTGATAAATCAGAATCAAACACTCCTAATTAAATCTTTTTGGTATAAAATATATTTTGATGAGTTTGATAATGGCCATGTGGCCATTTTACTCTCGTGACGTCTTATGATGTGAGACCTACGCATTTTCGCAGTTGATCTGTGGTCACCGTGGACCCCGGATTGGGGGGGCGGCCACAGCCTGGTATCGTGAGCACAGACACGAATACCTAGGCCCCGATGGGAACGGGTTAGACTGGCGCATCCATCAGGTATTCCGATGAATTAATTGTGATGTGTGTTTGAATTGTGTGAAATTGTATGCTTGCAACAGTATTATAGGGGAAAATGTCGAACACTAGGTCGAAAATAAACCCCTAAGGTTCCTGAGGAATTACGGGCGCATCACCCGTAAATGAAAATACACACACACAATTTTTCTCGACAATCGTCTGGGGCTTTTTTAACATGAACGCAGTGTGTTTTGTGGAATTCGAAGATTATTCTAGTTTTTGCACAAGAAAAGGACTCAAATTAAACTCTTAAAAATTTTGAGTTGTAAAATTGCAATTGCTTAGGCTATCGTGACCTTAGGAGCAAGTGGTAGGAAGGCTATCGAGGATTTTTGAAAATATATATATATATATATATATATATAAAGGCAATATCGGAATGGCTACGCTAAAACTCTAGCGTCGTCAGCGACCCAGATTTGGGGTCGTGACTAGCAAGGCGCCTGCACAAGGCGGGGGAAGCCAGGTACTCAAAGAAGAATACAAGACGACAAGGCCAAATAAGACGCCATCGATTTGGGCAAATACGCTGACTCGAAGGCTAAGGTTGGGACTAAATAGTCCTTTCGCCGGACATGAACCCAAGTCGTGACATGGGTCGGATGCTTGAGGTCGCGACTAGCTTTGAGGTTGCGACCGGGTTTAGTCTCGAGGAGGTTGCGCACAAGGGATTCGAGTCAGCAGTATAATTCTAGGTCGCGACTCCGGATTCGAGGTCGCACTGGCCGCAGCCTTAGGGAACTGGTCGCAACCTGAATTTTGGCGCCGCTAATTCGGCCGGGCTTGGTGGGCAAGATCCGCCGCCGCACTCAGAAAGGGTCGCGGTAGGTTAGATCGATTTGAGGTCGTGATATCGATTTAAGGTCGCTGACCTGTTTGCTGGCTTCGAGGTCGCGACTGTGGTCAAGGCCATGACCGGCCGGGCTAGTGACCCGCTTTAAGGCCGCAGAGGGACATCGCCATTGAGGTCGCGACCGGGTTTGTTCGGGATTGGGCGGAAAACAAAGTCGCGAATTCCCGCTTGAGGTCGCGACCGATTACTTACTGAGGTCGCGACCACTCGCG
Organism: Tetrastigma voinierianum; assembly: GCA_016808115.1. NCBI lineage: Eukaryota > Viridiplantae > Streptophyta > Magnoliopsida > Vitales > Vitaceae > Tetrastigma > Tetrastigma voinierianum. Next base: position 109,378 of record JAEQBH010003951.1, read on the forward strand.
CGACCGCTCAGTCGTCGGTCGGACTCGGTGTCACGACCGGGCTTTGGGTCACGATAGGGCAGCGCAAAGAAGATAAATTAGCGCAAAGAACGCCACGCACGACCGCAGACCGCGCCGCAGCGTGCGCGACTGGTTCCTCAGGTATGACCGGTGCACACAACCTAGTTTTGTGACAACAAGACCGCGTAGGATCACTATTTAGGATCACTGCTCATGAACACTGCTCACGTGGATTCAAAAAAAAAAAAACAATGAAAACAATGTTCGTAATCTTGAGATGAATTTCTCGATTTAAATTGAGTCAAAGAGCACAACAATAATCGTTTTTTGATGAAGAACCACTCAGACAAAAACACTTCGACAAGTAGACATAATTTGAAATCAACTATTTAAAAACATGATATGAAATCAAAGCCACTAAGGTTTACAAGAATGTACAAGTTCCCAATAAGCAATGAAGACATGTCAAAATAAAATTTGACATTATTAATTACAAAGGTTAGCAGCTCCTATAAACATGTAAAACCAGGAATCAAAACCACTAGAAGTAATAATAAGCTTATTTTACCTAATTTATACGAACCTTTCTTGCATTAACCGGTTTGTGAAAATACCGCAAAACTAAGTGTTCAAATCATGGATGCAAATAGAAACCTGAGATATATTAAATTTTTCCTTGAGGCTTGACTCAGCTAGAAAGGATTGCTTGAGTTTTGGAGGTTCCTCTGTGTGCTCAAGACCGCCAGCATGATAAACAACTGCAGAAGAAAGATATTTTTAGAAAAGGAAAACTGAGCTAAGATTTGAACTTTGCAGAGATTGGGAGTACTTTGAATGGGAGCCAAACTTGACCAGATCGGGGACACACTCAGCAGACCAGCCCATAATATTTGGACTACATGAAACATAGTCCGAATCAGGGTATTAGTATATCATTAAATCAAAACATTGCCATATACTATAATATATTATACAAACCCAAAATTGAGCTAGTAATCGAGAGGTCAATTTATGGAGCACAACACTCCATATAGAGGTTTCAGCCAATTAAGGTGCAACCGCATCATATTGGTGTTGTATATGAGCGTTTCAATCGTGCAACAACGTCTAATAAAATGTATCCGAATTCCAAGACAGAAAAGAATGTCGCAGTAAAATTACAGGATACAAAGGTACATGAAGGCATTGTTTACGCATCAAGTCCTTCATCTTGCTCCTGTCAGTCCATCGTACATGTTCTTCATTAAAAGAGTGTGCGATTTATCGTAAATAATGAAGTCTTTTGCATTCTTGCCCATACCAACAAACTCTAGTTTTGAAGTATGCGACAAAGGAGTTTTATCCCGTCACACATAACCGCTGAATTAGACTTAACAATCTTCTTCTGGTGAAAAATATAAATACCTCGTGCAAGCCTTTGGAAGTACAAGGATCCATCAGCCACAAAAGGAAATAACCAATAATAGAAAAATAGAATGAATAGAAGTCAACCCTGCCTGGCCCAAAGTTTGGGGGTTTGTCTCCGACACCTCCCAAGTAAAGTGCCCTCGGGATGAAATTATCGGCGCATTGCGATCAAAATGCTTCGATTGAGGAGGAAGGGGACTTGATGTGGGTCTATCGTATCCTATGAAGAAAACATTAGAGCTTAGAATTCAAATTCTTCCACAACCACGGTAGGAGCACACACCCCATAAAGTAATCTAGGCAACAACTATACATATAGAACAAGATGAGACTACCTCCTGTGGTGCTATGTTGATCTGCATCTTTCTTTGAAATCTCGACCCTTTCTTCTTAACAATTATCTCATTCCTTGCCGATAATTTCGCGCCCTTCTTCATATTCTGCAATCATCATCATCATCATTCAACTCATTCTCCTTGTCAACCTGGAAATTATTTCGCATAAATCAGCTTCAATTACGTCGCTAACTCAAGACTAAGAAGAGTCTTTCCAAAATACTATACAAACAATCCCATGCTCTTAAAGGGTCTACTAAGTATATAACTAGGTAGACATGCCCTAGAATTCAAATTTCCACTCCCGTCCTTTCCCTCACTTCTTTAACCACCCAAAACAAATTTAAAGTGAATTCTCCAACCAAAATTTCGTTTCTACTAACAATAAGCCGCTTTTGAAAACAAGCACATCACATTTATGCTCTCTATTTAGAGTTACTTTTCCAGATACTACAAATATTTTCAAGTAAATAAGAGGAAATAGGTACTTAAAAACATGTATACTTTTCTCAGATGTATTCGATGTCCTTGAGATCTTAATCTCAAGTTTCCTCCTTCTCCTCGACTTCCTCACACCAACATAACATGCCAAATTTCCGAGAAATTTGCTACCATATATTGTCGCTCGGAAAAAGATAAGTCCTCTCCAAAATGCTAAAACAAATGTACCCTATCCTCAACGATGCAAATATAAGCACATAACCGCAAAAAATGACCTTACATCTTGACTATCTGATTTCTCTCCATTTTGTCCTCTCTCAAGAAGAATCAAACACAATTTGAAGCAAATTTCACAATCGTAAACTTCAAATATGACGCTCGTTGTGGTAACCAATTAGAGTAATTTCTATTGCTATAAAACTACATCCCATAAAGCTCGAAGTCCAATTCAATACCATCAATATTCCAAAGCTCTCCTTTTCCTCTTCCTAAGAACTAAACACATCATAGTCAGTAATTTATGCAAACCTTTCAAAATATAAGTTTTTCCAAACGGAAGAACATGTAAGAATTTGATTTCAAAACAACCCTATGATCCCAAACGAGCCACGTATAACTTCATAATTGCCCTCATTCCTGATTATCCGCCCCATTCGTACAAAAATAAGAAAATTAAAGGAACCACAAACCCTTCTTCTTCAGCTCCAGACCTTCCTCCGCTCATCCTCCGCCTCCCTCCCTCCTCCTCCGCCCTCAACATACCCATCCGCCCTCCCACATCCTAATCTCCCCCCTGCTCCTCTGGGCCTCTTCCGCTCCACGCCCGCCTCCCGCCCTCCGGACGATCCAACATTCCTTCTTCCCGCGCCTCAACGCGCCACCCCACCCCCGTCATTCCTCTTGCTTCTTCACCGCCTTTCTTCTCCTTCCGACTCATGCTCGTTCTCCATTCCTCCCTAATTGCACCCTCGAATCTCCATTACATCTTGATTCTCCATTTTCCGTAGAGATTCACAAGTTGTTCGACCTGCATAACTAATTAGGGTTTAGGAGTCAGATTGGATTCCATGAAGATGGTAGTGATCGCGTCTAACTCCTCAAGTTTCAACTTAGAGAAACTCAAGGCTTAAAAGGAAAAAAAGAAAAAGTTACTTGCAAAATTAACTTTGCATTTATAACCTTAAAATATGCCTATCAGAGACAAAATTACCCCTCGATGTGCCATCACCCCTGTAAATTCCTGAGCCCCTTTTCCTCTTGAGCTTGAGTTTTACGCTAGTTATCAGACGAAACGTAATATAATACTGGTTTCAAAAATATGCCAAAACTAGTGCGTTTGGGAATTTTTAGCAAATTTAAAGGCCGGCGTTCACAACGCCGGCTATTGAATTTTAAAAATTTTCAAAGGCCGACGTTGGGAACGACGGCTATTGAGCATAACCAAAGGCCGTCGTTCACAACGACGACCATTGAGCCTTATTTTCGTTGCATTTTTTTTTTGCATCACTTGTGAACATCTCACTCAATAACCGTCGTTCCCAACGCCGCTTTGAAAATTTTTTTAGGCTCACAGCCGACGTTAGAACGCCGGCCTTTTAAATTTGCTTAAGATTCCCAAACGCACTAGTTTTGACATATTTTTAAAACCAGTATTATATTTTGGATTTTTTTTTCTAAATGCACTATTCCCGTACAAAATCCTCTTGTTTTTCATTTCTTGGAGCTTTCTCGGTTTCTCCCAGGAGTGGCAATTCATGTCGATGGGTCATATTCGTATCGTGTCAATATACGAATCATGTCAACATTCTCTAACCCAAACCCGACACGAATAATAAACGTGTCAATATTCGCTAACCCAAACCCAACCAATTTATTATTCGTGTTAGGCAGGTCAACACGAATATGACCCATTTAATTCGATTATGTAAAATAATAAGAATTATAATTAATCATCCATGCATGTTTAACACAAATAACCTATTAAATTTAACATGTTTCTTAATTTTATTATTTAAATTAATAGGAATTATAATTAATAATCCATATTAAACACAAATAACTTATTAAATAGGTTAATTAATTAATATAATAATTAAACGGATCAATTCGGGTCAAATTCGTATTAGGCAGGTCAACACGAATATGACCCATTTATTAAACGTGTTAGGCTAAGTTACGATTATGACCTAAACACGATTATACTCAACCCAAACCCGCGAAATAGTGTTGGGTTCGTGTCGTGTTTATGTATCGTGTCAAATTTTGCCAACCCTAGTTTCTCTCTCCCTTCTAAACTTTAAAAAATACGAACTTGAGTTCCTATTTTTCTTTATAACTCAAAGACTCACAATAATTTAACTTCACCGCTTAATCCTTATTTTTGTTTTTCTTCTTTTAAGAGTATATCGAATTCAAGAAGAATAGCTTATGTCGGATGTGCTATGAAGAATAAGTGATTCAATCCCTAAATTCAAACACGATTTCTTCCAAACTTATTCTCGTCGTTGGCGGCACTTGAACAAACTTTAAGAATGTCAAATCCAAGTTTTTAACACATTTTTACCGAGTATTCTGACTGTTAACGTTGGTTAACATCTAAACAAACTTGAAGGGGTGTCAAGTCTAGGTTTTTAACACAATTTATACATGTTGGACTTAACTATTAATTTATATTTAAATAAACTCAAGGGGTTATCCAGTTTGTAACTCAATAACTATTTAGATTAGACTTAACCATATATTTGAACAAACTTGGTATCAAATATTGGACTTAACCATTATAACAAAGTAGTTATTTAGTATCAAATTTATATATTTGAACACTGGTTAGATTTGTAATATCTTTCACCTTTTGTCTCTTTTAAACGGTTACCCCTAAAAAGTTTGAATTTGTTCATCTTCTATTCAGGAATTGATTTAAAGGGGATAAGAACAAAAGTTATTTACAAAACTAACCCTTATTTTTATAACCTTAAACTATTCACACTTTGGACAAATTTACCCCTTAATGTATTAAAACCCAAAAAATATTGTAAATCTAATCCAATTTATTCATTGACTTAACCATCGTTAAGTTAACATTTAAACAAACTCGAGGGGTGTCAAGTCCAGGTTTTTAACACAACTTCTATACATGTTGGAATTAACCACCGTTAAGTTGTATTTGAACAAACTGGAAAGGGGTTAAAGTCCAAGTTTGTAACAGATACTATAGCTATTTAATTTGGATTTAACCATCGTTAAGTTATATTTAAACCAACTTGAAGTGATTAAATCCAGCTTATAGGATGGTTGTGAGGGATAAATTTGTCAAAAATTATGTAAAAATAACATTCTTTTTTTGGTTTTAAGAAAACAGGATAAATTTGTAATTTTGTTGTCCCTTTTAAACCTGTTACCCCTTCTATTCTTCTAAAATCATTTCTCGCTTCATTTTGGATTGGTAGCCATTTATGAAACTTTAATCCATCAGATGAGATGAATAAGACGAGACTTACACAAACAGAGATAGAGGAGGTACTTGCGATTTCATAATTTCAGCATTATAATACAAATCTATCGATTAGATGATGTAGCTCGGCTATGAAGAATAATAAAAATTAAAATAAAGTGAACAAATAAATAGAATGAAGTTATCGAGTTTTTCAATATTATATCAAGTCTACCAAAAACAAAAACATAAGGTGCTATTTATAGGCATCAATATAAACCCAATGTGATAAATCCAAAAATCATACGATAATTTAAAAGCCCAAACAGATAAAACCTAATAGATAAATCATAAAAACACTAAAGATAAATCCTAAAAAGTACGATTAAATAAATAACTAATAAAAATTATAATTTAACTTGGACTTCCTATCTCGTCTAAGTCTAGATATAAGCCTACTCCATGTCCCATCATTAGATTAATTTATTTAGCGTTTTGATAATCTTATTAGGGCATATCTGATTACGGGGAAGATCGGATCAGCGATTTGCCGGACGAAATTCTTGTTTTAATGCTATCTCAAGCAATTGCAGGAAGCCGCACGTAAACTAAAGTTCTTCAAAGAGATGGAGATACGTTTGGACTTGTATTTCGGGCTTCAATTTTGATGTCAGATGAAATGATATGGAAGACCAATTTGTTAATTTGGTTTATTGTGTGTTGGAACAATATAAAGGCCTAAACATTACATGAATTCGAAGTTAATTTTGATTTGAGGAACAAACATAGATCCGATATTATTGGGATGGGCTGATTTCTTAGCATCACAATGTAGTTCATACATTTGAGCTCTCAACTTGTTAGGTAATGATAATTATCACCAAACTATACGCTTTCCCATGTCAATTATTGGGTTAAGTTCAAAGGGCCTTGCTTGAGGAACCCTAGTATGTTTGTTGGGTTTAAATCCTCAAATCTTTATCATCAAGGTCAGATGGGGTTATGAAGGAATTGAACATCTTTTATCCAATTATCGACTTCTTGAACGATTATTTTTGCATCAAAACTATGGTTTGAGGCATTTAAAAGTTCATAGCCTGACTCCCATGTTGAGGTACTTAAAAGTGGTGGGAGGTCGTCTTAAAACCATGGAGATCTGTGATGCAAACCTTGTTTCACTTAGGGTGGTGCTCTGTTTTTTTTTGTTTGAATGAATATAATTTTTTGAGCTTTTAATTCGAATACAGTACTTAATAGCATTAAGTATTAAGTTGTTTGTTTTTAATATTAGGTAGTGAGTAGATGATAACATGATAAATTATTTTGGTTCCTCATTCCTCCTCGCTCTTAATGATATATGTTTAATTTACTTTAATCTGCTTTTAACGGGTTTGTGTTTATTTCTTCAACTGATACTTCTGCTCATTTGTTACTTCTCAGAAACCCGAGAAAACAGAAATTTCAAAAAAAATGGTAAAATGTTAATAAAAATAATAAATTGTCATAAAGGTTCGTGTGAAGCCTAAAAATTCTCTTAGATCTTGACACGAAACTGATTCAGGTCGTTAAATTGCCTCGCAAATTTAGTGACCCAAAGTTTCGTCAATTTAAGATGCTTTGAAATTTTCCGTTCTTCTTGGTATGTTGCCGCTGATCTAAAGACGAGATTTTTACGTAAAATCTCTAAAGTCGTGAAATGATTTGGCCCAAGTTCATTTAAAATAAAGTGAACTCAAAAGAAATAAATTGTTTCTATAAAAGCACGAACCCGAATGAAGCAATATGAATAATGTATCCAAATAATAATAATAAACCCACTTTGATTATATTTTAAAAATAAATTTTATTATTTTATTTTTATACTTAATATAAATAATAATTATTATTATAATGTTTTTTAATAAATAATTTATAAAATTCTACAATATTTTTTATTTTTATGAAAATATTAATTTTAATATAATAAAATAAAAAGCAAATATATAAAAAATTAAAAATTAAAAAAAAAAACCAAAATAAAATGTAAACGGGGCGAGTTCGAGAATTTTCCCATCTCCGCTCCGCCCTGTTTAATTTTTAAAATAAGATAAGTTTGAGAATTGAAAAAAATAAACGAGCCGGGTCGGGATGGGACCGTCCCATCCCAAACCCTCCCGTTATCATCCCTAGTAGTGTATATTGGTAGCTCTTTTTCTTGTTGGGCAATGATTGAATTTTTCTTATTTTTGTGGAAAATGACTTTTTCTGAATAGAAAAGCCAAATATTTTCACTTTTTCTATTCAGAACTTTTTTAAAAAATTTAAGCAATAAGTCATGAAAATTTTAAAAAAACAAACAGCTTAATGCTGAAAGCTATTTAGCTTTAACATTAAGTCAAAAAACAAACACCACCTTACTTATGTTGGAAGTGAGCCAAAGATGCTTTTTAAGAATGTACCTAGGCTATTCGAGGTATCTTTTGGTAGTCGTTACTACTAGCCTGTATGGTGTGTGAAGTGTATTATTTCTATGGTTTCATGGTATCTTCCTTGGTTAGAAATTATTCACTTGAGAATCGATCATGGAGCATAGGTTAGTTTCCATGTTTCTCTAACTATTTGTTTTTGTATATACATGTTTTGCCTTAATCGTGATTTTGTTTTTCAGTGAAATGCTGGAGGTGATTACTTATTGCCGACTTAAAACCTCACCAGGTTGGTTGTGAATAGGGGCTAATGATTCTCTCAGGTTGATTTCTTGCCTCTCGATCACATTGGGCACACATTGCAGGTGAATGTTTGAGTTTCAAATAATCGCTGGTGTGGGAGAGGTCACATCAGTAAACGATCAAGAATTGACCCAAATTGCGTAGATTTATCAGGCAAATGTTAGGAGTTTTTTTTTTTCTCTTTTTTTTAATAATCGTGGGTGTCACTTCTTGCCATGATCAAGAATTAGCCCAAATTGTAGAGATTTGTGTTGCATGTGAATGTTTGGAGTTTTTTTTTTCCTTCTCTTTTTTAATAACCGTGAGTGTGTGGGTGTCACTACTAATGACAAGAATTGACCCAAATTGTGATTGTGCTGTGTGTGAATGTTTGGATTTTTTTTTCTTTTTTTAATAATCGTGGGTGTGTGGGTGCTTAAGCCAATCTACATATATTTGGACTAATCTTATGGAGTCTTGAAGTTAACTATTAAAGGGACTCAAACCAGTGATAATTGGGGAGATAACTCAAGGTCGAACCAATTGAGTTACCCCTCGAGCTTCTATTATACATATATTGTTGATGATGATGACTGATGATACAATACAAATGGATGTCATAAGTTGCAATAACTATTTACTGTTTGTTGTCAAAAGAAACAGCCATATCTCTTTTATGTAGATAGTAGTGATAATAATGAGTTTTGTCCCAAAATAGTGCTTTTAAAATAAAAAGATACCAATTTAGAACAGATTTGAGAAAAATGCTCAAATTAGTGCTTAAAATTGTAGTTGGTAATTACGGTTTTAACCAGGACACACTAGTTTGACCATTATTTTGAAACATGTCTTAATTTGCGATTTTTTTTTTAAAAGATTATTTTGGGACAAAGCTTGATAGTAATAATAATGGATATTGTCATTACTTGACATCTGTAAAACCCGTGAAAATTTTAATTTTAAAATTTTAGATAAAAAGGGGGCAAAACGATAATTTACCGAAATAGTTTGGAGAAAAGTTGGAATTTTTCTAGATCTCCGAATGACAGAACGGATTGCCGTTGGAATCGTCTGGTAGTGCTTCTCCAGTCGAATTCGTTGGTATGAATAGTCGAATTTCACGTATTTCGAAGAAAAGCGAGTGTCGAGAGGCGACACATGGCGCCATGTGGATGACACATGGCGAGCCGTGGTGACATGGCGAGCCATGTGAGTGACACATGTAAACCATGTGAGTGACACATAACAGACATGCATGTGTGACACATGGCAAATACTGTGTGTGACACATGGCATGCCATGTGTCAGCATGCCATGCTCACCATGAAGGCTATAAATATGGGCATGGGCAGCTCATTTCAGACAGCAGCAGCTTCGGTCAGAGTGGGAGCAGCAAGGAGGAGGAGGAAGGGGAGAAAGGAGAAGGGGAGGGAGGAAAGGAGGAGAAGGGAGGAAAGGGAAGGAAGGGAGGAAAGGAGAGGAGAAAGGAGAAGAAAGAAAGAGAAGGAAAAAAAGAAGAGAGGAAGGAAGGAGTGTTCTTGATAGACGGACCGGACGGCAGAACCGGAGCTACTTATTCCTGAGAGGTAGGTTTCCTCTACTCTAGTTATTTTACCTTTGGGGCCAGGTGTAATGGCCCTGCGGGTTTTTCGTCAGGTTTCAGGCGAATTTGGATGTTGTGTGGTTTGTTTGTGATGGGTGTGATGGTCAAAGACCAGTTTCTGAGGTTTGGGACTGTCAGAGGCCGAGACAGAAATGATTACGGGATGGCGAAATCGAGCGAGGGATAACAAAGCGGGGTGTGCCAAAATTTCCGCACCCTTGAATCGTAGCGTCAACTTTGAGCGGTCATAACTTTCTCGTCGAACTCCGATTCGCGGCGTTCTTGGACTCTCACGAGCTGTCGAGTCTAAATTTAATAAGATAAGACTCAAGCCAAAATGTAGACTGAACATTAGGCTGGAGTCACGAACTGTTGAGGCATAGTCCGTTAAGTTTCAGGAACCACGTTTTGGAATCGGTTTATGTCAATGCTTGGGACTGCATATGGCTGAGCAAGGAATTGTGTGTTGGATGTTTTGTGTGGTATTTACAAAGCACGGACTTTGGACTAGTCCGGAATTATTCCTTAAACGAACATGGCGGTTATGGCAGGAATGGTTAATGTGTTATTGCCATAGATTATTAGGAATCTTTAAACATGTAAAATTATGTGATAAGATGGAAATAATTATAGCCATTGGGTTGTATGACTAAAATCTTTTATGTCGGCCCGAACATGAATTATGGCATTACTTGCCTAAGTAATGGTTGGAATTATTTTAATACATGCTTGAATGATGTGTTGACATGAATGGTGAATGATAGAAAAGATGTAGTGCGTGCTTATGTGATGTATTGATTTGAATATGTGGAATATTAACATGAAAATTTGCATGTATATTAAATATATGAAATGTTGTGCATTAGACACTTGAGTGTTCATAGCACACACATAGTGTATGGTGTAGAATGTCCATGTAGAGGTCTTCATACATTGGTCATGGGTTTGAGTGCAGTGGCATAAATTGCATTGCATTGGTGTGCGGTAACACCACATTACATGAAAGTGTGTTCATGGTACTGATTTGGCACTGCGTTTGGTGTTGAATCGTGTGAGCTTGGGAATGGGACGAAGTCCAATTGAGTTCCACATTGTTAAATAAAAATGGAAAATGAAATGTGTCGGGCGTGTAGTAGGGGATAGATGCCCCCTCGGGTGGCACGGCTTACAGTTCGACGGTGTATCATGGTGAAAGCTAGAAAAATGTTGGAGGGTGTAAGAACATTGCATGGTGAGACCTGAAAGAATTCTGTGCCCAAAAAGACACGAAGCGATTAAATAAACATCCATAGACTACGGGTTGTGAGATAGGAGTGGGGCCCGACTCGGTATTGATTTCCGTCGGCACTTGCATTGGGTGGTGGGTCGGAGAGTTGACCCGGTGCCCAGGGCATGTAGAGTGTCGTCTCATATACATGCATGTAGATTTTTTTTTCATGATAGGAAACATGTATGCACGGATTGGTTGTTGGTTTGGTATGAAATGATCATTTGCATGTGTGCACTGGAGTGGGAAATAGCCCTTGTAGGATTTATCTCTTGGGCATTAGCTCACCGTCGTGGGACCCCCTTTGGTGCAGACGGTGCGGGCGGATGGAAGCTCCTTAGGCTAGGGATTATGAAGCGGGCGGTGTGGCCTTGATTCTTGTTTTATGTATATTATATTCGAGCAGTAGTTTTTAATATATGCTTTGTATTAAGAGTGATGTGTAGTAAATCTTAGGTCTATAGAAATGTATGGTCTTGCTTAGGTATGGACTGATGCGGATGATGGGCCACTATTGGGTCATTTTACTCAAGTATGGGTCTCATGATATGGGAACACCTGAGTTTGCGAGTTGACGGTGAGTCAGTGGGACCCCGAGTTTTGGGGTGTCACAGCACTCCAAATTGTTGGCCCGAGATAGTGAAATTATTGTATCTTGTAGATAAGACCCCAACTATCATATAAGGATGATAAAGAGGGAGAAATTGGAGTTTTAGACTGAAATAGTGTTTGTGGGGGAGAAAAATGACGAATTTAGTTTTTTAGCCAAACTAATGCTCAAACTAGTGTGTTTGACAAATGCCGTTGTTCTTAACAGTGTTTTTTCCTTTGATTCAATTGTCGCTGTCTTGGATAGCGGCATTTGAGTCTTTTATTTTTGGCTTGTCTTCTTTCTCCCCATTTATTATTAGGGTAATACAAGTTCAGTGCCCTTTATTATGGACGACAACATTTGACAATTTTAATTCCAATTGGACAGCGGTATTTGACAATTTAATAATTTCAATTGCTGTTGTTCATGACAGCGGCATTACGCACTACTTTGAGTATTAATTTGGTTTCCAAACTAATTTTATAATTTTTTTTTCAAATAAAGTATTTCGATCTAAAACTCGAGAAATTGCAAGTAAAGAACTAAGGGAGGCAGTCAAGTACCATCATCATCCTGACCTCGAAGTGGTGGAAATTGCGGGTTATCGTAATTATATATATGTGATTTGAGCTTGTTAAGCGATTATTGAAAATGCAGATTCTGTTAGAGAAAATTATTATCGATACTAGCTATCGAAGTGACGGTGAAAGTGGAAGGATGAAGAAAAAGTTGATAACGGAAAAGACGACAGTTGAAACAGTACCTATTGGAGTTGAATTAGTAATGTTGTGATCTTAGGTGGGGGCATGGTTTTAGAATAATTTTTTTTTGTTCATATTTAAATATTATGAATTTTGATATTCTTGTTGAGAATTGTTAAAAAATGTTTGGTTTTACATTAGCAATCTATGATGGTGATGGTGTAGAAATTTGATAGATAAGATAATTAACCCGATAGTTAATGCAATCTATTCTTTTGAAGGTTTGATGTTGTCTTGAACATTTACTTACTGTCTGAATCTGCCGATTTGGGCGATTCTTGATCGTCGCAGAAATCGATGAGAGAATCATTAGCCCGGAGTTTTAAACGGACATATACCATATGGAAGCATGGTAATAATAGATACCTCACTAAGTAAAGTCCACATTCTTAAAAATCATCTTCGGCTCCCATTCAACACTTAACCTTCCTTGATTGGATTCTTTGATTGGGCTTGAGGCCTTATCATTGATGCTTTTATTGAGAGTCGGTAGGTAGCGGGAGATGTCTGGCTATCTGGGAAAGGGTTACCTGGAAGAGGGTTACTCGGTGCATCAAAGGTGGGTCCAAAGTGAATGATAGCTAGAGTGTGAGCCACTTAGAGTGAATATTGTCCGTGGATGTCGGATTTCTTAAGGGGGTATGGAATGATCTGATCCCACATGGGTTCCTATGTGGAGTAATTATAAGTTGAGAGGTTCCCACACTGTCGAATTCGGTCTTTAAGGAGGTTGAGCTCTTGATTGGGCTTGAGGCCTTATCATTGATGCTTTCATTGAGAGTCAGTGCGTAGAGGAGAGGGTTACCTAGAAAAGGGCTACTCGGTGCACCAAAGATGGGCCTAGAGTAAATGCAAGTCAGAGTGTGAGCCACTCACAGTGAATGCCGTTCTCGGATGTTCGGTTTTTCAAAGGGTATGAAATGATACGATCCCACATCGGTTCCACACAAGAGTGTGGAGCGGTACTTAAGCTTGAGAGGATCTTCCACCTATCAGACTGGTCTTTTGGATTAGGCTCTCTAATTGGGCTTGAGGCCATATCATTCACTCCGGGCCCACCTTTGGTGCCTGAGAATGATATTTTCGAGATGTAGCCCTCTCCCTGATTATGTCTTGGCTCTTAATGAAAGCACGGTAATGGTAAGTAATGACCAGATCGGCACGATAAATGAAGACTTCTCAAGTTAAGTACCACTCCACACTCTTGTGCTTAAACTAGATGTAGGATCGTATGAATGAGCATATTAGGCTTGTTGTCGTTCCTCAGGAAACACCCCTTTGAACTTAATCCCAATACTCGACATGGAAATGTATAGAATTTTGAACGATTATCATTACCTAACAAGTTGAGCTCAAATGTATGAACTCTTTTTGATAGTGCAAACACAACCCATCTATCAATATATCAGAACTATGTTTGTTCCTCAAATCAAAATCGACTCTAAATTCGTCTATGTTTGGGCCTTTGTATTGTTCCATCACACAAGAAACCCGATTAACAAAAGTGGTCTTTAATGATCGAAAACTGAATGAGTATCAGCTAGAATTTCATCGGCAACCCACTAATCCGATCTTCTCCCTAATCATTTATAAATTGTTTAAACTTATCAAAGCTAATAAATTAATTGATGGATTTATGTTAGGGGAAAACCATGTTATAGGTACCCATTTTCAATTTATTTGAAAAATTATGATTAAAACATAGTTTTAAAAGACGCAGGCAGTAACATTAAGGTGCACGCTTGAGGTTTTATAAAATATGATTCAAAATCTAATTGAATTAATAAAAATTAATTCTGACATTTAAAAGAAACATTGAATAGTAAGGAAAATCATATAATTTCAATATATAATTAGAATTTTCAAGAATTAAAGTGTTTAGAAAGGAAATTAAAATCTACAAGTCACGTCTTTTCAATAAGGCGCATGTTTTGGATAGTGAGACATTGAGTCAGGGAATAGTCGTGCCTTGAGTTTAAGCGCGTCTTTTAAAACTATGGATTAAAAGACCCGAAACTAAGACTAGATTCCCTGATTTTAAAAATATTTGATAAAGAATGCAAAATTATTAATAAGGGCAACAAACGTATGATATGGCTTTATAACCTTAGATACAGTCATACCCTAACACATACATTAGTACCCAATGTTTACTGAGATAGTACCTAAAATTTGTTGAACCTTCATGAAATACTTTTGAAATCATCGGACATGTCCTTTTAATCTTAATTTTTCATATAAATTGAAATAGAGACAATAGCATAGTTTTCCCCTTTATACTGCAATGGAAACAAACAAATTCATAAGAAAATTGATACAGTTCCAAGATGGGAAAAAAAAATTGAACTTTTTTCCTATAATTTAAATTTATTATCAATAGAAAATCACATATTAATCTCCTCTACTCTCTAGTAAGCTGTGTATCATATCCGTTAGGGTTAGGGTTAGGGTTAGGGATCACCTCATCTGTCTTCACTCTGGTAAGTTTCATAAAAAATTTATATCTTTTAAAAGTTAAGATAAAATATAACATTTAAAATAAAGATAAAAACCACACAGTCAAATCTTTTCTCATTTTCTCTCATTTTTCTCTTGTAGCCTATTTTCCTCAAGCAATGAGGGGTGATTTTTTGACCATTCTTGGTCTGAAATCACCCATGCGAATCTTTTTCTTTTATTTTCTTGCTTAATAAAGTGGTTTTTTCATGAAGATTTAAGTTTTATTTTGTTTTTTGTGTTGTTGTCATTCTATCGACGTTTAGTTTGTCGTCGTTTTATCTGCGTGGGGGCGATTTAGACAGGCAATGCATATTTGATAAGTCGAATATATCAAATTATGGTTCTCAGTATGTTGAAGAACTGCAGATATTCTAGTCACTATTTTTTCAAATTTGTAGACTTTATACCGATTTATTATGTTATTAACTTGAATATTGTTTCATCCTGTATGGTTTTTAGCTATTTGTATCTTAGATCTATCAATCTATTGCAAGTTTGAATCAATAATATTATTTTCTTTAAAAAAAAAAGAAGATAAAAGATATTTATATTCAAAATTTTAAAAAATAATCTTAAAGTTTTTTTTTTTTGAAAATTAATCACTTTGAAAATCAATGATCGTCAATATGTTCTAGAACTTGAGTCATAGGTATTCTCGTCACAATAGTAATATCAAATGTGTATTCTTAACTATCAAATGTATAGGCTTTGAATCGATTCATTATGGTATTAAGAAAAATATTGTTTCATCCTTTATGGTTTTTAGCGATTTTTGTTATATGTTTTTATTAATGTATTGCTAGTTTAAATCAATAAAATTATTTTCCTCTTCAAAAAAAAAAAAAAAATTATAAATTAAAAAATTGATAAATTAACAAAACTTAAAGTCGTAATTTACAATATTTTTTTTGAGAGAATTTTAAACATTTAAAAAATATTTTTGAAAAAATTAAAATAATTTGATATTTCATAGAATAAAAAATTGTTTCTAATTCAAAAATTTACTCTTACTTTAATTATATATATTGAGCAGAAAACCCTAAGGGAAATATTAGCGAATTCATATCAAAAGTTAGGGCCTCCGGAAATGACATGGCGAGCCTCGAGGCAAAGGAAGGCATATCTTCACGTTTGCTTGCCTTCTAATGAAAACTCATTTAAATTTTACTCGAGGGAGAGAAAAGAGATTTACATTCTTTTATTAAACACCCGAGGTCGAGACATCACATGCACCGGAGGAACATCTGATGACCACCTCTTTACTGATCCATTTCAAGCATGGGTATTACTTGATGCGGTGGAGGATTTGGTGAAGTCTTCCTGAGCCATTGGGGCTTGACCTCGGTAGGCGTGAAGCATCTGTGTGAAGCACGAGCATGCCGCAATCCTTTCCAACTTCATTCGGATTACACCACCCCACCCACTTAGCGGGGAGTCTTCAAAGATGTACCATCGAGTTGCATTTTAGGCTGTCGCTGACAGAGAGATCCGAGGAACATGAGATTTCCATTAGTCGCGACGGTATCTGGTCGGCGCGTGGTGACGGCGCCTACGCACGATAGGAGGCCCGGTCGCGTGTGATCGGGCGGCCTTGGGCGCACGGCGGTGTTCTCTGTCGCTGGCGGTACGTCGATGCCGCAGTGCCACCTTTGTGTTGTGCCTTTGTTTGAGCTGTTCTTTAGCCTTGTTTATGGGCAGAAATTCAATTTACGGAAAAAGGGTAAAATCGTAATTTCGGTTACAAAATTGTAATTTCGGTTAAAAATATGAAATTTATTCTCTAGATCTTGGATGTGAAGCGGATTACCTGGATTGGAATCGTCTGCGAAATCTAGGCCCAACACGTCGAATTTCGTCGAATTCGAGACGGTCGGAATTTACGTTTTCAAGGCATCGCATTTGGTCTTAGTAAAGCGATTTCGATGCGACAAAAGTCACATATAACACGTACTCATGTGACATAAGTGGCATGAGTAGAGAAATGATGAAAATGGAAGGCCGAGATAGTGCCGAATGTCAAAACTGGGAAAAGAGGGACAAAATTGATATTTTTGAAATTTGATTAAATGAGGAAAATGCCAAAATAACGAATAGTGTCATCTCTTCAAATGTTAAAAGAAGCAAAAAACGTGAAAAGGGGCGGTAGCTGCAGAAATGGAGAGAAATGAAGGTTTTAGAGAGAGAAGGAGGTCCTTCTCTCTAGAATTTCGGGAGATCGGCCGGAGTCGAGGTCGTCGAGACGAAGAGCGCTCTGCGGAGGCCTCTGCGTGGACTCACCGGGTTTTAGGGGTTCGTTAAACTCCGAGAGGTAGGAGATTTTTCCTACTTGGGTTTTACACTTTGTTTAAGTGCTATATGATGTTTCGGTTGCTATGAGGCCTTGAACGGCCGTTTGATCGGTCCCAAAACATGGGACCGAATTGTTTGAATTTATGGAACCCAAAATTTGGTGTCCGTGGATGTCACGGGCTGTTGGGTGGTTAATTGGTATACTTTATGCTATAAATTATGTGTTGGTTTGTATAAGGCCGGAAATGGCCGTGAAATTCGGGTTCCTGAAAGTGAGGCAGGCGATTGGTGATTTTAGGAATAGTAGTAGGGTTTCACTATTCCCGAGAATGGTGTTCTAAAATAATTTTTGTGAAATAGTAATTTGGTTGAGTAATTCAAATCAGTTGCTCACGTGTTTGATCATTAGCCCACATGAGCTAATTTTGATGTAATTGATGGTGAAATTACATGACATGTTTGTGTGATTTAAATTATGTGAATATATGCATGATTATATATTTGCATGTTTTATAAAATTTTATGGAATTGGCATCATGCATTTCCATATGCACTGGGGCACCCTAGAACAGTAGGAGTGAGTGCATGAGGTGATTCTTGAGAGAATGGTTTTGGAGGGTTGATATGATAAAATTATCGGAGGGTAGTCCATATAAAGTATCAATCGTCGGAATTAGGCCCCAATTGATATACATGGGTTGTCCCTTTAAAGATCATCGGAGGCGATCGAAAATAATTATATCGGAGGGTTGTCCACAAATAATATATGAAATATCTTTGTTAAATAATGTTTCTCATACGTGGCTTAGGCAAGTGTGAGAGTCGGTGAGGACTCGGGGTATGAGTTGATCATATAGACATTCAGGTAGGACACACATTTACTTGAATGTATGTTTCATTGGGCATTGCATATGCACTTAGGTGGAGAGTAGCCCACTTAGGGTGATTCCACTACTGAGCATTAGCTCACCCTGTCGAGGGATATTATTTTACAGGTACAGGGAGCGTGCGAGGAGACGGCTCATCATAGAGGCCGAGTTTGAGAAGAAAGCCGGGTTGTGGCTTTGGGTTCATTTCGTGTATACATGTATTAGAATGTTTTTCATTTTAATATATGTGTTGTATAAGAGTAAATCATTAACTCTTGAACTATTGGATATAGTTGAGAATTATTAGGATGAGTATTGGTTTGTGGGCCCAGTGAGTTTTACTCATGGTTATATTGGATTGTTAGGACCGGGTTATATCTGGGTTATGTACTAAGGGTAGAGCTCCCAGTACAAAGGAGACTCGCGATTTTAAGTGAGAGATGTCGGGTCACCGGCATTCCACGACGTTCCGTAGGTTGTGGTGGTAGTGACCCCAGATTGGGGCATCACGGCAATATGGAGCTTGGGTATCTGACTACTAGGGGCAGGGTTCCCGGTAGGCCATAGTCTTTGAGGTGTAAGAACATCACCACTAGGTGTGGTTCAATATAGGTTTAGGTATGAGATTACCTAGGAAGGCACGGGACAAAACTAGAACACTGCATGTGTGTCTTGTGTGTGATCATGTGATTAATTGATGAATGGTGTAACTACCTGAGTCGAGAGAGTTCTGATGCATGACCTTTGTAGGGGTGTATAAGAGTGCAGAGTGTCACATTGTAGTATTTTGGAGACTAAAGTAGGAAATGAAAGTTTATGGAACCCGGAATTTGTGGTATTAAACCAAGGGTACAATGGTCATTAAGCAAATGGATATGAAAATTAGAAACAAATTAGAGATGGGCCATTGTAGAAATTGAATAAGTTACAATTGCAATAATTAAAAGATGAGGGCTATTTTCAATTAAGGGAAAATATGAGACTAAATGTGGGAGACAAACAAAATAATTCATTTTGTCTCACACTTTGGCTAGGGCTTCACGATTTGGTGAGAGGAGAAGAGAGACGAGAAGCGAAGGAAGAGAAGGAAGAAGAAGGAAGAGGAGAGGTTCAAAAATCGGGTATGCCTTTGTCTTAGAATCAAGTGTGTATGGGATTTACAGGGCTTTGGTGTGGAATTAGTTCCTTTTGGTCTAGGTTGGTCTGAAAGAGCACATTAAGCCTTTGAATGGTTGGGGTTGTGAGTTTTGTGTGAGGTCCCACTTGAGCCTGCCGCGGTGGAGCCATCATCACCTGGTCCTTAGATGGTTCTCCTCGCTCACTTGGATATCCGCAACTCCACGGGTTCTTTCGCTCCCATGAGTTCGAACTTAGTCATGAGAACACTGAGTCCTTGGGAGGCATCCGCTTCTTCACCGTGGCCCAGAAGCCATCTAAGGGCCGGTGGGTGACGATGGGCTCCACGCAACGAGGTGGGGACCTCGATAAAGGGCGCCTTTTATTGTGAGGTCCCCGCCCAGGCTGAGTGAAATGATCTGTGGCTCACTGGAAATGGTTCTCTCCTTCGCTTGGATATCACTTGCTTTCGCGGGGTTTCTTTCGCCTCATGAGGATTTCGAGACCGTCACGAGAGCTTAAGGTCCTTAGGAAGCATCCTTGCTACCAGGCGGGCTGCTAACTCGGTTGGTAGCGAGGACCACAGGACAACAAATGCTGGTGGCGAGGTTGATCACTTGGAAGCGCTTTCCCCCAATGAAGAATATCAAGTGATGGTATCTAAGGACGGTGGGTGACGATCGGCTCCACTGCGGGTGGGTATACAGGGTGGGGACCTCCTGATGGCGTGTATAACATGGTTGTGTGTTATGATTGTTTGTGTGCTTAGTAATTAGTACATAGAAGTGTTGGAAAAGTTTAGGGTTCTGAGTGATGGCGGAACGAAAATAAAAGAAATAAATTTTAATAAATTTATTGGTTCATAGGATAATGAAATAAAATTTTAATAAGATTTAAGGATGTTGAACACTAGGGTTAGTGTGAACGGGAGGTTGAAATTTTTGGACAAGCGGTCCCGAGTGGAAAAAAAAAAAGTAATTTTGTTAGGTGCTTGAAGAGAGGCTAGGCGGGAGGCGGGAGGTGGCGGCTGGCTGTATGCCACGGCGGCGCCTTGACGAGGCTCGCGGCATGGCTTGTGAGCACGGGCGCACCTTGAGGTGCGAGCTGCGATAAGGCGAAGCTGGGCGGCTGGGCGCGGCTGTGCGTTAGTTAGATAGTCGGGGCCTTGTGCACACGACCCGATTTTGACCAGTTTTGGACTCATTACTGTTCCTTAGTCACTTTTTGGACACTGTTCATGTAGCCGGTTCATGAACACTGTTCATACAAAAAAAAATTAAAAAATGTTTCGAATTTTTTTTTGTTTTTTTATTAAATTAAAATAAAATAAAATTCAGATCAAATAAAATGAAACAAAATTTTGGAAAAATAAAATTTTCTAAAATAAAATCTTTTGAATAAAATTGATTTGACATGTGAATAAATTGTCACGCATTGCATTTAAATGCGGAGACATAGAATATGAACTGTATATTCTGAGTGTGAATAGTGTCTTGGGGCTGTATTTATGCCTTAGAGATACTACGTTGTGACTAAGCGCCATTTAATTTGTGTAGATGGCTAGTCGACGGGGCGTAGAGGACGTCAGAGTAGTCTTGATCGAGGACACCACCAGACATTTGACCCGACCACTGTATTTGATGACGAGGCCTTTCTTGAAATTTCATGGAGTATTCTCGTATTTATAGCCTGTTTGGTATAGCGGGTGGTCGGGAAAGTCCTAGTAACCTCCGGAGGTTTAGGTGGCATCATCCTCAGAGCATTCACGAGAGGAGGGCAGATGGTGGTGGACCGTTGGTTTATGCAGTCGAGAAGGTGTTAGAGGCCGTGAGTTACCTCGTGGTAGGGATTAAGGTATTTGCATTCTAGCTAGAGAGTGAGGCCCAAGTATGATGAAAATGGGTAAGGACCTCTAAAGACCTTAGAGGAGCCTTGGTATGTGAGTTCTCTCCTAGGGATTAGGGCGAGAATAAGGATGATATGTTGAGGTTGCGAGTTGGAGATCTCGGGGACTCACTTCACGATGGACTTGAGGATCATGGGCGTATCGAGTTCGATGTCATCCACAGGGATGGATTGGTGACGGCTCACGGGGTCGTTATCGATTGTGGCGTAGGAGGGTTACCACACCGCAGCGAGGATGGTACTTTCGTGTGGTGTTTGAGGAATGAGCATGATATTTTGCCCTAGATGATATATGAGTCCAAGTGTCAAGGACAGTTAGCCGGTTGGCTAGTGAGCCTTACCCTAGAGGATGAGGAGAGACCAAACTTAGATCTACCTCGAGTAGTATGCGATTATGTGGATGTTTTTCCAGATGAGCTACCGGGACTACCTCCACGGAGGGTAGTAGACTTCGGTATCGAGTTACACCCTGGTACTTTACCCATCTCTATGACTCTGCATAGGATGGCACCGGTTGAGTTGCAGGAACTC
The DNA here is from genome assembly GCA_016808115.1 of Tetrastigma voinierianum. Lineage (NCBI taxonomy): Eukaryota > Viridiplantae > Streptophyta > Magnoliopsida > Vitales > Vitaceae > Tetrastigma > Tetrastigma voinierianum. The sequence continues at coordinate 131,110 of JAEQBH010003951.1, forward strand.
AGAGTCCAGTTACAGGAGCTATTGGACAAGGGGTTCATCAGACCGAGCACTTCACCATGGGGCGCTCCGGTTCTGTTTGCGAAGAAGAAGGACAAGACCCTTCGACTGTGCATTGATTATAGGCAGTTGAACAGGGTTACGATCAAGAATCGGTACCCATTATCGAGGATTGATGATTTATTTGATCAGTTGAGAGGAGCGCGAGTCTACTCCAAGATAGACCTTCGCACTGGTTACCATCAGTTGAGAGTTAGGGATACAGATATCCCTAAGACAACGTTTAGGACGCGTTATGGGCACTTTGAGTTTACGGTGATGCCCTTTGGATTGACGAATGCGCCAGCAGCATTCATGGATCTCATGCATAGGGTATTCCAACCCTATCTAGATCAGTTTGTCGTAGTCTTCGTGGATGACACACCTTGATCTACTCGGTCGAGTGGGAGCATGAGTATCATTTGAAGATAAATATTCTGATTGTTGAGAGACGCCATCAATTTGTCGCAGTAAAGTTGATGGTGCGGTTTCCCAGCTTGCGAGGTGGGGTCTTGGGACGTATTGTCATTTGTCGGGCGTGTCGATTGGACGGAGAGGTTGGGACCCGCTGATGGTTTGGGAGGCCAAGTCAGGTCTTCGAGATACGTAGTTCTTGGGATTAGTGGTGCTTCTGGGAGATTCGAGAATGGGCAGTTGTCCCGTTCGAGTAGGATTATAAGACTTCGCGGGACATGGACTCGTAGTCGGGCCGTACGACGTAGAGAGAGAGATCGAGGATGCTCGGAGTACTTGGGATGCGGGTGTTGGTGAGCGGGGAGGATCGGCCTTCTTAGTTCGGGAAGGCGAAGACTTATGCTTCGCACGAGTTTCAGGACCAGGGCCAGGATTGGGCATGAGAGACGGGATTGCTCCCAGAGACAGGGATCCCAGGCTACGGGACATCGTGATCCAGTTAAGGCTGTAGAACATAAAGTATATGGTTCATTCCTCACTTTAGTATGGAGTCGGAGGAACCGGTTTTAGTTTCGGGTGCTCTGAGCACTTCCGACCCAACACGAATGGGCGGAGTGTGGGTGGTCGGGACGGATCGGAGTTGCGTAGCGAGACGGAGTGGACCTTAAGGTGTTGAACATATTGGTGGTCGATCATCGGGCTTGACATGGATGAGTTGACCATCGGGTTGTCGCGAGTTGGACAGGGTTGTCATACCAGGCACGACCTTGGATTTGGGCTTAGAGGTTAAGGCCTTTAGAGAACGAGTTGATGTTCTTCCCCAGGATGTAGGGTGGGAGTTGATACGATAGGTCGGGTTATGGTGAGGGATCTCAGAAGTTACGCTCGTGGTGGGCCAGGTGGGATTGGGTGTCACAGTATGACATTATTGCGTTCGTGTGCACGGTAACATCCGTCGAGTCGAGATTGTGGGTGCGGTATGGTCATTCACCGCTCTTGAGTGAGTGTGAGTTGAGTTTGTCTTTAGAATTTCACGTCCAGTGAAGACTCATAGTTCGATTTAGGAAATTAAGAGTAATTGGTGTAATGAAATGAGAAAGCAAGGGGTCGTTAATCCCCTCGGTGAGAATCACGGAGTTAGGGTGTAAGAGACACAGGAGATATCAGAATTTACGTGTGAATGTAAGAGGCTCGAAGTGTGGCCCAGAAGAGTTATGTTAATCGAAATGAAAACACCAACGTCGGTTATCACATAGACTTAGAGTTGAGTGATAGAATTAGGGGTGGCTTTCGAGATGAAAACACACGGTCAGTTATCATGGGCTTAGAATTGGAGTGATAGGAGTTGGGGTATTTCGAGATTTGGATACCCTTTGGAAATTGCATTGGGTGTTGTTGGCCGCGGGGCACCGATATATGGATGTCATACATATTGACATGGACTGAGTTGACGGTCCATTGGATTGTTAGCGGTGACCTTGGGAAGGTGGCGTTTACAAAGTAAGGGTTGTGTGGGGTTACGTTGTGAGGATTATATACAGGTGTTAGAGGACACGCTGCGAGCATACGTCTTGGGTCTTAAGGGTAGAGGAGCAATTGTCCTTAGTGGAATTCGCCTCTAATGATAGTTATCAGCGGTATACGGATGGGCCATATGGGGCATTGTATGGGAGGCCATGGAGTCACCGTTATGTTGGGTAGGGTGGGAGAGAGCTCCGTCACGGGTCTGATCTAATTAAGACACCTCGGAGGAAGGTGGGCTTAATACGATGCGTCTTCTCACGGCTGTTTGGCGGAAGAGCTATGCGGATGTACGCGTGCGACCCTTAGGGTCGGTGGGGATCACGTTTTCTTGAAGGTGATGCACAAGGAGAATTAATTAGTTCGGTAAAGCGAGGAAGTTATCGTAGGGTTTATCGGACCTTTAGGATGCTCGAGAGGATAGAGCGGTGTTGCATATCGGTTGGCCTTCTGTGACATGATGGGTGTCACGCGGGTATTTCACGTCTCCATGCTGCGGAAGTATACTCCCGGATCCGGCTCATGTGGTGGATTGAGGACCAGTTGAGGTTGACAGCGATGGGACCTTTGAAGAGGGACCGAGTGTATTTTGGATAAGCGGGTGATCGGGTTTGCGGCCTTGAGCCGTGAAATTGTGGGGCATGGCGGCCTTATGGAGTAGAGAGTCGACGTGGGACGCGAGGACACGATCTTTGGCTACCTATCCTTTTTGTTTAGGGATGAAGGAGCGTGGTTTAGTCGTTTAAAATTTAAATATTTACATGCATAGTAGAGTGCGTTGCATATGCATGTAGTGTTAATGATTGTCGAGAATTTCGGGATGAAATTCCTTTAAGGAGGAGAATGTAAGACTGAAATTCGATTTGGAAGGGCAAAATCGTAATTTTGGTTCTGAGGTATATTGGATGATGAAGCAGTTGCACCATTGGAATCGATCTCGCGAAATCTAAGCTATACGTCGAATTTCGTCGAATTGAGATAGTCGGAAATTTACCGTTTTTGGAGACATCGCATTTAGGTCTTTGTAAACGATTTTTCGATGAGGCAGAAAGTCACATATAATATGTACTCATGTGCCATAAGTGGCATGAGTAGAGAAAATGAAAATGGGTGGTCGAGATAGTCTTGGGAATGTCAGCAGGAAAAAGAGGACAAAATTGGCATTTTGAGAATTGATTAAATGAGAAATTGCCAAAATAAAGAATAGTATCGTCTCTTCATTAAAAGCTAACGTGAAAAGGGATTGTAGGCTGCGAAATGGAGGTTTTAGAGAGAGAAGGAGGTCTTTCTCTCTAGAATTTCGGGAGATCCGACCGTCAGAATTCGTCGGGACAAGAAGGGAAGCTGCTCTACGCGGAGAGGCCTACGCGTGGACTCCGGTTTTAGGGAGGTTCGTCAAACTCCGAAAGGTAGGGGATTTTTCCTACTTGGGTTTTATACTTTGTTTAAGTGCTATATGATGTTTCGGATGCTATGAGGCTGTGAGCAGTAGTTTGATCGGTCTAAAACATGGGGCCAAGAGATTGTTTGAATTTATGGAACCCCGAAAATTTGGTGTAAAGTGGATGTCACGGGCTGTTAGATTCAGTTAATTGGTATACTTTATGCCATAAATTATGTGTTGGTTTGTATAAAAGTAGGAAATGGCGAATGAAGTCGGGTTCCTGAAAGTGAGGCAAACCCGATTGGTGATTTTTAGAATAGTAGCAGAGGTTTTGTGATAAAGAATGGTGCTAAAAAATAATTTTATGAAATAATGTGTTTGGTTGAGTAATTCAAATCGAGTTGCTTTCGCGTTTGTTCCATTAGCCACGTGAGCTAATTTTGATGTAATTGATGGTGAAATTACATGACATGTTTGTGTGATTTAAATTATGTGAATATATATGCATGATTATATGTTGCATGTTTTATAAAATTTTATGGAATTGGCATCATGCATTTCCATATGCATTAGGGCACCTTAGAACAGTAGGAGTGAGTGCATGAGGTGATTCTTTAGAATGGTTTCGGAGAGGGTTGACTATGATAAAAATTATTGGAGGGTAGTCATAAAATATCAATCGTGGAGTCGAAGTTGATTGATATACATCGGAGGGTTGTCCTTAAAGATCATCGGAGGCGGTCAAAATAATTATATCGGAGGGTTGTCCGGAATAATATATAAACAAATATCTTTGTTGAAATAATGTTTCTCATACGTGGCTTAGAGGCGAGTGTGGGGAGTCGATGAGGACTCGGGGTATGGAGTTGATCATATAGGCGTTCGGTGGGATCACATTTACTTGAATGTATGTTTTCATTGGAGCATTACATATGCACTTAGGTGAAGTAGTCCACTTAGGGTGATTCCTGCAGGCATTAGCTACTTGCTTAATCGAGGATATTATTTTGCAGGTATAGGGAGCGTGCGAGACGATCATCATAGGCAGGAGTTTGAGAAGAAAGCTAGGGTTGTGGCTTTGGGTTCAGATCGATGTATACATGTATTAGGAATGTTTTCATTTTTAATATGTGTTGTATAAAGTAAATCATTCCTTCTTGAACTATTGTTTGTATATAGTTGGGAATTATTAGGATGAGTATTGGTTTGTGGGCCCCAGTGGCGTTTTACTCATGGATTGTTATATTGGATTATTTGGGACGGGTTATATATAGGTTATACTCTGAGGTTATGTACAAAGGTAGAGCTCCGTACAAAGGAGACTGCGATTTTTCGTGAGAAGATGTCGGGTCACCGGCATTCACGGCGTTCATGAGTTGACGGGTAGTCAAGCGGACCCCGAGATTTGGGGCGTCACCTTTGTTCATAGACCGTATTCATAGACCTTTGTTCATGGGTTTCCAAATCTAGTTTACGATCCGGTGGGACCCGGAGAATAGAAAAAAATGACCCTTGAGAATTGGGACGTCACGAGGTGTTAATGCATTGTTTGAGTTCTTGTTCTTTAGCCTTTGTTCATGAGGCGATATTCATGGAGCCCGATGTTCACATGGTTTCCAAATCTAGTTTCTGATCGATAGGACCCGTAATAGAAAGAAAAAAAATGTCCTCTGAGGTGGGGCGTCATAGGTGTTGTCGTTGTTTTGAGCCTCATTCTTTGGAGCATTCATCAGGCGATATTCATGGACAATGTTCACATGGGTTTCCAATCTAGTTTCTAATCCAATGGGACCCAGAATGAAGAAAAAAAAAAAAGTCCCTCGGGAATTGGAGCGTCACATTAGCCATCCATGGTTTGGCCGAGACCAATGAAAAGGAGACACCATCTGCGTGGGGGAGCTGGGTATGAGGTTCCTCTTTGCATCTTTCATGACTCGATAAAATCGCTGTTGGCGGAGCCGCGGAGTTGGAAGAGGTAGTGACCCATCAGAACTATCCGTTCTCTGTTTCTACTATGTCGAGCTATGGTACGAGAATCGAGACCCGGGTTCCTGTTGTAATGATTGAAGAAGGAGAAGAATATTTAAGCGAGACCCTGATGCGATTATAGGGTGGTTGTTAAGCGATCTTTGCTATCAAAATATGTTATGGTTCCTCCACAAGAGATTTTCGCATGGTGGATGGTCTTAATTTCCCGATTACACCTTGGGCATCTCGGATTCAGTGCCATTCCTCTACCCTTCAAGATAGCATGGACCGGGAGGCATCCCACGCATACCCTTCAGAGAAATAGAAAAATACGTGGGGGTAGCCTTAGGTGTTGTTTGTTTTTTGACTTAATACTGAAAGCTATTCAGCTTTCAGCATTAAGGTGTTTGTTTTTTAAAATTTTCACGACTTATTATTGAAATTTTTTTAAAAAGTTATGAATAGAAAAGTGTAGCTAGCCCAAGGTGTCAGTTGACTACCTAGATCAGCATGAAATACTAAGTGAATGTCGGGTGACAGGCATCTCTCTGAATCGGGCGAAGTCTTTTTTGTGCGGGGAGCTCTGCAGGCTGACCTGTCTGAGCAATCAGTATAGCACTATCCCGTAATTAAAGCAGCCACTTGGCTTATGTCTCATCAAGCATACCAACTATATCTGATAGTTTCAGGATAGAAATTCTCTTGTACAGCATATATTAAAATTTATAAAATTCTAATACATGCGTCTGACAACTATCAAAGCCACGAGCAGGCTTTCTTCTCAGAAGCTCGGCCTCTATGGCAAAATGCCGCCGTGGCTCACAATACTGAAAATAACTATCAGCCGGCAGTGACCTAATGCTGCGATAATGGAGATCACCCCTAATTAAACTACTCTCCCACCTGAGATGCATATGCCATGCTCGATGAAACATACACATTCAAACAAATAAATGATCTATTTAAATGTGCCACATGATCAACTCATATCTAGTCCTCAAGCTTTTTACCATACGTAAACTGTAACTCAACAGATATTTGTTTATATTTGTGAACTTAACCCTCGATATAAGTAGTGGACAACTCAGATAGTTTTGGTGGACAGCCCTTCGATGTATATCAGTGAGCGTTTCCGGCTTTGTTTTATATGGACTACCCTGATAATTGTGTATTTAGTCGGCCCTCAGAAACCTATATAAAGATCATATCATGTATCTGTGACCCAGGGTGCTACAGTACTATATGGAATGAATGACCAAATTCAATACAATATATAACACATGTAAAATATATAATAATGCATACTACATAATTTAAATCACACAAACATGTCATGCTCAGACTCACAATCTATATATCAAAAATTGGCGCTAAAGCAGGCTAATTATCAAACGCGGCCAATCATTGAATTACTCGATAACTGCATTTTCACCTCAGATATTTTAGGTGTCCTTATTCCGTGAGCGATTAAAACCCTCGGGTTCTTTGTCGCGGCCGTTATCCGACGTCGATTACTTAGTGAAACCAAATTCATGGCCATTCAGGCCTCGTACACACAAAACACCAATTTATTGCATAAAACCCACCTCTGTCGAGTCGAACAGTGACTACAACGTCGAAATGAAGTTAAAAAATTCCCCTGTTCGGTCCACGTGTTTTGGGATAGATCAAGCGACCTCGCGACCTCCGAGCCACCTGAAACATCAGAAAACACTTAAGCAAGTGTAAAACAAGTAGGATAAATCCCACTACTGTGGAGTTTGTCGAAACTCCGCTGCCCAAAAGCTGGAGCAGCGTAGGCTTTTCGCTGTGTAGAGCAACCTTCCTTCTTGTCTCGAAGAATTTCGAAGGTCGGATCGCCCGTAATCCTAGAGAGAAGCTACACTTTCTCTCACTAAAATATTCAAAAATGGCTACTGCATCTAATTTCTGGTTTCTCACGTTTTTGGCTCCTTTGGCTTCTTAAGGAAGAAGGCCACTATTGGCTAATTTGTCTTATTATCATTTAAACTTTCCATTCATGACATCTATGTCCATTCTTTCCCAGTTTTGACACTTGGCACTATCTCGGCCGTCCATTTCCATCATTTCTCTACTCATGCCACCTAAGTAACATTATTACATGTTATAAGTGACTTTCGTCACATCACATGTCGTTTCTGACACGGCAGCGATGCCTCAGCGTGCCAACTCAGTGTCAGGTCGACGAAATTCAGCGTGGTAGCGAATTTCGCTGTTGGAGATTCAGCGGTGAAATCGGTTGATCATACGAGATATAGAGAATAAATTGGTTTTTGATGAATTACGATTTTACCCTTTTCGAGAGAGGAGTGGAAATTTCTCGGGTCTTACATTCTCCCAGCAAAAGGAATTTCGTCACGAAATTACGGACAATCACAATCACTCACATGCATATGCAGTGCCTCTACCATGCATGTAAACTCGTCGTTTAAATGATAGGCAGTAGCTACGTGCCTTCGTCCTTAAGCGAAGGGATAAGTAGCGCGTCGTGTCCTCGCTCCCACGTTGACTCCTCCACTCCGTAGATGCGCCATAGCACCCTCACTAGCCTCACGGTCTTCGTGCAAAACGACCTGACTAACCGATTGCTCACTTGGTCCCTCCTTGAAGGTCAGTCGGTGTCGACCTCGATCTCGCCTCGGTCCGACACGGTGATCGACGCGGCCTCTGTCCTGATGCCTCATATGGTGCCATTCGCATACTCACGATAGCTATTGTTGTGGCGAATTCCACTAAGGGCAAATGCTCTTTCCGAGCCCTTATGATCAGGGCGCATGCTCAAATCGTGTCCTCTAACACTGTGTATAACACCTGACATGGCAACCACATGACCCGCGGTGTGTAAACACTCACCTTCGAAGTCGCGATCATTTGACCGTCCGATGGGAGGGTAGTCGGCACAGTCCATGTCATGGATGACATCCCGTATCTGGGGCCCTTGTAGAGTCGCACGCGATCTGATCTCGAAGGGGTATCAGTCTCGAGTCACTCACGACTCCACATCACTCTGACTACAAGTCTACGTGATAACCATGATCGTGTCTTTTTCATCTCGAGTCACTCCTGACTCCTATCCTCGACTCCCCCAAGTCTTCGTGATACTTGGCCGTGTGTTTTTCATCTCGAACCTTATAACTCTTCGGCCCAGTCTGCGAGCCTCTTTACATTCATCTGATTTCGGATATCTCCACGGTCTCTTACACCATATCTGAAGTGCGGGTAACTTCCGCGGGTCTCTTACACCTCACGGAAATTTGGATAACTCAGTGGGTCTCTTACACCCTCATAGAAATTTGGATAACTCATGGTCTCTTACACCCTCCACGAGGAAATTTGGGATAGCTCCCGAGTCTGCTTCTGGCTCTGCGGAAATTTAGGATCCCTCCTCAGGTCTCTTACACCTGCGAAATTTGGGATGCCTCCCAGGGTCTCTCGCGCCACGAAATTTGGGATCTTCCGGGTCTCTTACAAACACACGGGACCTTTGGATACTCTGTGAGTCTCATCTTGCTCGGGTTTCTCACCTTAGGGATTAACGACCTTTCTTACTTTGCTTGACATACATTAATTACTCTTCATTTCTGATTCGAACTCGAGTCTTCATTGGATGTAGTCCCGAGACAAACTCCAGCCCACATCGCGAGTGGTGAATGACCATCACAGAGTGCACCCACCCAGGCCTCGGCGTGATGTTCGCAGGTACGTAGGCATGATGGTGCCATCTTGTGACACAGTCGGGGTCCACCATGACGAATCTCGAGGAGATATCTCGCTCATGGTGGAGCTATCAGTTTGCTCTGCCACTATATCTAGGGAAGAACATACATGCACAGCTTCTCTAAAGGCCTTAACCTCTAGCCCAGATCCATCACCTGAGATCTGCTTGATGAGATAGATATGATGCATCGATTTAATATTTACTCTAGTTAACAAGTGCGAAAGTAGCGTACCTACATATCCCAGGTATACGTATGCTCGACTGTAGTACCATGAGACCTCTGCCTCCTAGGACAATCTCGCCTCATATGCCCAAACTATCAACAGAAATAACATATCGTCTGCCTTGCCTAACTAGAAGTCCCGGCCTGTGAGTCTTGTACCTGACCTCGGCCAGCGCTCGACCTCTACGGCTGCTTGTCTTCTTAGAAGGTGCTCGTATAGCACCCGGCTGAAGCTGGTTCATCGGCCGTACTAGGGTGTGGAGGAATAAGCTGTGTCCTCTCTGTCCTCTGCTGGCGGCCCCGGGACCTCTGATCCCCGAAGTCACGGGATCCTTGTCTCTTGGGGCGATCCGTCTCACATGCCAAATCGGCCACAGTCACGAAACTTCGTGTGAAGCGAGAAGTCTTCTACCCGGCTACTAAAAGTAGAAGAAGGTTGATCCTCCCTTTTGCTACCAACACCGCATCAGTGCTCAAGCATCCTCGATCTCTCTCTATGGTTAGGTAGTCTGACCATGGAGTCCGTGTCGTGGCGAAGTCTGCGATCACGCTTGAATGAATGACTTATTCAATTCTCGAATCCTCCCCAACCTTGCCCACGTGTCGGAGTGTACGTAATCATCGTAGCTGGGTGCTTTCAGTGAATCTAGCCATAATTCATCGGTCGCCTCGTCCCCTTCTTTGGCTGAACTCCTGAGCCTTCGCATACCTCGCAGTATCTGGAAAGTACTTACCCGTGAGCGGCTCCTGAGAAACTCTGCGCCCGTGTCATAGCCTCTGGAGTCTCTGGGGTCGCGCCCGTTCCACCATACTTGGGCTCGCCTCAATTTGGAGCCCAGCGGCTAACCCCGATCTGGTCACATCGGGGTAATCTGCTGGCCTCCCAACACCTTCTCGATCTGCATAGACCAATGAGTGCCACTTATATCGGATCTCCTCCCCACAATGAATGTAGGAGGATGTTGTGCCTAAACCTGCGGAGATTCTTAGAACCTCTATTTTTCTTTATCTGGGCTTGTGATAGATTCTTTAGTAATACCTGCAGCCTCAATGAGGCTGTTGTGGGGTGGTGGTGGTCGAATCTTTGGTGGTGCCTAACCGGTGCCTCGTGGGCTGCCGCTTTGCGATCCTTGTTCTCGGTAGCCATCTTGCACATGTCGAATGGCAGGCAAGATTCATTTAATTTTCATTTAGGTCTAACTAGCGATGCACATGCAATTACTAATAGACTTAATGACCATGAAGCTGGCCGTTCATTTCCTGAAAGTGGCGTAACTTTTAACCGCTCCAATTTATTTATTTTGATAAAATTCTAAGCTTTCTGTTCATTTGGTATCGAATTCCCCTAAGGTTATAGTTCCTAACCTTAGCATTTACCACTATCTATCACGCATTTCACCATGCATATAATTTCCTTATCCATCTGCCGTGTATATGTCCTTCCTTGATTTGAAGCAGAGAAAATCACGCGATCAAAGCATGCGGCATTAATAGCGTATCCCGAGGTGTAAATCTGACCAGAGACACTTTTCACACCTGGGGAAAAACATTTTTATATCACTATGTCCTTGCATTTATATCTGTCTGAGACAATTTATTCAATATGTCGAATCATATTTATCAACAAAAATTTATTTTGAAAATTTCATTTTTTAAAATTTTCTCTCATTTTATTTGATTTTATTTTCAAAAAAAAAAAAATTTCGAAATTTCTTGTTCCACAGTTGGCCAGTTTAGTTATTCTTGTTCATCGTTTCTGTTCACCTAAGTTTACTGTCTGATAATTGTATTGCAATCTGATCTCAGCTTGACCTCCTCTTGCCAATCTGATTTTTACGCCCCTTACACACCACATGTTGCGATACAGTCCTATTCTGTCTGATTTTCCTTCTCTTACTTGTCTGATTTTACTGTACTTGCACACCACATGTTCTTGATACAATCCTATTCTGTCTGATTTTCCAGTGAGCCTAATGCGCCTGTTGCAATACAACTCCCATATTCTGATACAATTCCAACCTCATGAGCCTTATAACTGATAAAACCAAGCCCAGCTACACTCCCCGAGGTTCGCGTCTGATTTTCCTATTCTGTGCACCTTGGATCCCTTTGCCACTCCTGGCTTTAAGTCCGCAATCTGGCTTTTATCGCGATACAATTTGGGCAATATTTAGCCAGTTCTGCACTTTTTTTTCACTATTATTTTTCACATTAATTTCTGACTCTTTGGAAAATACCAAAAAATTTTATATACTTATTTTCCTCATTTTCCAGAATACTCAAATAAATTCATAAAAATTTATTTTATTCAATTTTCTTCAATTTTACAACTTGTAAAACCTTAGAAAATTATTTTCTTCACCTCATTTTTTTTTTTCACTTAATTTTGGACATTTTGTCCAAAATTTCCTCAAGCTATCATGATCGAAGAAACACTAACCTAGTGTTCAACCTTAAAATTTATTAAAATTTTATTTTGTCATGCAATAAACCAAATAAATTGATTAAAATTTATTTCATTTATTATTATTTTTTTCTTTGTTCCAGTTTACACATTGTAAGCTCTGAAAATTTTCACATGTCTTTATCTACTAAGCACCTGAAATCATACCTGATACATGATCACACATCATTCATGTTATGCATGTTCTTCACACAACAATTATCGAATCACCTGAAAACCCACCAAACACATGCATCGGTGTCTAGTTTTGTCGAAGTGATTTCTAGGTAATCTCATGCCTAAACTTAACATCGAACCACACTGAGTGGTGATGTTCTTACCTCAGACTATGGCGAAGCCCAGATCCTCAAACTAGGTACCGTATACTAAACTCGATGCTTTAGTATGGGCTAAGCCCAGGTGTCCAGTTGTTTACTCGTCGGCAGCGAAATACTTCGTGAATGTCGAGATTTGACTGGCATCTCTCACGAAATCGGGCGAGTCTCCTTTGTGCGGAGCTCTGCGCCCGAGAACGACTGTCCCCAGGCAATCATTATAACATATCCGAGTAAAGCGACCACTTGGGCCCTAGGCAATACTCTCCAAATAAATACCAACTATATACAATAGTTTCAAGAGTTAAGAAATTACTCTTATCTGGCATATATTAAAATTTATAAAATTCTAATACATGCATACAACTAACTACCAAAGCCACAACCCGGCTTTCTTCTCAAACTCGGCCTCAAAATGAGCCATCTCCTCGTGCGCTTCCTGTACCTGAAAATAATATCCCTCGACAGGGTGAGCTAATGCTCAATAGTGGAATCACCTGGTGGGCTACTCTGCTAAGTACATATCACGATGCTCGATGAAAACATACATTAGTAAATCGCGTGATCTACTTAGATATGCATGTCGACTCATATCCCAAGTCCTCATAGAGCTCCTCGCACTTACAAGCCACATATGAAACCTTATTTTCAAACCAAGATGTTTGTTTCTATTTGTGGACAACCCTCGATTAAGTAGTGGGTAGGCGCTCAGATAGTTTATTTAGTGGACAACCCTCGATGTATATCAATTGAAGTAGACTCAGGCGATTGATATTTTATGACTACCTCAGGTAATTATTATTATTTAGTCAACCCTCAGAAACCATTCTCTCGAGAATCACCTCATGCACTCACTCTATTGTTCTAGGGTGCCTGGTGCATATGGAATGCATGATGCTAATTCAATACAATTATATAACACATGTAAATATATAATAATGCATCTATTCACATAATTTAAATCACACAAACATGTCATGTAATTTCACAATCCATTATTTCAAAAATTAGCTCGCTTGGGCTAATTATCAAACACGAGCAATTCAATTTGAATTACTCAATCAAATGCATTTTCACACAAAAAGATATTTTCGTGTCACTATTCCCATGAATAGTAAAACCCTCGGGTTACTGTCACGGCCACTATCCAACATCGATTCCATTTAGTGAAACCCAAAATTCATGGCCATTTCCGGCCTCGTACACACAAAACATAATTTATTGCATAAAACCCTCTGTCAGTCGAAGCAATTATTCTGTCATCCCGAAAATGAATTAAAAATTCCCTGACTTCGGTCCCATGTTTTGGGATGAGTCAGCAACCTCACGGCCTCGAAACCACGAAACATCGAAAGCTTAGCAAGCAAAGTGTAAACCAAGTGGTCAATCCTTTACCACAATGGAGTTTGTGAAACTCCTTAAAAGCGGAGCCAACGCGTAGGCCTCATTTCATGTAGAGCAACCTTCCTTCTTGTCTCGAAAAATTTCGAAGGTCGGATCGCCAGTAATCTGAGAAGCTACACTTTCTCTCACTAAAATATTCAAAAATGAAGCTCGCATCTAATTTCTGGTTTCTCCGTTTTGGCTCCTTTGAACTGTAGGAAGAAGGCCGCTATTAGGCTAATTGTCTTATTATATTTAAACTTTCCATTCATGACATCTATGTCCATTCTTTCGATTTTGACACTTGGCACTATCTCGGCGAATCCATTTCCATCATTTCTCTACTCATGCCACCCTAAGTAACATTATTACATGTTATAAGTGACTTCGTCATCACGTAATCGTTTTCACGACACGCATGATGCCTCCAAGCGTGCCAACTCCGTGTCTCGGGTCGACGAAATTCAACGTGGTAGCGGATTTGGCCGATTCAGCGGTGAAATCTTGGATTTCGTCATCCGAGATATAGAGAATAAATTTCGGATTTTTGACCGAAATTACTATTTTACCATTTTTCCAGAAATTGGAAATTTCTCGGGTCTTACATTCTCCCCCCCTTAAAAGGAATTTCGTCCCGAAATTCTGGACAATTATAATCACTCACATGCATATGCAACGTGTACTCTACCATGCATGTAAACTCGTCATTTAAATATTAGACGACTAAACTACGTACCTTCATTCCTAAACAAGAAGGGATAAGTGGCTCGCATCGTGTCCTCGCGCTCCCACGTTGACTCACCCACTCAGTAGTCGCCGCTAGCACCCTCGCTGCCTCACGGTCTGCGTCGCAAAACGATCCGGCTAACCAAATTGCTCCGAGGTCCCTCACTCGAAGGTCTATCGAGTGTCGACCTCGATCTCTCGCGTCGATCGACCTAGCGGTGATCGACACTGGCCTCCATCCTGATGCCTCATATGGTGCCATTCGCATACTTCTTTGATAAGCTATTGTTGTAGGTGAATTCCACTAAGGGCAAATGCTCTTCCCGGCTACCCTTATGATCGGGACACATGCTCGTGGCCGTGTCCTCCTAACACGTATATAACCAGCGCTGACATGTAACCTACCTGACCCTTGCTTGGTGTGTAAGCACTAACCTTCCCGAGGTCACAATCGCCCGACAAATCCAGTGAATGAGTCGGCCTAGTCCATGTCATGAATGACATCCATATCACAGGAGCCCTTGTAGGCTCACCGCAATGCAATCTCCCGAAGGGTATCGAATCTCGAGTCATAGAGCTCACATCTTTCAAACTCTAAGTCTACGTGATAACCGTAGCCAGGTGTCTTTTTCATCTCAGTCACTCCCGGGGCTCACATCACTTTCGACTCTAAGTCTTCGTGATGCCCGGCCAGTGTGTTTTCATCTCGGCCTTAACTCTTGGCCTACTCTGCGAGCCTCTTACATTCATACGAAATTTTGGATATCTCACTTTGGTCTCTTACACATATCTGAAATTTCGGGTATCTACCGGGTCTCTTACACCCTCCACGAGAATTTCGGATAACTCATGGTCTCTTACATCCTCTGAAATTTTGGATAACTGCGGGTCTTTTACACCCTCACGAAATTTAGGATAGCTCTAGTCTCTTACACCCACCACGAAATTTGGGATCTTTCTGGGTCTCTTCGCCCTACGAATTTGGGATACCTCCCCGGGTCTCTTACCCTCACGAAGTCGGGATACCTCCCGGTCTCTCGCACCCACGAAATTTGGGATCTCTTCAGGATCTGCCCATCTGCGGACCTTCGGATACTCTGCAGCGGGTCTCCTTCGCGCTAACTCGGGTTTCTCTGTAGGGATTAACGACCCCTTCTTACTTTATGACATACGTGAGTACTCTTCATTTCTGGTCGAACTCGAGTCTTCATTGGACGTAGTCTAAGACAAGCTTCAGCCACATCATAGAGTGGTGAATGACCATCTTAGTGCACACACACCCAGGCTCGACGATGTTCACCGTGCTGTGGCTGGTATGATGTGCCCATCATGACACTTGATCTGGGGCCCACCATGAAGCGAATCTCGGAGATCTCTCATCATAATCCAGGCCTATCAGGTCGACTCTCTGCTAAATCTGGGAAGAACATCATATACCTGAAGCTCTCACAAGGCCTTAACCTCTAAGCCCCGAATCCATCGCACAATTCTGTGATGAATGAATATGATGCATCGGTGCTAGCCTTCTCTAGTTAACAGAGTGCGAGAGTAGAAGCATTGCCACTACATAAGAACACTCTTGTATGCTCGGCTTTGTAGTACCATGGGACCTCACTCTAGGGCGATCTCGCCTCATATGCCCCAGTTGTTGTGAAATAACATATAAATGCCATACTGCTGACTAGAAGTCTGTCTATGAGTCATTACGACCTCGACCCACACTCTGACCCCTCGGCAGCCCTGTCTTCTGAAGGTGCTCGTATAGTACCAAAGCTATGCTTGGTTCCTCGACCGTCTTGGGGTGTGGAGGAACAAAGCGTAATCCTCTTACGTCCCTCTCTTTATTTGTTGGGATGCCTTTGTCCCGAGATCACAGGATCGAGACGATCCGTCTCAATGCCCCAGTCTTGGCCACACGGTCACGAGAAACTCATGTGAAGCAGAAGTCTTCTTCCTCTTTTCCAAACTAGAAGAAGGCTGATCCTCCCTCTTGAAACATAACACGAATACCATCCTATGTGTAGGCGGTAACCCTCTTACAATCTCAATCAATGAAGACTCGATGTGTCGATCGGCAGTCCGTCGAGGATGACCTTCGAGCTGACATGTCCGTGACCCTCTGAGTCCACGCAGTGGGTAGATCATGAGATCTCATCCGCAATCCGGGCATATTTGATCGATGCTCACCACAGTTCTGGAGGTTCACGTCTGCGAATTTTCCCGAGTTTCAACCTCTAGCCCATACCTTTCACACATGATGCGGCTTGATGAATTTGATGCACGAATTGGTAACACTCTTGTCAAAAAGTGTAGGAGTGAAAACGTACCACATATCGAATAGATCTCTGAAGCTCGACTGAGGTGTAATAAATGTGAACACGCTAGGTCCACTGATCTGCAGGCTGAGCCTTGTCCTTGACCTCGACCCATGCCCTGGCCCATGTGGCCCGTCGCGAAATAGTAGGTGCTTGTGCGGAGACCACAGGATTGATCTGCAGGTTCAGCTGGCAATCTTCAGGGTAAGGAGGAACAAACCGTGTCTGCGCATGTCCCACTGATGATTGGGATTATGGTGTCCCATAAATCTGGGATCCTTGAGAGCGATCAGGTCACAAGGTGTCACAGGCTTGTGGCAATGGAAACACGCTCTATGCCTTGACTGGCTAGGAGCCCTGAAGTGTCTTCCACCTCTAAATGATTGACCTTGGCCTTGGCCCTGGTGACCATGACCTTGTCCGAGATCAGGTGCGACGAAGTCATACTGCTTCTTCACGGGCTAGAAAGAAGATTGATTCTCTTCTCATAGCACTAGCACCCGTGTCGGGATGCTGTGTCATCACTTCTCTTCCCGATGGCGAAGTTTTCTTGACCATCGAGTCCCCTCCTCCCATGAATGTCGAAGGATGGTGTGCCTGAAACCTATAGAGGTTACTCGTCCTCACTGTGCAGTTGCCTTGATCACGTGCAATGGTAGCGACCTGACACTTCGCTACACAATGATGGTATTGCCAGGCGCCTGACCTCTATAAGGCACGTGGATCGAACACACGTGGTGGTTGGTACATTGCCACAGTGGACGGGCCGTAACACCCCGAAATATATCCTAGTTGTTTCAACATGTTTAGGGTATTTTGTAGGCATAAATTGAATTTTTTGTAAATTAAATGCGAAAATATGGAAAGTTAGAAACAGAAAATTGTATCTGAAGACTTAAGAATGAGTGTAATTTGTCAAGGGAGCATCAAAGACATGGATTAATAAGTTAGAGCTAAAATAAATATTGAAGTGAAATACAAATGGTCGAGTTGGAGGACGAAAAGGCAAATAAATGAAAGTCTGTAGTATAAATAAGGGAGGAGACCAAAAAATAACTCATTTTTTGGTCTCCCAGAGAAACGAACCTAGGGAAGAAGGAGGAGAAGGAGAAGAAGAGGAAGAAATCAAGCCAAGGTATGGATACATGACTTTTGTATGGATATTTGGAGTTTGAGTATGAAATTGTATGGATTTTGGTATGATTTGTGTAAGAACCGAGAAAATTCCAATTTTCTCAACAAGGATAAAATCGTAATTTCGATAAAAATCCGAAATTTATTCTCTAGATCTTGGATGATGAAATGGATTTCAGATTGAAATAAAATCTCGCAAAATCTAGCACTACCATGTCAATTCGTCGAATCAGACGATCGAAAATTCTGCGTTTTCGAGCATCGTGTATTGGAAATCTTAATGTAAAGTCACCACCTGCTGCATACATATTACACATGTTGCATGGGTAGAGAGATGATAAATGAACTTGGCCGAATAATAGGCTACCAA
The DNA here is from genome assembly GCA_016808115.1 of Tetrastigma voinierianum. Classification (NCBI taxonomy): domain Eukaryota; kingdom Viridiplantae; phylum Streptophyta; class Magnoliopsida; order Vitales; family Vitaceae; genus Tetrastigma; species Tetrastigma voinierianum. Next base: position 149,101 of record JAEQBH010003951.1, read on the forward strand.
TGTCGAAATCAGAGGACATAATTGGCATTATTGAATTTGTTTAAATGATAATGGGAACTAAAACATGCATAGATGTCGTCTCTACCATGAAAAGAAGCCAACGTGAAATGAAAAAACGGATGCGGTAAATTTGGAAAATTGATTTTCTAGAGAGAGCCCTTATACCACAGATTTGGCTAATCATTTGTCGGTTCTTCGGAGCGAAGAAAGGAAGATGTTCGTGGCGAGAACATCAGACTCCCGATTTTAGAAACCGACAAACACCATGGTAGGGATTTGTTCTACTTGATTTATTACGATTTAGTGTTTTGATTGATGGTCGGGTGGTTACGAGCTGGCTTTGTTTGATCGGTCCCAAAACTGGGGCAGTGAAATTATTTGAGCTCATTTGGAAGGCGATCCGTGCGATCCATGGACTATTTTGGGAGCTGCTATTGCAATTTGTGCTACATAAATTATGCTTTGATGTGTATAAGGCTGGAAATGGCCATAATTCGAGGTTTCACAAAGTGAGCTCGATGTTGGATAAATAATAGATAACAGGAGGTTTCTTTGTTCATGAATAGTGTTCACAATAATTTTGTGAAAATAGTAATTTGATTGAGTAATTCAAACTCCGAGTAGCACTCATGGTTGACAATTGGCTCCATGAGCTAATTTTGGTGTAATGAATTGTGAAATTGCACTCTTTATGTTTGTGTGATTAAACAATAACAAATGTATCATGTTATATATATTTGCATGTGTTATATGAATTGTATTAGGTGGCATCATGCATTCCATATGCCTTTGGGGCACCTAGAGCAGTAGGAGTGAGTGCATGGTGGTTTCGAAGAATTGTTTCGGAGGGTTGACTAATAATAATAATTATCGGAGTGTGTCCATTGATATCGATTGAGTCATTATAAAATATCAATCGTCGAATTATTGATTGATATACATGTCGGAGGTTGTCCATTAGATAGATTATCGGTCGGTCCTTTACTTATATCGGAGGGTTGTCCATAATTAAAAACAAATACCTTTGTTTGAAAATAATGTTTCTCATACATGGCTTGAAAGCGAGTGTGAAGTCGATGAGGACTCGGGACATGGGTTAGTCATTTAGACATTCAAGTATGATCACGTATTTGCTTGAATGTGTGTTTACATAGGATCATGGCATATGCACTTAGGTGGGGAGTAACCATTTGGGTGATTCCACCTGCGGGCATGGCTCTGTCGAGGAATTATATTATTTGGAGTGACGGGAGCGCACGAGAGACGACTTATCTGAGGCAGATTTTGAAGAAAGCTGGGTTGTGGCTTTGGTGTTTTAGTTGGATACATGTATTAGAATGTTTTAAACTTTTAATATATGTTGTATAAGAGTAAATCATTAACTCTTGAAACTAATGGGATTTAGTTGGATATATTTGGTTAGGATATGATTATTGTGAGTATTGATGCAGGGGCCCAAGAGGCCATTTTTACTCCTTTTATCCATGTGTGGACCCTGTGTGGTCGTTGGGACATGTTATGTACTTTGGGTAGAGCTCTCCGTACAAATGAGACTCTGCCCGATTTTCGTGAGTAGTGTCGGGTTACCCGACATTCACGAGTATTCCGCGGGTTGACGGGTTGTCAACGGACCCCCGGGTTTTGGGGCGTCACAATTTGTGTACACAAACTATTTGGGTATGGATTGCTAGGGTTTTCTTTGGAGATTAATTTGGTTCCCTTTTCTAGGGTTTTGTTAGGAATACATCCTAACTCTAGATTTAAGGGAAGTTGGGTTGAAAATCCCTAATTGATAATACTTAGATATGGAATCCTTCACAATTCCAAGGTTTTGTAGAGTTGGGTGAACTTGGGTATGAATCCTTGGATTCTTTGGCTAATTAAAAGTATTGGTGGAGTTTTTTTAAGGGATTTCATGTTAGTTTTTTATGAAAGATGTAATAGAAGTGATTTATGGAAGAAAAGTGCATGAAAAATGGTGAAATCTGCCTGGGCAGATTCGGAAACCGGTACCGGTACCCCTTTGGAGCGGTACCGGTACCGCTGATGCAGTAGCAAAACGGTACCGGTACCGGCCTAAATCGGTACCGGTACCGCCCTCTAGAACCGAATCGGTACCGGTACCGATCAGAGCGGTACCGGTACCACTGGTTCCTGCAGCCCTGTTTTTGTTATTTTTGCGTATTTAAGCAAAAATTCGCATACCGGAAGTATAAAAAAGAAGAAATTAAGTGAAAAATGTATTGTACCTCACCGCCTCAGTGAAGCGAGTTCGATGGGAGCAAAGTTCATGCCCCAATAATAAAGATAGGAAGTTTCTGAATACATATGTCGTAAAGAATGCCTAAGGCCAGGATATCCGATGACCGACACTCACGATCGATGCCAGTACTCTTGATTAGTCTTCTGACACTCGGTAGTACTTGGTACTCCCGATTGATTCTACGGCCACTCACATTCGGTGCTCAGGCACTCTCTTTGATAACTACGACACTTAAATCTTTGGATAGTATCTTCGGATACTTCTTGTCTTTATGTCACTTCTTGTTATGCCTTGATCTAGGTATTCCCATAGTTATATGAAAATAACCTGAATGATGAATAAGAGTAAACAAATGTGTATCGTTATGATCTGTAATACCTACGGGTATTCCTGAATAAGCATAAGTTCTGTTACTCCTACGGGAGATCCGAATAAGCATACACCTGTTATAAGCATAAGTTCTGAATAAGAATAAGTTATGTAACTCATACGGGAGATCCGAATAAGCATAAACCTGTTATAAGCATAAGTTCTGAATAAGAATAAGTTCTGTAACTCCTACGGGAGATCCGAATTAGCATAAACCTGTTATAAGCATAAGTTCTGAATAAGAATAAGTTATGTAACTCCTGCGAGGAGATGGGAATAGCATAAACACATTATAGCATAAGTATAAGTCCATTATATGAATGCATGGAGGTAAGTAATTATTCTTTATTGTTATATGCTGAATATAAATGTGTATATGCATACTATATATGTTTCCACAGCTAAGCGTAAAAAACAGCACGGGTTCATCAGGTGTAGGTACGAAAAGAGAGGCAGATCTTGGCATTCCATTTGGGCGACACCGCAGTAGGGGTTCATCAACGTAGGTTACACTTTCTGATCGGTAAATGTAAATGTATAGTTTTTGAATATGTAAATGGGACTCAGTACTGTATATGTGACACTGTAAACACCACTACGGTGGTAGTTTTATTTTGGACTTTTGTATATGTTATGTTGATATAGTTATAAGACTTAGATATACCAGTAATACGATCGCGAGTAAGAGTCCCGGTATATGGTTTTGCGTCAGCTGGTTGGTTATGATGGTCGGATAAGGGAATCGGGGTGTGACACGACCTCTACGTCCCCTTCCTCGGCTTGCCATCTACACATGTCAAATAACAAATTGAGATTTCTTTTCTTGTCTAACTAGTAGTGCGTATGCTTGACTCTTAATAGACCTCGACATCATGAACTACCGCAGATCCGTCCCATTTTCCTTGGTAGTGCGTAATCTTTAAACACTGTCTGAATCAATTCCTATATACATCATACCATGTATATATTTCCTGAAATTTGTAACACCGCAATCACACAATCAAATCATGGAACACACATCAGGGCCTGACATGGAATATACTATGCATGTAGTGAATTACAAACACCGCCCGTAAATTCTTTGGGTAATCACTACTGGAGCCACGATACCAAAGGCGTGACCTTTACGGCATCGAGATACCTTGGTAATCATAAACCTAAGCTCACAACACGAAGCTATACCAAGTTGTGATGCTTAATAAGAACATTGAGTTCGGAGTAATTTGCATGCCTTAGCCTTGATAACTAAATTTGAGGGCAGGCTAGTATCGGGACCATGCTGTGAATATCACCAGGATCCTAAGTAATCGTTTACCTGTAATTCGTACTCTGATCGCATGTCCTAGACCCATGCCCATCAAGCCTTAGATGTATACTTAGCTCGATGCAATTTGTGAGCCACAATTTTTAGGGATCAGTTAATGACCGTCGACCATGAATTTATCTTAGGTCGTCTTGCATCTAAGTCTTGATGTGGGTGGTACTGACTACCATGAACACTGACTTACTCGACACCACCTCAATCGTCCTTTATCAGGGACCCATTCATTCATATTTAAATGCAAAATATGAAAATAAAACATGATGCAGGTAAAGTAAGAGTCGATCACGACCCTCTTACCATAATTACATACCAGACTATTTGAATGATAGTCGAAAAGATTTAATTACAATTTTTTTGCTCTGATACATTTCTGAGAAAATACTCGAGGCCACATGTCGGCCTTCTTGAAATCACGGCCTCGTTTGAGCGCCTTCTCCTGTGCCTCCTATGAAGGGGGTCCATGCAGGGTGGCTTGATGCCCGGAGAATGAATTCTTCTGAGAAATTTCACTCCTAGCCTAAGTGTACATGCAATGACACACCACACATGTAAGCCCTCACATGTTTAAACTATCACCAATCGTCCAATTCATTTTGTGTTGCCTTTGATGTTCCCATTCCCATTTCCATCCTAAATCAAATTATAAGAATACATTTTTAGGTTAAAATAACATTAAAAATGAATCCGGAACGTCGAAAAACCTTAGGGTAGTCATATAGATCAAATTTGGGATTGAGTAAATGAAAACCATAATTATTGGAGAAAACCTTGGCCGTGAATAGTAATTTTCGAGCTGCTGGGTCTGTAAATCCCATTTTTCCTCCATTTCCCTTATTTTCTTTTCCTCCTCTCACCCCTTTCCTTGGACCTTAGAAATCCTTAGAGAGGAAGAAAAGGAAGGAAAGCAAGCAAAATTGAAGGAGTAGATAAAGAGATCAAAAACTCAGATTTTCATCTGACTCCAAGAATTTTGGGTAGGGGTTTTCTCTCATTCGCTTACATTGAGGCTAGGGTATTTATATATGTATGTTTTGGGTTATCAACGCTATTTATTTATGACAGGAGATCATTCTCTCTTAGTCTTTTGCAAATATTACATGTTTAACCAAAGTTAGGATTGAATACCCATGAAATCCTTTCTCTTGGCTTAGAAATCCTAGTATTTGAGAATGATGGATTTTCTTCTTGAATGTCATTCCCTTTGATTGATTTCTAAATCATAGTGATTTTTTTGGTAGTAAATCAGTAGTTACGATCTCTTGTATTTTCCTAATGGTTTATTGAAATTGCCTTACCATGGAATTGTGGATTTTGGGAGGAATTGGTTGTAAATTAGGGATTTATGAAATCATGGGTTAGAAGTGATGATGGTGGGTAGGATATGCCCTTGTATGAGTGTTGAAAGGAACATGAATGGAGTTGCATGGGATGCTCAATTCATTTGAGGTTCATGTAAGGATGCTTGAAAAAACACTACTATGATGAGGAGAGGTTCCTTGTAAGGATGCTCAATTCATTCTCAAGAGGTTCCTTGTAAAGATGCTTGAAAAACACTACTATGATGAGGAGAGGTTCCTTGTAAGGACGTTCAATTTATTCTCAAGAGTTTCCTTGTAAGGATGCTTGAAAAACACTTTATGATGAGAAGAGGTTCCTTGTAAGGATGCTCGATTCATTCTCGAGAGGTTCTTTGTAAGGATGCTTGAAACACTACTATGATGAAAGAAAGGTTCCTTGTAAGGATGCTCGATCATTCTCGAGGTTCTCGGTAGGATGCGAAACAAAAGATCCTGGGCGGGTGGAGGTTATCGTTAAGTATCTTTGCACCTTTCCAGAATTGAGTGAAATTGTTTATGATAAATAGGTTATCAATTCTTGTTATGCGGTGCTTGTTTATTCATTTAATTACGATTTTATAAACACGAGATCAGAAGAGTCCTGTTTCACGTGATTGGCATATACGTATTATGTTAAAAGAGAAAAAGGAAAAATGAACCCATTTTCCATACTTTTCTAAATCTTGTTTGTGTTTGAGAGGATTTTCCTACAGAGAGTCGTGCTCACCCCCCCTACTTATGTCCCTTTTTAGATTTTACCCTTGAGGAGGCGAAGGGTGTTGAGGAACCCGTGCCTTAGGAGGCCCCACTCGAAGGGACTTTAAATCCCAAGGTCCATCAGGTGAAGGAACTCATCTGAGACCATGATAGTGAAGAAGAAGGCCAAATACTGGCTTATTGCTGGTTTTGTAATTTTCTGGATAGAGATCCCGAGTTTTGTATCGTGCGCTAAGTTTATAATAAAAAACTCATTTTGAATTGTTCAAATATGGTGTTGGATAGTTCCTAGATTTCATCTTTGCGTGTAGGATAAGTATAGAGTTAATAGTATGGAATGGTTTGCATTGGGAGAAGCGGGACGTGCGGGAAGGGAAAAGAAGGGGTTGCGGCGCTCTTGCCCATTTTTAGCTTTCGGTCACGACAGTGGGTTTTGTGTCGCGACTGGTTTGGCACCGAGGTAAGGTGTCTTAGGGCGCGACATAGACTTACGGGTCACGATAGGCTTCACGGCTCACATGTGGTGACATAGTTTTTCTTTGTGTCGCGATAGAGTTCTGAGTTTAGGCCTTGGGGCGTCATGACCTAGTTTTCTTGTTGCGGCCCGGCGCACTGGTTCTGTCGTGGCGTAATCGCGACGAGAGGAGAACGAGGTTGCGATAGAGTGTGGCCTGGGGGAAAGGATTTGTGTTGCGACAAGATTTCCTTATGCTGACGGCTGACAGAGGCTGGGTCCCTGTCGCGATAGAGCTTTTTCGTAGTCGCGATAGAGTTAGCGAGGTAGGATTTTTCTGTCTGACGGATTGTTTTGAAGATTTGCGGCAGTGTTTTGGCTGAACTAGAGGAACTTTATCACGACGAGGAAATTCAGCTGCGACATGGTTGGCGATAGAAGGAGAAGTTCCTATCGTGATAGAAGATTTTCGAATCGCGGCGAGGTGAGCCTGGCCAAGCACGGTGGCCAATGCGAGCAGCGCGCGCGCAACCGGCGCCCAGCGCCTGACGGCGCCAGTAGCGCCTGAGCGAGCACGCTACGGCGCGGCGGCCTTTTGCGGCCAGCGCCACGGTGTCACGCGAATGAGGGACTACGTCACGACGAAATCTACGTCGTGGCGGACGTCGATATTGATACTTTATGTTGTACCTTTGTGAAAATTTCGAGTTGGGGCGTTGCTTGCATTAAGTAAAAACATGTGCACATTTCCCTGCTCAAATGCACATGCCATGGATGAGAATGTGACTGTCTATCCGTATCCAGGAGTCCTCGTAGACTCCCTCACATAATATGTATATGCGAGTGTGAAAACCAAGCTAGTCATTATGTTCCATCAATGACTGCATTTTTATCTCTAGCTTTTTTGTTTATAAATCAAATTCATTAGACCGGTTCCCGGTATCTACTTGCATTTCCCCGAGTTCGTGTGTTTATGCATTTGTGGGCCGCAGTTCCCGGGGTTTTTCAGCGGGCGGCCACACGTCTTTCCGACATTTTCACGGCCTTTCTTCGCCCGGTGATCATGTCGCGCCTTGGAAATATCGGGTCTTTCACCTGAGGGGATCTACTGACTAGCGTAAACACCTGAAATTTTCATTTTAAGCGAGTGCTACTCATTGTGGAGCGTTGTCCCGTATTCTGCAAGAGCCCACCATCGAACACGAGCATAGTGTCGATTAACCATGTACCCCTGACATCGGGTTGAACACCAAACACGATTAGCCGATTACTACCTTGCACTCACATGCCATGTGATGTCACAGTGCATAATCACCGTGCAATCATGCCATTGCTCATTTATACACCATGTTACATATCCTAATGAGTGCCGTATGAACATTTAAACCATGCATAATACCCGAAGCATTATTTGGATAATCATATCGATTATCTGATTTCCAAATAAACCACACAACACATGTCAACATATTATACACCACGTATATTGACATCCACAAGTCATCATCAATCGGCTTGATGACTTACATATCCTCACAGAGCTTAATTGTGACACCATGTCCATAAGTATTCTGACAGTGTATCTGATAGCCTTGTTCGAACACAAGCGATGTGCCGCTTTCGATTATCAAGCGATGACAACATGAACTTATTTCATCTCATTTCAATATGTATGGGCACCGCGTATCATCATTCCACACCACTTGCGTCCCTTAACGAGGATGACCAGCTGTCGATCACGTAATAGGACTGCAAAAGCGAAGCCTCGATCAACGTGACTAGGCCATGAGATTGACCACTAGCGATTGCACAACTAGGGCTTGAACTGGCGAAGCAGTTCTAGAAAGACAGCATTCAGCGAGCGGGTTAACGATCGGTTGGCCAGTTTGTCCCCAATCCGGTAGATCGTTCGTCTAGCCGGTGTTATTTCGGCTCGTATAGTAGGCGCGACTCACTACATTCACGAAACGACCATCCGTTCGTAGTTTTTCCCACTTAGTACAATGGTAGCAGCTACTACATCCAGCAGGAAGACCAGCGAATAGCCGTCATTAGGTTCCTCGCTTTCGGGTTGGGTGCTCTTTGCGTCAGGATGACCATGCGGTCGACTGACTAATTGTTGGAGTTCGCCATTTATTCGGGGTTGGATGCTCGCATCAATCGAGCGACCATCGATTGACTGGCCGGTATTTGGTTCCTCATAGAATCCCAAAACAACGTTTTACATTCACGGGAACTCCGCAAACATTCGCCAGGGCTCAATAGCAGATGGCTCCCCGAATGGAAAATAAATCCGAGTAGGAAGTTTCCCTACCTTTTGAAGTGTGAGTAACGACATGAGGAAGTTCCGCAATGCTTCATGGGCGAGCTTCGACTACGAACCTCAGTGTGAAACCTTGGCGAAACTCGGAGTTTCCGGTATCCACGTGTAGTCTCGAACTCGGAGCTTTAAGCCTTGGCGCATTCGGACGTGATCACCGTCTCGAGTAGATCATAGAGAGAAGGTGGGAGTCTCTAACTTCTCTCTCTTCTCTCCCTCGTTTCCTTTCTTTTCATTTTCCTTTTCTTTTATCTTTTAACTTATTTTGATATTGAGCAACTTGGCCCACGTCGGCGCGCCACGTGTCATGACTATTAGGGTCTAGTTTCTGAAGCAATTTATTTCGGTTCTGATTCAAGTTGATTTATTTTAATTGAACTTAGCGAAGTTATTCCCTAACTCGAGATTCGTGAAAATCTTGTTCTGGGGTTCTTGAATAACCCTCCGCGAAAAATCACGAAAATCATTGTCTGAGATTCGGCCGAAATCTTCTTTGGGTGGCTAGATTTAGTGAGGCAGATCAACGGTGAAATCTGGTTTAGTCATCAGATCAGAATTTCCGGGCTTCTAAACCATTATGACAATTTTATTATTTTATCATTTTTAGAAAAATTAGATTTTCCAGTTTGCGAGAACTGGGGAAGGAGGTAGACAGGATATAGGGATTGGCTTCCATGACATTTCAGATCCCAGCATTGGCATGACAATATAGAACACAATAAGGAAAGCGAAATATTGTTCACATGCTTCGCTAATAAAATGATGGGTTATGCATTGATAATCATAATTTCTAGGGAATAACTACATTCGACAATATAATGCGTTGTATTTCAATCGAGTGCGAAAATCGAGAAGGGGAAAGTCTCTTTGAGAGCATTACCACATATAAGGTGCAAAGAAGGTTGATGTATGTGATCCGGCTTGGGCGGGGTAGATTAATGTTGAATATTTTCTAAACTAATAAGCTAATTACATTGGTAAATATTGATTGATATAGAACTTTAACCTCAAATTTCATAATTAAATAGGAAGAATTCGGATGTCTACTCACCACTGAGGAAGGAGCTACGACACAAATAGGATTGGCTTCACGAGTTTTGGATCGATTTGGAATCTTTACTCTCACCTTTCGCTATTAAGGCCTTCGTTTTCGCTCTCGACATTCCCGCTGTTTTTATTATCAAGATGCTTGTTTCCATCTACGCTATCTACGGTTTTCTATTCTCTCAGCATCTCAAAGAAGCAAGTACATGAAGAATAACCTTTTACCTTTCTTATTGTTTCTTCTTAGTTTTGTGGCCTCTTCTGATTAATTACTACCTTAGGGATCTCACGGTTGATGTTTAAAACTAGAGCCCTGTGGTCGATAGTATCGCTAATAGGATCGATCTCTAGTACGATGAAATGTCTTCTCGACTCATACTTCATTGTGTAGTTCATAGACCACGAAAATTGGACCCTCGAGATTCTTCATTTGGCAATGACTCACACTCTCGAAATACTCTGCCGGCTGTGCTCCCGATACACCAAAGGCACCGGAGTGTAAGTAATAGTAATCCTGCGGGAGATGTTCTTTGTGGATAGGCTGAGAAGACATGGAATCATCAGTGCCATTATCGATAAGTACGATGCTTTCTTTACTAGTAAATCGTTGGCGAGTTTCACCCAGGCTTGGTCTTTTCGACCAGCCTCGATGGTTTTGCCATTTTCTCGAGTTGAAATACATCTCAATGGCCACGACGAGTTCTTTGGGAAATAATTTTGGTGATGCGGTCGGAAAATGGGTGATAAGCTTGCATTTGAGCCTCCGTCTCATTGGCCTCTCTCGTGGGCAAAAGAGAATGATGTTGATTGGCATGAGCTCCTTCGAGGAGCGTGCTTATGCATGCGAAATACGCATGAGCGTAGAAAGATATGTAGTGGACACGCATGTTGAGGGGCTTGATAAGACCATTCATTAAGTAACTTCCTTAGGTTCATTGATGATGGTTTTGCAGCTTTTCCTTCGACATACCCATGTATATGCAAATTTTTTTATATGACTCGGGTGATAAAAGGGATTTAATAAATAAAATAAAAGGGTATAATTAATTGGTTTGGGTTGCATTGTGATGGACGGTGGAAATTTAAATGTTTAAATTTAAATTTTAAACCCACGTATGTTAAGGTCCTCTCCACCTTATTGAGGTTCTATAAGACAGAAATATTTTTACCATCATCGTTGATAGTCGGAGATTGTAAAGAAAGAGACGAGATAAAGCAAATAAAGTTTGGTTGACCACTCGTCATTGATCAGGGTTAGTAACAACAAGCTCTTGATACACTATGATATGTGAATATTATGAAATCAAGATCTGTATTACGGTTATTTATAAATGAATTGTAGAACCGGAAAATTATTTTATTTAATTTATTTTACATGTGGTATCGGGCGATGTTTGGAGATTCATGATTTTCATGGATGAACTTAATTAATGGTGATCTAAATGGTGCCGCTACCGATGAATTCAATTTATGCGGTGTAGTTTCGGTTTCTAATCTGCGTATATCTAGGTATAATTCGGGATAAGTGGTAGAATGAAGAGTTTGTTACTCTGGTTTTGCTTCCATGCTTTTCGAAGTCTAGGACTGATCCTGATAGTTTAATTTAAGGAATTAAGATAATCTCATTATCTGAATGTTATATGATATGTGATTATGTTTATCTACAATTTTAAATTCATGTTTACAGTGTACACAAATAAATAAATATTTGTTTAGATACAGATAAAGATAATGATTATAATTGCAGATAATGATTAAAATAAAATTTTTATTTGTTTACGATTGATAGGGTTTAAAAAATGGGCTGTGAGCGGCTTCATGAGAAGCCACCATAAGCACGGCTGGCCTTGGGCCCCTGTATCGGCTAAACGAAGTCCCGACTCGCCGGGCAGAATACGATCTGGATAAATTGGAAGTCGTACCGTGATCAATCCATATTATTCTTTCGATACAAAAATAAGTATTTATGTGATATTTTACCCATCCAACCAATCCCCACGAAAGAAGGAAAGAGAATAATATATCCGCGCCCGATTGGACATTCCCCGATAAGGAAAGAAGACCATCACCAAATGGCGCTTTTTCTATATCACATGCAAATGGAATGTAATTTATAATAGAAATATCCGTCAATGGGAAGGACTCCTAATCACCATCGATTAGTTGAACATACACTATAATCTTGAAGCCACCCCATGGGGTAGAAGGTGCAGCGAAAACATACGCGATACTAAGCGATGCAGCGGTTTCTCTTTTCCCTCGAAAGCCGGCTTGAGCATCGGAGGCGGCCACGGGCGAAGCCCTTCAGGCCAACTTCATTCTTGTTTTTGCGGTGGAGCGATACCTTCAAACCCATACCTTAAACCGGCCCGGCGATCTAGCGGTCGGGCGATCCGGCATCCCATTGCCCACGCGAGCAATCCCGAGTCGGCCCGACCTCTTGCATCCAGCCCGATTAGGTTGAAAAAAGGCATCATCGATTGCGTCTGGCCAGAACGGCAGTTCTGTACAACCTCGCGATTTCGATTCTTGATGGTATCGGCTTCGAACCTTGGCGAGGCTTAGCCTTGTCACGAAGATGCGAGATCCTCCGAGCGTCACGCGAGATAGCGAGACCTCTGGGGCGATGGAAGCAATGCGAGCAATCTGAAGCGGTGGAAGCGCCGTCTGCGTCGTCGCTTTGATAGAAGAATTGCGACTGACTTGCGAGGCGGTTACAACATCCACGGGAGGCAGCGAGCCTAGGAAGGTGTAACATTCTCTCACTTGGGCGAGCCACGATCCACGTCTCCTCGAGTCTTGAAACGGCGAGAGTCGGTTGCCCGAGGGCATGGACGCAGTAGCCGCGAGAGGAAGAAGCGGAGTAATGCCGGACGTGCGGGAAACGAAGAACCACACCATCCCCCGCTGGGACGGAAGAGCGATCATGGGAGACGAGGTTTAGGAGTCTTGGCGAGGCTCGGGCGAGTGAAGGAGGTGGTTAGGGACGCGCCCGGACACTATGGATGCTTTGGTACAACGGGCCCGAATCACCCTTCACGGTCGGGTGTTACGCTATCACTCCCGAGCAAATTCGGAATGCCCGCAGTAGAAACTTTCGATGGAGCGAAAGATCAGTTGACCATCTCGATACTTCTGAATCAAATGGAGTTACATGGGTATCAGAACCTGTGTAGTGCGGGGCTTTTCGCCCTTTACAGCGAAAGGCCGACCTTGGCACGGTTTAATAAATTCCCCGCTTCATCGATTTCTTCATTCGGAGAAGCTATCCATTGCGTTGCGTGCTCCACTTCGCCAGACCGGGCGTACGAGGCCAGGTTACCATCTTGTGTCAATGGGGCTCGCCGAGGCTTTGAGTCATACGTCTGAAGATTAATGCCAGGAGTCCTGAAGATAGGCGTGCCCGATGGAAAAATTCGCCATCCGCGGCATTCATTGCGGGATTAGGGGTGCGGTCGAAAGGATCTCATGTTTCCATCTCGAAGAACCCCCAACCCAGCATGGCTAGAGTACTCCTTAGCGGAGAAATATATAAGCATTGAGGCTCTCATATCAGAGTTTTCCACGTAAAGCCTGACAGAATGGCCAGCGAATGAAATACAAAAAACCAGATGACCGGGAAAAATCCCAGTAAGGCGAAACAGTCATAAAAGGCGGGGGAATCTCGGGAGCCAAGTATGGGCCCTCCTGTCCCGAAGAACTGGCGGCGGTACTCGCTACAGCTAAGCCCTGTCGCTTGATGTCGCGAGTCTCGCATGAAATGCAACGGCGGTTCTGAGATGCGGCTTCCGGATGAAATCGAGACCCTTCTGAGGATAACACAGGCTATTGCGAGTTGCCAAGGATTATGGGCATCGTACGGACAAGCTGCGCTCTGACTAAAGAGATAAATAGAATGCTTAATACAGCGCGGATACCTCCGTTTCATATCTCGAGGGTCGAAGCCGGGAGTCAAGCCCGGGTGAGGCCCTGAGTCGGGCGGGGAATCGAGAACCCGGGCTCAGGCTCCAGCAGTAGCCTAGACGACGGCGACTCGACACTAGCAGCCCCTTGGAAATCCACGTGATCCGGGAGGATTGAAGGAGGAGAATAGTTCGGCTGAAACACTGCGTAGCATCGGTCGCGAAGCGGGAAATGACGGTAACTAACTGGCCGCGGCCCAGACACTACCGTGCATTTCATTTCGGACTGGAGGGATGCAGTACCCCGTAATGACGTTGGTGGTGCGCGATTGTGGCCAACCTGGCGGTTCATCGGGTTTGATTGATAATGGGAGTTCAGCCCGACATCATCTTCCGCATTGGGTGAAATGGGCATTAGGAGAAAATTTGGGAACGTCGACACACGTCTACGGGGGTTTCGGGAGAAAAGGTAATGCCAGTTGGGCTCGATTCAGTGGGTGCTCACCACAGGCGGGCGCACGCGTGGTGGCGACCACGGCAGGTTCCTTCTCGTAGGCGCCCTGGTCGACGCAACATGTTGCTAGGTAGACCCTCTCTCAATGCCATAAAAGCCATCCCCTCAGCATATCATATGATAATCAAATTCCCAACCTTACATGGAGTGGGGATGGTCAGGAGATCGTGGGTGGCAGGGAATGCTACCACCGGCCTCCATGAAATAAGAGCGGTCGGTGGCGTGAGTGTGAAGCGAGCTTGACATCTTGTGACGAGGTGCTCACAGGCAGAGCCCTCGGAGGAACTAGAACCGGTGTCACTAGGTGACGACCCGGAACACCTCGCCTACATCGGCTCCCAGGCGACGGAGAGACCTCGAAGTCTCCTCCTCGGTTTTTAAGGCGGAATAGAGCGTTTCGCATGGAAGCGGGGCGGACATGGGAGGAATCAGCCCTGATAATCACTCATGGGTGAACACCAATCCGTCGGCTAAACCCCGGTCAAGCAAGCGAGAGCTTGTGGGAAGCGAAGAACCGTCAATCGTGAAGCTTAGGCGAGAGGCGATTAGAAGTAGAATATCAGTGGTTGGCTAATGTTGTACTCGTCAAAAAAGCAAATGGCAAGTGGTGACTGCAGCTATCGATTTCGACATAAACAAAGCGTGCAGAAGACTGACTTCCAGTTGTGAGATCGACCTCATTGTGGGCCATACCATGGGCTGCGAACTTCGGTTTTATGGATGCATTTTTTGGCTCACGATCGGATCGTATGGACGGACTGGCCAAGAAAAGACCTCTTTAAATCCGCATTTCGGGGGAACTTATTGTTATCGCGTGATGCCATTCGGTTTCAGGCGGGAGGCGACTGGGAGGTTAGTAGCGAATGTTACGAGAGCGGGATAGGCGCGGTATGGGTATGCGTGGAGACGACATCTTGGTAAAATCCACCCGCGACCCGATCTCCACATCGCTCGTCTCTCGGGCGTTCGGATCCTGGGAATTCTGACATGGTGAACCCATCCAGATGTGCCTTCGAAGCTTGTCGTAGGAAATTCCCCAGGCTTCATAGTCGACCACGAAGTCAGAACAAATCAGGACAAAATAAAGCGTACTCGTATGCCGTAGTGAGACTAAAGGAGGTCAGCGTGGCCGGGAAGGATCGCGGCTTTAAGCTGGGTTTGTATCGAGGGGCGAGTGATGACCCTTTTCAAAGTCTGAAGGCCTTCGTGGATGAGAAGTGTGAAGAAGCATTCTGACATTAAAGCATACGAGTTCTCCATGTTCTAGTAAGTCGGGTCGAGAGGGCTCTCACTGCACTTAGCGTATCGGACTTCTATCGACCCGGCGCGGTACTGGAAGTGGGGCTGGGCAGTCTGGCTTCCGAATTTACTCTGTGGCCCAGAGGCTCACGGGAGGACCCGGAGGAAGTACCGAGGATGGAGAAATTATCTGCAGCCTTTGAGCGGCAACACGGCTTCAGAAGCTGTCCCACTGTTTCGGGCTCATACCATAGAAATCCGTGAGAATATCAGGTCAGGCAAGTATTGCCTGGCTTCGAAGCCTCCGGAAGGGCGATGGAAGTAGACCGTAGAGCTAAAGCGAGTTAGGCATCGAGGTTGGCGTGCCATAAAGGACGAGGTCTGGCAGGCTTCGTCATGGAATTCCTCGCGACAGAAGCATTCAGACCACTCCACGAAAGACTGACCTCCCGATTTGACTCTTTGTAGATGGAGCCTCGGAAATGCGCGAGACGGAGCGCGTGAGTCTAACCTCAGGAAGGATAGACGGTGAATACCTTTTCAGTTTGGATTCCATCGTCCCAACAGCTAGAGGTATGAGGCGAGTCATAAGCGAGGCCTCAGCCTCGCCACATTCATTAGAGGTGGTCGGCTAGGGTTCACAATGACTCCCCCGGTGGTGAGTCGAGGACCAAATAAAGAGAAGACACCTACGGGCCATGAAGGATGATCTTATGCCTCAGGTCAGCGATTTATTAAAGAAATTTGTGTTGGTTAGATCGAACATGTCCACGGAAGCGGAGAATTCCCCAATGACCTTATGCAAAGTTAGCCACCTGACCTCACGGAAGACCTCGGCCGGTCGACACATTGAATGCCCAGGCGGAACCACATCGATCCTTATAGCATGGTTGTCGCCGGTAGAGTAGGTGTCATTTGGATGGACCCGTTTGGAATTATATAATAGACGGAAGCTGCAGACGACGAAAAGGCGACGAAATAAGGCGAGGTCAGTTGGGTTTACTAATCATAAAGGAAGCCTCTACTGACGAGGATTTTTCACAGTTTCTTAAATGCATTCAGGAGAGGACGCAGTCACGTGCTGAGAGAGGTCGTGAGGGTATATCTGAGTCATGCTCGGGCTCGGGGGTCGCAGGAAAAGTCTTAAAGCGGGATCTTCTTGTGACCAGCCCGGATGCAAGCGGCCTAGTCGAGAAATGCGAGAGGAATGCGCCGGGGCACGCGAGATCTCGCGCCTCGGGTCGGAACCCATGCTTTGTCGATCCTGAGAGCCCTGGCCTTTCCAGCAATGGGTTTGGACATATTGGGATTTTGCCCATTGGTAAGTCGGTCTGGAATTCATAATGTTGCGGTGGATTACTTCACCAAGTGGCGGAAGTAGAACCTCTAGCCTGATTACGGTCTGAAAAGATCGCGATTTCATGTAGCGAGCCATCATATCTGCGAGGTTTGGCATCAGAGCCACTGTGTGGAACAGCGGGCGATTCGGCTTGACTCAGTTCGGGGATTTTGTCATGGGACTTCCGGGTTAAAAATTATTACTCTCATCCCAGGCGCACCCCGCAGTGAATGGGCGGTGAGTCGCTATCGGAACCATAAAATTTGCCTTGAGGCCAGTTGGAAGACCTTAAGGGAAATTGGGTAGAATACCTCCCGGAGAAGTACTATGGAGCTACGGGGCTGACACAGTAAACAAATCGGGGAAACCCTTTCATGCAGCCGACCCTTTGATGATGGCCAGTGGTCGAATAAAGTCTCGAGGATCGAGTTAGCATCGAAGAGCATAATGTGAGACCCTTAAGTCCCAAGCAGAACTCCACAGATGAAGGCGAAGCGAGTTCAAGGCGTACGAGGAGGAGTACGAAGAGCTTATTAGTCTTATAATAAAAAGTCAAGCCCGGGAGCTACGTGCGGGCGACTTGAGTCTTAAAGAAACTCACGCGTGAGGAAAATCCGGCGCATGGGAAACTAGGCTGGCCCAGGAAGGTCCTTACATTATATCGAGTCGTCGGACTGACGTTTATAGACTCGAGGCAGAGGAAGGAAAAATCTTGCATTACATGGAATGCGGAACATCTTAAGCGTTTTTCCGATGCTAAGCCAGTTTGTAAGTTAAATGTATGCCTTATCGGATCTTAATAATGGCTGAGTGGAGCGTTCATTGAGATTATTTAGTTTAGACATCTCGAAGCGGTTTATATATATGCCAAGATGCGAGAGAAAAAGGCAGTAAATATATAGACATAAAGGAAGGTTTCTCTTTATTTCCAGTTGAATTTACATTCAGCGGTATCATGATTACATCTTGAGAGGTATCAGTGAAGCAGTTCCTGAAAAAAAAAAAAACGAGATGGAAATAAATAGAAAAAAGACGGAAAGGTGGAAAGGAGAAAGAGAAGAAAGGAAGAAGATAGGGAGAAAGAAAAGAGGAGACGAGGAGAAAGACAAAATGAAAAGGAAGAAGATAGGGAGAAAAGAAAAGAGGAGGAAGAAGAAAACCTTGAGAGAGAGCGTAGCAGAGATCGCCACACCCTGGACGCATTCCACGCACGAAGGCTGGGGAATAGCATGACTCCGTAAAGGGAGACTAGGGGAGAAAAACCTGACTCATGCGGAAGAGCGATGCGACTGAATCTTGAGGAAGAAGAATCTCGGCGAAGGCGATCAAACCGACTCTTAAGTCTCACGAGATTCGAGTGGCCGCATCGGAAAAAGCAAAAATACAAAGAACAAAGCCTCACGGCTGACGAAGCCATTGTTATAAGAAGATCAGTATTGAAGTCCGTATAATCGTTCCAATTCTCATAAATCCAGCATTAAAATATTTCGCCTCTTTCAAAAATTTAAAATTAATTAACGACACGAGCGTTTGACGTATCAAACTCTTGACTAACGAACCACAGTGCCAGGAGCAACGACTCACTTTGTGAAACTCTCCTGCATCAATCCGTTTCGGCCAGCTCTTCGGCCGGTTCCACGTAGTCGAGCTCAGTTTAATAATGGTCAGCGGTGTGAGTTCAACAATTCGGCATAGGCCCGAAAATGGGTCGGGCGGCTGGGAATCAGCTCTTGCCGCGTCGCAGAGTCGGCCCGATGGAGTCGGCGGCTCGCATTAACAGCGCTGCCCATTTGTTCGCATAGACCCAGGCTCCTCCGACAATTCGACTCAATGACTCGGTAGACGAACCCTGGCCTTTCAATCAGCCAGGCAGAGTCTGCTTTTGCCTGAGTCACACGCCTCGAGGTCGGATCGGCTCAAATTTCACATTGCCGCACTGTTACATCAGCCTTCCGGTTGGAACACCACCATTGGCGAGGCTCGTCTACTGCGCCTGGCCACGGCTTGCCTTAGAGTGAGACCCATTTCGGTACATTGCCCTTTCGGTACATCGCCACTTTCGGTACAGACGCCACCGTTGGCGAGCTCATCTGCCTGCACGAGGCCGCGCCGCCTCGGAGTCGGACCGGCTCGGTACACATTGCCGCTCATTTGCATCGCCACTCGGTGGAACGCCGCCATTGGCGGAGCCCGTCACTGCACGGGCCACGGCGCGCAGGTGGACCATTTCGGTTCACGTGCCACTTTCGGCTACGCGCCACTCGGTGGAGCGCCACCATTGAGCTCATTTACTCTGCCACGGGCCACACGCCTCGAGTCGGACCATTTCATTTACATTGCCGCTCGATACATTGCCCGCACCGGCTACATCGCGCTCGGTGGAGCGCCGCAAGGCCATAGCGCTGGAGCCTGTTTGCTTTCAGTTGTGAGCTCGACTTCTCATACGAGGCCCGCCTTATTTGCCTCGGGGCAGGACCAGCTCGAGGTACATTGCCATCGGCTACATCGCCGCACCGGCGGAACGCCCGCGAAGGCCACGGCGCACAGATTGACTATTCTCGACGGGCTCTTCCCGTGACTCCTCGGACAGGCTCTGCTCGCCCGATTCATCACCACTGGCCAGGCTCTTCCTCAGCTCACTGGACAGGCTCGCTCGGCTGATTCATCACCACGGCGAGCTCTTCCTCGGCTCACGAGGGCTGAGCTACCTTTCGGCTGGTCGCATTGTGAGCTCCGCTTCTCGGTTCCACGAGGATGGCTAGCTATCCACCTACTCAAATTGTGACCTCTACCAAGACGGATCATGCGACACAGGAATAGATCTGACTGTTACAAATTAACCAATGGAGGACACTTTCTTCGAGATGACGAGTTACTACGAGAAAACCGATCATACGATGCAGGAATCGTCGACCATGCAAATTAACTAATGGAGGACACTCGCTCGAGATGAGTTACTCAGAAAGCAATCATCGATCTATGGAATCGGTTCGACTCAGCTTGAAATCAACGACGGGCTGAGCAGCAAATTGGCAGGCATTTCGCCATTACATTCGAGCAGCGTAGCCTACGAATCAAGTCGGCAGCGGACGTGTCTGACCCTCGGCTTGGCAGAAGAGCTTAGTTACTCGAGCCTCACACGCATAATTCCAGTTATTCATTAAAAAATAAATAAATAAATAAATATATATATATATATATATATATATATATATATATATATATATATATATATATATATATATATATATATATGAAATTAATGAATACTAACTGAGTTGGAGCCGCATATGTCTCGGGCCTCGGGCCCGCGAAAAAAAAAAAAAAACAACAAACATATATACGACCAAAAAGGAAATTATGAAAGTCGAGGTCGGGCGGACAAGCATGGGGTTGGGCGTCGGCGGGGAACGGATAGCGAAGATGGAGCGGGCCTCGGCGGAGTACCGGATCTTGAGAACTAGTTGTAGAAGAGATTCCTCCTTTCTTGTGTGGGGAGATCAAAGTTGAAGTCGGACACAGTGCGCGTGAGCGGTATACGTTGGCTTGAGCCAGGAGGCCTTTGCGCGGCTTGGTCCTCAGTACATCTAATGGCTCATCTCTGCAGGCGACCAGGCTAACTGGCGGTGAAGATCTGCGCAATCCGCGACCTCCTCGGTCGGTAGCTCCAGAGATTTGCGGCTTCGGATTCACGAGGCAGTCTCGGCCGGCATCTTTACCTGGAGCTTCCTGACGGGCAGCGAGTTGTGTCGCCTTATCGTTCAGCTCACCATTGGCGCGTACTCCGAACGCCGCGTGGCGCTGGCCGGGATCGATGGGCTCCATCCACGACCATTTAGAAGCTCACCTTTAGGCGGACTTTAGCCCCCTCTCAGTCCCGAACCAAATCATTTTGCACGGCACAGCGCATCGAACGGCTTCGCCTTGATTTATTTGATAAACCTTTCGGACCTCATGTTCTACTTTCTGCCGGCGGGCGATGGTATGTTTAAGATCGGACACAGTCGCTCCACTTCTTCTTTCATGTCCTGCGCTCACTCCTGCAGCTCGGTTCGCTCAGACGTGAGAGCGGCCGCCCTCGCCTTATAAATCCGGGCAATTCTCACGTGCTTTTCATTTAGTTTGGCCTTTTCGGCCAGGCCCTTCAAATGAGTGGCTACTGCATGCCAAACGTAAGTTTTGCGCTCGACATGGAATCGGAATGGGCTTGCACGATTGGAAACTTCTTGATGCAACCTGAAGAGATAGCTTGGGACTGGTAGCCTGACTGACACTTTGCGACCTCTGAGTCGGAAATCCTTGAGGATGGATGAAACCGCACCTGTCGTGAGCTCGGCGTTAGAGAGCAAAGAGTCCACATTTTCGTCAACTTTTGGTTTCGGTTTCTTTCTCTTGACTCTGGCCGAGAGGTGACTTGGCATTCCCAGGGTGGATTCCCAGCGGTTATAGGCATAGCGCCGGCGTAACTCGACGGCGCTCGAGACCTGGCCTCCTCAGCGAACCCAGAAGGAGGCGGGAGAGCTCAAAACCACGGGGCCTCGGCTAAAGGCGTGCGCCGCCCCCGGGTTCTCGGGTGAAGAAGTGGCGCGGAGTTTACGAACCTTGGCCGGGTCAGTTGGTCGGCTTCTCCCGTGGAGCTGATCTTTCCTTTTCGCTCCGAGGCTTAGAGACATCGCCCCAAAATGAGCAAATCTCACGGTAGAATTGGCGTGGTAAGCCTAATGGAGGAGACTCCCAGGGTGAAAGGAGGCAAAGGTCTCGGAGCGATGAGAGCGTCACGGACCTGGAATTAGATGGGGCGGGAATGCGATTTTATTAACTCTCGTGGGGCCCAGTAGAGCGTCACTTGGCCTTGAACTACGACGCATTCTCTTATTGGCCCCAGGTGAGACGGCGCACGGGGAAACATGAATAATATAAAATCGAAACATTCAATCACCTTGAACAAGTCATGGCGAGCTTGGTCAGAATACTCCACGAAGATTATCGGGGCGCTCGGCCCGGATTGGAACACCCGGAGTGTCGTCCTGTCGAGAAAGATTGTATTCTAGTTAAAGCAGTGACCAGATAAATAACATCCCTTCCATGACTATGTAGGAAGAAGGAAGATCGGAGATCACGAGAGGGGCTAGGACGTGCAGAGAAGTAAAGGAAGCCCTCGATTGGTCTCATGATTTGAAAAAGATGAGACGAGCCCTGTTTGGGGACAAGTTATCGAGCCCGATATACTTACGAAATGCCCCGGCCCGGGTTGGGAGCGAGTTGGGAAGGACAAGCATTGAAATCTTTGCGGAACTTCTTTCATAAAGGATGCATTGGAAGCAGACCATTATTAACGACCTCGAAGCAAACCGTCAGGCACGGGCTATGTAAAAGTCGGGACATCGGGTCCATGCTCGGACGCCCGGGCGAGGGCGATAGCGTTCGACAAGGTAGCCCCATACGAGAAGGACCAACCTGGGTCCCACATTCCTGACATGTCGACAGCCCGGATTCAAGATATCATTCCCCGGGATATTTAACTAGGTTTTATCTTCCCTTTATCCTTATTCGAAGGAAGGGCTGGGAGTGTTTGAGGAGTCAGGCCAGCGACCAAACGTCGGGAGCATCCTAACAGATCTGACGCGACCTTGAGTTGAGGAGTCATCGCCAATACGCAAGAAGAGCGACTCGGACCCGTAGTGAAAACAAGCGGTAGAAACAAAATCCGATCGGTCGAACCACTAGCGTCTGTCGTGCATTCGAATAGAAGCCAGGGAAATGATGCGAATGACGGGCAGAAAACCTGATGGAGAAGGCTACCTGAGGCTAAGACAAGGCGAGGAAGAAAGGGCGTCGGCCAAAGGCGGAGGAAGGGTCTCGGGAGGCGTAGCGGTGAGCGAAGACGTCCACGAGAAAAAAGAGGCCCAGAAGGGTGGGAGAAATGGCGCGAGGCCAAGGTCATCATTATCCTGAGACATAAGGCGGCGGCAAAGCCTTAACTAGCCCCGACCCGAAACGGGACACGTGAGCTGCAGCCGTCTGAGAAAAATTCTGGCCGCCCGCGCGTTCGTTACCTGAGTGGGGGACGGCTGATAGGGTTTAAAAAATGGGCTCGCAGGCCCGCTCGCCAAGCCCACCATAAGCGCCCAGCACAACTCGGGCCCCTCCATATCAGCCCCAGCCGAGAGGTCGACTCGCCCGGGCGAGTGCGATCTTGGATAAATTGGAAGGTCGTACCTTGATCAATCCGTATTCTTTCAATACGAGAAAATAAGTATTCCTTAAGCGATCTTTCCCGTCAACCAAATCCCTTAAAGAAGGAAAGAGAATAATATATCACCGCCAGTTGGACATTCCCGATAGGAAAGACCGTCTGAAGTAAGCGCTTTTTCTATATCACATTACCATCAGATGTAGATTATAATAAGAAATATCCCGTCAAATGGAAGGACTCCTAATCACCATCCAATTAGTTGAACATCTACTATAAATACGAAGCCACCCCATCGAGTGGAAGGTGCGAAACATGCATGTCTTAGCGGTCACATGATCTCTGCTTTTCCCTCGAGAAAGAAAGCGGCTTAGGCATCGGGCGGCCGGTGACCACTCAGCAGACCACTTCATTCTTGTTTTGAAGGAGGAGCGATGCCTTGAGCGCGGTATCAAACCAGCCCTGGCCCGTGATCTACTTTAGTAGAGGCGTCGACATCCATTGCCCCTGAAACAATCCGAGGAGTCCATTGGCCGACCTCTTTGCAGCTCGGCCAGTTCCGGTTGAAAAAGGCGTAAATCAGCGATGATTCTTGATAATAAATTATGGACCCAGATAATGCAGTCTGCTTGATGGTTGATGTATTATATGTTTTTTATTTTTATAAAATTTGTTATTATCCTTAGTGAATGATGTATCATCGGTAAATGATGATATTATTATTATTATTTAAAAATGATTATAACGTGACACGATGTGATATTATAATTACTATCATTTGTTTCCTAAATTTTAACATATCTTTTATTATTGTCCATTTGGGATTTGAATTTGTTAAAAATAATAACAAATAAATGACAAGGGGTGGAACCCGTAACCTCAGTCTCTCCTTTAATTTTAAGTTTCCTAAAACTATCGGCTTCTGACTCATGTTGTTTTGTTTTTAAGGAATATTTATGTATCACAACGTTCATAGAAAATTTATTCAATATAATATTCAATTATGTTTGTTCATAGTCATCAAAATAGTAGAACCTTAATGTTTTGAATATCATAATTATTTATATTGCTCTGATTGAATTCACTTATGAATGGTTTATTAGCCTGAAAGTGGTTGAACCATGAGGATTTTATGTGTAATAAAATTGTATAACATTATAGTTGGTTACTAACATGAAATACTTATAAATGAGATGACGTATTATCATATGAAATTTGATAAAAATTGTTATAAAATTAAAGATCATTTCATTAAATGTCTTGTTATAGATAACTATTTATATGAATTATACATTATGGATAGCTTTGTCGATATGATGCGAATTGACACTAACGAAATTTCAAGGTATTATTCATATAAATCTAAATGGAACTTATTATGTGATATTTCTTTTAAAATCTCAAGTTCACGTTATAGAAACACATTTGACATGTCTATGATTTGTCATATTATATAAACTTTTGATATTTGCCATATTTATGAAGCTCCACTAAGTTTACTTTTGTACTTAAATATTTGGATGATGGTTGTGATAATATTATGGTTTTTCCAATAAAATTGTATTTTAATTTTATTTATTTATCACAATATAATGTTTGTATGATAATTATATTATCATGTATGAGTACAAGATATTTAAGGTATGTTAGTCAATGTAATGACTACATCAAGGATTTGATAATCATACGATGATGTAAATATTGTTAATTGTAACTTTTGAAATTCGTTTAATGTAAAGTTTACTAGTCACCAAAGTGGCTGAATTTGAATGTTTCATGAATTTCAAATTAAGGAATACACACTTATGCTATTCAATTACTTATTTTTGCGGATGTTCGAATCCAAATTTAAGTACTTGATGAATGAGTATATTGAAGTTCATTAGTTATAAGATATTTAAGAATTTACCCAAAGGTAAACTAACCATCTTATGAATAATGAACATTTTGAGATATATCTTATAATTTTGTTAGATTATATTTGTACATCCAAAGATTACAAGTTTAATTTTAACATGAACTATAAAGAATATCCATTAAAGAAATATGTACTAAAAACGTCATAAAGGTATTATATACTACAATATCTACCAAAGGAGAGAGTTGTAGTATTTGTATCAAGCTTAAATTCATTTGTTTGAATCTAGTTAAGTGGGATTTGCTTGCGCTTATTGAACTTATAATTTTATTAATGTTTCATGTTTGTTTCTACTAATGTAAAATATGAGCCAAATAGGAGAATTTTATAACTTCATTAAGTGGCTCATATCTTTATGATTGAGTAATGTTTTTATGATTAAATTTAAGAGACAAACTTGTATAGCTACAAAATAAAGTTACATGAAAATCGATTGAAGTTGACATACATATTGTGACGCCCCATTCCCGGGGGTCCGTTGACTACCCGTCAACCCGCGGAATACAAGTGGATGTCGTGTTACTCGACACCACTTCAGAAAATCAGTCTCCTTTGTACGGAGAGCTCTACCCAAATACAGTACCTGCATATACCTGTCCCAAACAACAATCACATGAGTAGAAACAGCCTCTTGGGCCCATAATCCAATACTCATAAACATACTAACTATATACAATAGTTACAAGAGTTGGGTAATTTTACTTTATACAATAACACATATTAAAAATCTAAAATTTAATACATGTGAGTACATCACAAAAACAGAAGCCACAACCCTATTTCCTCTTCTAAAGTGGCCTCTAGGATGAGCCGGCCTCCCCGTGCGCCTCCCGTACCCGAAAGAACAAATCTCACGATCTGTGGGTGAGTTATCACTCAGTAGTGGAATCACCCTAAATGGGCTACTCTCCACCTAAGTGCATATGCAATGCTCCAAAATAAACACACATTCAAGCAAATGCATGATCCTACTTGAATGTCCACATGACAAACTCAGATCCCGAGTCCTCACCGACTCTCTCACACCCGCCTAAGCCTTGTATGAGAATTATTGTTTTGTTAGTGGACAACCCTCCGATGCATATATCAATCAGCCGCTCCGACGACACAGGTTATTTTGCTTCAGGACTACTCCCTCCGATGAATATCAATCAGCCGCTCCAACGATTGATATTTTTCGCTTGGACTACTCCTCCGAGCAATGAATATTTTTAGACAACCTCCGAACCATTTTCTCTAGACTCGTCTCATGCACTAACTCCTATAGTCCTAGGATGTTCCAGTGCATATGGAATGCATGTATGCCAATTCCGATACGGTCTAATTCACATGCAAATATGTACATGAATATATTTACATAAAAATTAAATCACACAATCATGTTATGTAATTATCATTTCAAACATCAAAATTAGCTCAATTACTAATGATCGTCACAAGCAATTCGATTTGAATTACTTGACTTAAACCCATATTTTCACAAATTATATTTGCGGAAATTATCAAGCCGAACAAAGAAACCCTCGCTTATCGCTTCTATCAAACACAAATCATCTGGGCTCACTCTTTGCGAATTCCATTTCGCCATTTCCTACTCAATCAAACCAATACGATTTATGGAACTATTCATCACATTTAACCCAAATACCAGAAAAGATCGATAACGACCGTTTCACAGGGTCTCAACCAACATTTCGGTTCCAAGATTTGGAGCCGTCGGCATGATCATTCAAGGCCTCGACTAAGCGAAACATTTACATGGTACTTAAACAAGAATAAAACCTAAGTGGGGAGAAACCCTACCTCTCGGAGTTTGAGGAAACTCTAAATGTCTAGGCTGCCCATGCGAAGCCCTTTCCGCGTAGAGCGGTTCCTCCGCTTCTTGTCCGAAAGGCTGCTTAGACGGTCGGATCGTTGACACAGAGAGAAGGAAAATGACTCTCTCCCAAAAATGAATCTAAGCTTCACATGCGAGCCCTCGCCTCTCCCGTTTTTCTCCTTTTTTGCTTTGAAGAAGACAAGTCACTATGCTTCTTTTGTCCTTTAGTGACTTAAACAATTCCCAAAATGCCCATTAAGTCCCTTCATCTCCCAGATTTGATATTCGACGCTATCTCGGCCGTCCATTTTCATCATTTATCTACTTATACCACTTATGGCACGTGATGTGTTATATCTGACTTGTGCTGTCAAAATCAATTCTGACACCGGAAATGCAATGCCTACGTAAAAGCATGCCAACTCCAGACGGTCTGAATTCTCACGAGAATTTTGCGTGCTAGCTATATTTCGCGAGATGATTCAACGGTGAAATCAGTTTGAGCATCAGAGATCTAGAGAATAAATTCGGTTACCTGGCAATTAACAATTTTGTAATCGAATTTACGATTTTGCCCTTTTTCCATAAATTGGAATTTCTCGGGTCTTACACATATTGCAATGTTTGTTCATGATATCTTAAGCTTTATGATATCATAATGTTATTTGGACTTAAGAACACCGTTATTTTTAATGAATAAATACAAAGATCAATGGGAGGCAAAATTATTGATTATGTCTTGATAGTTATTAGTGAATTAAATTTTATTGCATTGATTTATGAAAAGATCTTAAAATTGTATGCTAAAGTATATAAAAGAGATAATATTATGTGATAAGATATCCTATATGAAGTAATGTAAATTGTTAAATTGTCTCATAAAGTATATATTTAAAGGATATTGAGATATTGAATGCATGGATTGAGACAAGATGAGATGTCCCATATGAAGTTACATGAATGTCAAATTGTCTTATAAATAGTATATATTTAAAGACTTTTGGGTTATCGAATGGATTGAAAGCATCATGATAGAAGAACCTTAATGATTCATGCTTTTTATTTGCTCTTAGATTCAATTATGTCGAATGATAGTTGAAAGTTTATCTTTGTTATTTGTTCCTATTAATTGATGATTATATAAGGAACAATATTATGTAAAGGTATAAGTATCTACTATCAAAAATGTTTATTATGATATAATATGTCATAAATTATGGATTATGGTTGTGGAATATTATTTTAGGACTTGGATTTGTTGACTTTATGGCCAGGATTACTAAAGAATAGATTCCGTTGTCAATTCTCTTTCAACAACAAATGCTTTATGATTATTGAGGATATAAAGTTTATATTTGTTGTTGTATATGAGATAATTCAGAAACAAGAGTGTTAAATTTATTGATTATGTACATAACTTATGTTTTGAGACTTAATGATCAAAGTAGTGTCACTTTAAGACATCGAATGCCACGTGAAAATTGCCAGGTCTTAAGCACATTATAGTAATAGTCTCATAATGATTGTTTATTAGACACTCTAGACTCAATTATATGTTTTGAAATTTCCTTATATACTGTTTGTATACATAATTGCATACGGATGAATGTTAAAGGAAGAGTCTTTGACAAAGACATTATTGTGGACCTTCTTTATTGCTTCTCATTTGAGGTCATGTTAAGTGTGAGCTAATTGTAGTACATGGAAGGACTATATCGAAAATAATATTATACACCGCCATGACTCGTTAGTTTACCATTCCTTAATTATCACTTTATAATAGTACTAATTATGAATGAATGAATAACCGTGTATAATGCGCATTATGACGAGTATATTTATTAAATCATAAATGTATTATCACACGAGTCAAGTGGAGAATGTAAGATTTTTTTTTATATATGACTCGGGTGATAAAAAAGGATTTAATAAATAAAATAAAAGGGTATAATTAATTGGTTTGGGTTACATCACTTGATGGAAGCGGTGGAAATTTAAATGTTTAAATTTAAATTTTAAACCCATGTATATAAGGTCCTCTCCTTGGCCATGAGGTTTCTGCGGGAGACGAAATATTTTACCATCATGCGTGATGATCGGATATTGTAAAGAAAGGGCAAGGGATAGAAACAAATAAAAGTTTGATTTGACCACTCGTCATTGATGATCCGGGTTAGTAACAACAAACTCTTGATCCACTTATGATATGAATATCATGAAATCAAAGATCCTGTGTTCTGGGTTATTTATAAATGAATTGTAGAACCCAGAAAATTATATTAATTTAATTTATTTTACAATATAACACATGCATTTTTCTTATCAGAGCACCACATGTCAAATAGTTGTCTTGAAAATCCACTCTGAAGACCACTCGGACTCGCCATCACCACTGATGGACCTACACCGTTAAAATTCTCAATGCTCTACAAAGGAGATATGTGCTTGAAGTCAAAAGGATTGGAATTTGCAAATTGGTTGCAGATCCTCTCATTCATGGAGTTGATGTATGTCTGGTAAACAACCATGCACCTTTTTGTAAGGGGGGAAGCATAATATATGGGGATGTTATGGAGCTCAGGATGGTTAGACCAATACTCATCAAGGATAAGGAGAAGTTCTTGGGCACGCGCTTCCAGCAATCTGAGATTAGAACCGCATTACCTTAGTAGGTCGAGTGGAAGACATATGTGAAGCGCTTTTCTCTCACATTCGAGGCTGATGGAGTTGCACCAAAAGTGGATTCAATTATGCAAATATCGGGAGGAAGCTGGGATCTCGGCGGCCTGAGATGACAATCTTATTCAGCGAGAATAGTCTCCGGTGTAAAGTACTCGGTACCCGACAATATCAGCCATAAGCCTTGGCAGCTCGAGACATGGCCAGGTTGTGTAACACCAAAATCGTATACCATTTTACTTCCTATTAGCCGATGGAAATCAATAGCCTGCGAAGATGGGTACTTATAGTTCTGGGAACATTAAATGAGATAAGAAAATTAAGCAGCACATCTAAAGTCAATTTATTTGTAAATGTCGAAGCGATGCATGATTAGGATTATACAGCGATATTTTGGCATATGAAATACACACACCATATTGCTTCCTTTTTCAGAACAAGTTTTATATTTTATTAGATTGTTTATGTTACAAGTTTGAAACTAAATTCGGGACAATAATATAATCTTTGTATTGGAGCGCACAAAAAAAAAAAAATCAATATTAGAATTAGTCAATTAAATCTTAATAGACTAATTCTTGCTATAATGTATTGCCAATATCTCCTAATGTTGAAGACAACACCCAATTAATCTCATAGAAGGTGCAGAACAAAGTCCACAGATGAAGAGATCTAAAGCAGTGGTATACTCGAGTAGAATCTATGATCCGGGTAAGAATGTCTATGGTAGAAAGATTTAAAAGCTTAAGAATGAGGTAGTAGATGTTTTTCACCGAGTATTAGTTTCGAATAAGAGACCCCGGATAAGAACATTAGAGCAAGCTGAACTCGAATAAACAGATCTAACGTAGCGACAAACCAGGGTGGAGTTGACTACCCAGTCAACCGCGGAATACAATGGATGTCGGGTTGCAGACGCCGCCAGAGAAAATCGAGCGGAATCTCGCTGTGCGGGGCTCTACCAACCCATGACACACCATATCTGTCCCCGAACGGTGCAATGACCACACGGGGGTCTCATATATACAACTAAATTGAGTAAATAATGGCCACTTGGGCCTGCATCATCACTCACAACATATATCAATATGATCACAACATAGTCGCGGCACTTGGGCCCGTAAAGCGATACCAAATATACGTACCCGACTATGAATCAACTATATGCCCAATAGTTACAAGAGTTAATATGTTTTGCTCTTATACAATACATACATTAAACTTAAAAGTTCTAATACATGTATACATCAAAGCCACAACCGACTTTCTTCTAATCCCGGTCTCTAGGGCGAGCACGTCCTCGCCCACGCTCCTCTCACTGTGCACCTTAAAATGTATCCTCGACGGTGAGCTAATGCTCAGTAGTGGAATCGCCCTAAGTGGGCTACTCACCACCTAAGTGCGGAGTGCAATGTTTAAATTAAACACACATTCAAGCAAATGCATGATCCTGCTTGAATGTCTGCATGACCAACTCGGATCGAGTCCTCATAAGCTCCCTCACACACTCGCCTAAGCCTCATCATGAGAATTTCTATTTTGTTTTGTTTGTAGACTGACCCTCAGATGTATAGCATATATATCAATTGGGCCACCTCAGACGATTGATATATTATTTAATTAATGGACTGCCCTCCGATGTATATCAATTGGAGCGTCTCAAGGCGATTGATATATTATTTATTTTGTTGGACTACCCTCACGATTATTAAATAGTTTGAAACTGACCTCGGAACCTTTTTATACAGACTAAATCTCATGCACTCACTCCTATAGTCTTAGGGTGTTCTAGTGCATATCGGAGATGCATGTATGCGAGTTATCTGAGTCTAATCACATGCAAATATATAAACATGAATATACTCGCATAATTCGAATCACACAATCCGCGTTATGTAATTATCATTTTCATACATCAAAATTAGCTCCCTTGACAATGATCATACACGAGCAATTCCTTGAATCACTTCGACCAAACACATATTCACCGCAAAATATATTTTTCGTGTCACTATTTCTAAGACGGTAAAACCCTAGATTTACGGTTTAACTCTCAACAATTCATGAGTTCACTTTGTGAACCCGCATTTCCACCGGCCATTCAGGCCTTATACAAACCACAATCTGATCAATGACATGAATCACACCCTTGTTTTAAGCGGTCAGTGACTGATCCGCGGTTTGTAAATTAGTTCCATAAATCCAAACAATTCGGTCCCAAGTTTTGGGACCGATCAAACGGCCCCTCACGGCCTCATTCAGCTCAAACATTTGCAAAGTATTTAAAGAGAATAGGCAAGTAGGAAGAAACCCTACCTCTCCCGGAGTTTGAGAGCTCCACTAAATCGGTATCCACGCGAAGCCCCTCTCGTATCGGCAGTTCTCCTTCTTGTCGAGACGCCCGGCAGTCGGATCGCCCACGATTCTAGAGAAGTCACAGGCTTCTCTCTCTAAAAAACGAAATGTCTCGACCAGCTGATCCCTCCTCCCAATTCACGTTTTTGTTCTTTAAAATGTAGGGAGAAGAAGCCTTTATTCAAGTTTGACCTTTTCTAACCCAAGTAATTCAAAATGACCATTTCATCCCTTCATTTCCCAGATTTGATATTTGGCACTATCTCGGCCGACCATTTTCATAATTTCTCTACTCATACCACTTATGGCACATAAGTACGTGTTATATGTGACTTTCGTCGCATCGAAAATCGTTTTATGGCACGAACGCGTGCAGCAGAAAACATCTTGGAGCTCGGCATCTAGAAATTCTCACGAATTTTACGTGCTAGCTAGATTTCGTGAGACGATTCCAACGGTGATCTGTTTCGTCATCCGAGATCCAGAGAATAAATTTCAGATTTTTAACCAAAATTACAATTTTGTAATCGAAATTACGATTTTGCCCTTTTCCACTTGGAGCTATAAAGGGTTTACATTTCTCCTCCTTAAAAGGAATTTCGTCCCGAGGGTGGAATGATACTATCACTCACATCATATGCTCGTGTGGGGACCGACAGGATACCCTTCCAGAGTACCGGGTGGCCACAGCCTAGTGGAGTCCCATTGTCTGATCTTTAGGGAATGCTAAGACCCCACCTAAGAAATGATCATGCAGCTATAATACCTCAAATATATAGATAAATTCACGACAGAGCCTATCCAAAAGGTAGGTCATAACCCTGACTTATACATAAAAGGGACTCAATGAGTTTAATACTAATGTCAGAGCATTCTAAGAGTATTTGGGAATTTAGGATTACAAGATAAAAATAAATAGGTCTAACAATCCAAGACAGAAGGATGGGGTAGAGTACTACAGCTGTGCGAGCGAGCGGTGTTGAGTGCGAAAGTGCGGCGGTAGCTCTGGTTGCCGGACCTAGAGACATATTTAAAACAATAAAGCGTGAAATAATCTCAATGAGTGGCATAATTTATATGGAAAATAATGTTTTTTATTTGCAAATTTCTCCTCTCAAGACCTCCACGTCCGCTCTTTATGTTCCCGTTTAACAAACATTTCCTAAAACCCAACAACAAAACCGCAATAAGAAATTCATGCTCAATAATTCTCTTTGACTTCATTATCAAGAACCTTATAACTGAATTCATTCATCACATAAGAATTTGATGCATAAAACATATAAACATCATGTTGTACAATTAATCATAGGAAATATAATAATCATAACTATTGAAAGGTTACGTCTTACTCAGAAACCAACAATGCACCGTACCATAAAAATCAACTATGTACCATACCATATACACCAACGATGTACCATACCCTAAACACCATCGAGATACCATACCATATAAACCAACGATGTACCGTACCATGTACCCATCCTTAAACCGTCGGTAAACCGACCTCACGTCACCGTGGCAAAACCAGAATACCAAACCGTCGAGTAAACCCGACCTCACGACCGTGGAATAACATATGAGTTTAAGATGAAACCAACCTCCGCGTCCGTGGCAAAAACCCGGGAATACCCGACGTCGGGATCAAACCGACCTCACGGCACCGTGGTAAAAATCGAAGTATACCACGAGTCGAGGGTCAAACGACCTCATTTCCGTGGTAAAAATCCGGTACATGCCCAAAGTGAAATTCGAGCCGACCTCCGCGGCGCCGTGGTAAATCGGTATACCCAAATATAATTACTTAACCCAATCTCCGGTACAATCTGGTACATCACCTTATAACCTCTAACTCAATGTTCTTACTCACGTGCACCTTTTTCCAATGTTACCGTATCCTAGGTTAAGAACTTATGAACTTCTTTCCTGACTCAATCAGCTACATTGAAGATCTTTGGTTCCTCGATTCATGTCGAAATTTGACAAATACCCATTGACCATATTCCTTAACCATTTACTAAACTCATATATTTCAAAATCCATTTCATACGGTAATAATAATTTCTCAAGGGGTTTAAAACCAATCTACATGCCCAAATATCAATACTACATAATCATCGAAACCGAGTACAACTTCCAAACAGTGAAAATGTTGACAAAATTCACATGAAATGATAACTTGTTTTTATAAATGAGCATTTTCATTTATACTGTAACCGTCCGATCAAAATGATTATATGTAAATAACTAACTGCAAATATATATCATAATAATACCCCAAGCATTCTAAAAAACAAGTAAACCACTCGCAGTATAAGCGCTCGATCTGTTCCCTCTTGAGGATCGTAAACGACGTGAGAGTGCTGTAATATAAATAAAAAAACTATAAGCAGGCTCGATAACTGAACCAACAACATTGGAATGCCCCTAAGGTCTTAGAATAATTTTTGAGAACCTTGAAATCATCCTAATTGGACCCCGGCCAGGTCCAATTGCAATGCCTATGGGCGGTACCCAGTGGGGCTTTTTCACGGGAGCTAATTTCTCGAAATTGAACCGTCGATAATTCCTAAAGCATCATTCTTTATACAACTTCAATTTTGCCAGATTTGACCAATTGGTACTCTATTTCAGTCGAGCATTTGGTAATTACGAAACAACCTAAAATGAAACATGTAAGCGGCGTCCAAAATTTAAACCATATCAATGGAAAGCCGAGACGAGAACTCGGTGGTACCATTACCTCGATAAAAGCGATCGTATGGTGGCGGAAAACCCGATCTAACCTTCAGCGATTCGTTTTAGTTAATAACTTCCAAGCGATGCGGAATCTGCAAAAGGGACCACGAATGAGTTCAGGGTCCAAAAATGGTGGAAATGAGCTATGGAATTTGGCCGGAAATGGCGGAAATGGCCGGAAAAGTCAAAACGATCCGGCGATCAGGTGGCGCCGCCCGCGACCGGCCGACCGTCCGGTAGCGTCCGGCCCGGCGGAGTGGCGTGGTGGCGGCGTGACGTCCGGGGAGGTTGCGCCACCTGGTAGTCAGCGCGTGTACAGTACTCCGGCCCAGGAGTGGTGCCCTCAAATGCGGTCGATTTCTCCACGCGCAGGTGGCTTCTGCGCCCGAATGGTGTTCGGTTTGGAGAGTTTTCTCTTAGGATTTTGGGAGCTCAAGTGTTGTTTTGTGGCTATGGTTTCCATTTGGCATCCCAACTATGCTTATATAGGGTCTAGGGTCGATTTCGGGTAAAAATTCCGGACATAATTTGGACAACGATATGGGTACTCTTTGTTGAATTTCTAATAGTATGCTTTTTATCGTAAGTCGGATTATGACGATCCACTTTGTCCCTATGAACTCATATCAGTGAGACCATACGAGAAATGGTGCCTTAGTCAACCCAAAATTATTCATTCTTGAAAAAGTCAACTTTGGTCAACATACTAAGTGTTGGTCAAACCTGGTCAAATCTAGTCAAACTTGGTCAAACGTGTTGCAAACTTGTATTATTTGGTACGGGTCCTTACACTACGTGCACTCTACCATGTATGTAAACAGTCATTTAAATCTTAAACGACTAAACCACGTTCCTTCATCCCTAAACAAGAAGGGATAGGTGGCCCGCATCGTGTCCTCGCGCTCCCACGTGGACTCCTCCATTTCCATAGTGCCTCCATAATTGCCAACACTGGCCTCACGGTTTTGCGTCATGAAGCGATCATGTGTAAGCGATGCGCTGGTCCACCATCGAAGGTCCCATCCGTGTCAGCCTCAATGCATCTGATCCACCACATGAGCTGGATGCGGGTATATTTCGAAGCATGGAGGCGTGAAACACCTCGTGGACACCTATCGCTGATGGCGTGCGCTAACGATGCAGCAGCGATGCCTACCCTCTAGAGTATCTCGAAAGGTCAATAAACCTCGGCGATAGCTTCTCACGCTTGCGGGCTGACCCTCCCCTCTTAGGCATCACCTTTAAAGGCGTGATCCACCTCGAACTCTAAGGGTAGGCGTTGCATCACACTTTACGCGCGCGCGCCTTGGCGCTCCCTGTGGCTGAGCCCATGAGAAGGCTTGTCGTATCAAGCTCACCTTCGGAGGTGTCTCTAATCGGTCCCGGGACCGATGATGGAGCTCTCTCCATCTCGGTCAACACCTGCGATGACTTCATGGCCTCGGTACAATGCCTCATACGGTGCCATACGTATACTTGCACAGTAGCGTTGGCAAGTGAATTCCACTAGGGCAAATGCTCATCGGCTACCCTTATGATCGGGACGCATGCTCGTAGCATGTCCTCTAACACTGTATAGTCCTCTCGGATTGACCATCGTACGAGGGTGGAAAAATTGTACTCATGCGTCAGTAGGTGTGCTTATAGCCTTTTGGAAACTCTTCCAAAGAGTGCGCCGTAAACCTCGGGTCCTATCAGATCACGCGGATCGCGGTACTCCATGTGGCCAGGACTATCTCGAATGTACAGCCGTAGTCTCTCTCAATCGCGAAGGTCATCCGCCGCATTAGACAATGTCTTGGAGCCGTGAGCGCCGGTCATGCTATCACCCATCTTCTTTGTCGTGTACGCTATGTCAGTGGCAAGTGGGTCATGAGAGTCCATCGTGGCCGTGTCCCTTCCACTCAGCCACCTCCAATGGCTGAAGTAGCCTCGGCCCGGCAGTGCTCGGCCTTAACCTGGCGACATGTGAGCGTTGTCGAACAAGTCCCTTTACGTGTCTCTTCGTCCCACTCAATAGATCTTGGTAGCCCGAAGATCTGGTATATCTTCGAATTGCCACTGGATACTTACGAAAAATCGAGAAGCAGTGAAACTCCTGAGAATCTCCTCTCGGAATCGGTCGAATAGGGAACCCTTGCGAATCCGCATATCGAAGACTACCATGCAGCGTGGAGCCGGTCCGGCCCTGCGTCACTTTCGTACTGAATGTACCACGGTCACGATGGACACTATCTCTGCGTCCGCCTTGCGGGACTCAATCCACTCTGCTTTCAGCGAGCCGGTGCTTAGCCACTAAACTCCCCAGTACCACCCGAGTGCGCTCGGCTGTCTTGTAGCCTGGCTTGTCCTACCGGTCTTGAGCATCCGCCACTTTCTCTGAGAAGCTATACTAGCAGCGCTCCTCATGACTTGGTAGTGCATCAACCACCACATTTGCCTTACCGGGATGGTAATGCAATGTGAAGTCATAATCCTCTAGGAACTCCATCCATCTACGTTGCCTCACATTGAGGTCCCGCAGCGTGAAAATATACTTCAGACTTTTATGGTTTGAGTACACCTCGAACTCCTCGCCGTATAAGTAGTGGCGCCCGAATCTTGAGGCGAGACTCACGGCCGCCAACTCCATGTCATGTGTGGGGTAAAGTGCGCTCCTTGATTCTTCAGCGCGAGAACCATAAGCTACTACCCTCTGGGACTACATGAAACCTTACATCCAATCGGCCCTCGAGGTATCACAAATACATTGTGTACCCCTGTCCCACATAGAAACTATCGAGATGGAAGTTGAAGTAAGTCTCTCTTCGACTCTGGAATGCCTCCTCGCATCGGTCATCCCAATCAAACTTGACACTCCTTGGTCAACCTAGTCATAAGTCTTTGCTATCTGGAAGTAAATCGATGAATCTCTGTAATACCCGGCCAATCCCAGAAACTCATTATCTCGAAGGCGACTTGACCTCTCCCGATTCATCCTTTGCATCGGCCTTCTGGTCGTTGACACCACGATGCGACACCACACGTGTCCAAAACCTCACCTCGTCAAGCGAGAACTACGCACTTGCGAACTTAGCGTACAGGCGATGGTCTCTCAACAAGTACGTAAAAGCGATCCTCCATTGGTACTCATGCCTCACATTTGGGAATTAGGTCGAATGTCATCCACGAGTATGACAAACTGAACTAAATAGGGTTGGAATATCCTATGCATGAGATCCATGAATGTCGCTGGCGCATTCGTCAATCCAAAGGGCATCACCGTAAACTCAAAGTGCCCATAATGCGTCCTAAACGCTGTCTTAGGGATATCTGTATCCCTAACCCTCCAGGCCCGATAGTAACCCGGTCACGAAGGAATTACATCTTGGAGTAGACTAACGCTCCTCTCAGCCCGATCAAACAAATCGTCGATCCTGTTAGTAGATGCAGATTCTTGATCATAACCACATTCCAATTGTTTGTAGTCAATGCACAGTTGAAGGGGTCCTTCTTCTTCGCAAATAGAGCCAGGAGCGCCCCATGGTGAAGTGCTCGGTCTAATGAACCCCTTGTCAGCTTGACTCTGTAAGCTGGACTTTGAGTTCGTAATTGGCCCCAGTGCCATCACATGCGGAGTCATAGAGATGGGTGAAGTACCAAGGTGTAACTCGATACCGAAGTCTACTACCCTCTATGGAGGTAGTCCAGGTAACTCATCACGGAAAGGTATCCACATACTCGCACACTACTCGAGGTAGATCTAAGTCACGGTCTCCTCGTGCGTCTGAGAATAGGCTCATTGCTTGACCATTATTGTCCACACGACACACGGACTCGTATGCATGCGGGAAAAATGTCATCTTGTCCCCACACGAATACCACACGAGTGCGAGATCCTGGCATTATGGGCGGTGGCTCTCCTCGCTCTGTCGATAACTGACCACATGGTATCGGCCAATCCATCCCGAGGATGACATCGAACTCGACATGTCCGCGATCCTCGGAGTCCATGAGTAGAGTCCTGAGATTTCCAACTCGCTGACCTCGACATATCATCCGCATTCTCGACCCTAATCCCTGGGGAGAACTCACATACAAAAGGCTCCTTTAAGGTCTCAACCGCAAGCCCGACTCTCTCTCTATGGTCAGGTTGTCCCGACCATGGAATCCGTATCTTGTAGGCGAGATCCTCGATCCTGGCTTGAATGGACAACTGGCCCATTCTCGAATCTCCTAACCTTGACCAAGTCTATGGCCACGTAATCATCAACAAATCGTGTTAGCTCTGTGAACCTAGTCACATGATCCATTATAGTCATCGCCCCCTCCTTCAGCTCTAGGAACTCTTGAGCTTTTGCGATCCTACAGAGAAATGCGTACCCATGAACGGCTCTGAAGTGCATACGTATCGCCAGCCTCTAGGTCTCTGAGGTCGCCCTTATTCCATATACACGGGCCTTGCCCTCTAGGTAGATCACGGCTAACTGTCCGGGTCGTATCGGGAGGTAATCTCATAGCCTCTAACACTTTCTCGATCTGTACGAACCAATGGTCTGTCACCACCGGATCTCCTCCCCCTGTGTGAATGTCGGGAGGATGATGCACAAACCTACAGAGTTACTAGGATCTTCTTGTGCACGCTATACGGCTGTCACGATAGCATTCAACGTAATACCTACGGCCTCATCAAAAGTCACATTGATGAGCAACGGTGTGCTGACACGGTGCCACGTGGACGTCCCTACACATCCTCGTCCTCTACTAGCCATCTACATAATCAACATAGCGGAGGTTAAATCTCAATCTACAGTATCTACAGGCATCAACCTGGCCCACGAGACACTAATCGTACACATAAATCGGTGTATACACACATTGTCACTTGTGATTCTGGTAATCTGAGGCAATCAATTGCATTGCAAAACATTGTTTCTGACAAAATTTTATTTTCGAAATTTTATTTTTTGAAAATTTTATTTTTGAAAATTTTATCAAATTTTATTTGATTTTATTTAAATTAAAAAAAAAATTTTCGAAAAATTTTGGAGTAAACGATGTTCATGAGCGGGTTCGCGAACAATGTGCCGAATCTGACTGGGAAAATGCAAAATTAGTCAAAGTTAGCGCGGCCAGTACACGTCACCGCAGCCTTAGCCCGGCAGCGCGCGGCCGCGTGCACAAGCGCTGTGCCGGCAGCGCTCGTGTGTGCGCCGCGCCCTGCCCACCGCTTCGCCGCTTCGTCGTTTACCGCTGCCGCCTTCGCCCTGCGCTCTGCGCGCTGCCCGCCCTGCCCAACGTCTTGCGCCGCGCGCGCTGCACCGCGCCGCCGCGGCTGCCCCGCGCGCTTGCGCCTACGCGCCACAATGCGCCACGCCCAACTCACTGCGCGCCCGACTTACATGACCGCCTTGGCGCCAGGCTTGGCGTATCGTGAAACGCCACGATAAGCTATATTCTGTCTGATCCGCACCTACCTACATCCTGTCTGATGAAGCGTATTGCGGCTCCGCAATCTTCCTCTACTATGACCTTTACCTTGCTGCTTCATCTGATGTGTGTAATCTGATCTGCCAACCCTGCACTCAGCTATGATAAATCTTTGTATTACAATACAGTCTCTGCGGCCCATTTCACTTTAAGTCACAATACACTCCAAATCTTTTGGCCACAATCCAGCCTCTACATGACCATCATCTGATCCCTCTCTACAATACGGTTTGGGCTATATATATATATATATATATATATTTTTTCATTTATTTCCGGCCCAGTGGAAAATCATAAAAAAATTACACCCATTTTTCCTTTTCGTACTATTTTCCATAACACCCAAAATAAATTTATAAAAATTTATTTTCTTCCATTCTTCAATTTTACAGCATGACCTTAAAAATTTATTTTCTTCAATTCTCATCAAATAAATTTATTAAAATTTATTTTCTTCATTTTCTTTTTCCAGTTTTGGCCACCTTGTACCCTCAAAATATTTTACAAAATATTTTCTACATCATGTGCTAATCACCAAGCATAATCGATCTCATCCACCACGAAACACGGTAAGCATACCATGCACGTAATCGACCGTCCAGGACAAAACACTTCAACACACGTGCATGTAGTGTCTAGTTACATCCGTGATTTTCAGGTAATCTCATACCTATACTGCATCGAACCACCTAGTGGTGATGCTCTCCTTTCAGTACTGGCCCTAGGCCACGAATCCTCGATCTATAGGTTTCCATATACCTATACTCCACATCAGCCACCTAGT
Organism: Tetrastigma voinierianum; assembly: GCA_016808115.1. Lineage (NCBI taxonomy): Eukaryota > Viridiplantae > Streptophyta > Magnoliopsida > Vitales > Vitaceae > Tetrastigma > Tetrastigma voinierianum. The sequence goes on from JAEQBH010003951.1 coordinate 189,882, forward strand.
GATGGATACCAACCAGGAGCTCCTGGGTATTCGTATGCCTAGCTACGTGCCAAGGCGACACTGAGGCTCGGGGTCCGTTATTTACTGCCGTCGACCCTGCGGAATACAAGTGGATGTGGGTTGCAGCGCCATGAGAAAAATCGGTGATCTCCTTTGTACGGGGGCTCTGACCACAACACTGCATATCACATCTGACGGTGCAATGACCACCTGGTCTCTATGTACAACTAAAGCCCGGAAGTAAATAATGGCCACTTGGGCTTTGCATCATCCTCCTGACATATATCGATATGATCACAACACTTAATTAAAACGGCCACTTGGGCCATAAACAATACCCGATATACATACCAACTTCTATGAATCCAACTATATACCCAGTAGTTACAAGAGTTAATATGTTTTATATTATACAATACATACATTAAACTTAAAGTTCTAATACATGTACCATCAAACCACAACCGACTTTCTTACAATCCAGGTCTCTAGAATGGCGAAAGTGTCCCTTGCCGCTCCTTTATACGTAAATGTATCCTCGTGAGGTGAGCTAATGCTCGAGTAGTGGAATAAGCCCTAGTGGGCTACTCACCACCTAAGTGTAGTGCAATGTTCCAAATTAAACACATTCAAAGCAAATGCATGATCTACTTGAGATAATACATGACATTTCAGATCAGGTCTGGAAACCCTCACTGCTTCAGCCTGGAAGTATGAGAATTTCTATTTTTGTTGTTTGTGGACAGCCCTCCAGGTGTATATATATCAATTGGGCCGCCTCAGACGATTGATATATTGTTTAGTAATGGACTACCTCCGATGTATATCAATTGGGTGGAATGGAAGCGGATGATATAATATTTATTTTGTTTGGACTGCCCTCAGTTATTAAAATGAGTTTTTAGACAACCCCTCGGAACCTTTTTTCTCTAGACTCCATCTCATGCCTCAATACATAGTCTGGGTGTTCCGAGTGCATATGGAATGCATGTTTGCAGTTCAAATACGATGCAATCACATGCAAATATATAAACATGAATATATACTCGCATAATTCAAATCACACAATCCAACATATAGTATCATTTCATATCAAAATTAGCTCCCTTGGGCTAACAAATCATACGAAACAATTCCACTTGAATCCACTGAATATTACATATTCACAAATATATTTTTGTTAATGTCACTATTCTAGGAACAGTAAAACCCTAGGGTTTATGGTTCCAATTCTCAACAATTCATCGGTTCACTTTGTGAACGCATTTCTGGCTATTCTGGCCTTATACAAACTACAATACAATCATAGCTGAATCACATAGACACCCAAACGGTCAGTGAGCAGTCACGGTTGTAAAATGGGTTCCATAAATCCAAACAATTCGGTCCCGAGTTTTGGGATTGATCAACGACCCCTCGTGGCCTCGTTATTAAACATTTGCAAAATATTTAAAAGAGATAAAACCAAGTAGGAAGAGCCCCTACCTCTCGGAGTTTGAGAAACTCAGCAAATCCGGTATCACTGCAAAGCCCTCAGCGTAGAGAAGCGGTTCTCATGCTTGTCAGAAGGCGAAAGCAGACGGTCGGATCACCCAGTCTGAGAAGTTTAAGCTTCTCTCTCCTAAAAACGAATGTCTCCAGCCCTTTTCAAGTCTCTCACAAATTGCGTTTTGTTTCTTTCGTCTTAGGAAAAGCACTATTAAAGTTTTGTCATTTTCTAGCCATCGATTTCAAAATGACCATTTCATCCTTCATTTCCAGTTTGATATTGGCACTATCTCGGTAGTCCTTTTCATCATTTCTCTACTCATACCACTTATGGCACATGGTCGTGTTACCTGTGACTTCGTCACATCGAATCGTTTTACGGCTTTTGAACCGCGTGCCTTGAAAAAGCGTGCCACTCAAAACTACCTCTAAATTCTCTGAAATTTTGCATTTTAACCTCGATTTGTGAAACCAAGTCCACTGGTGAATCGTTTCCTCCATAGAGATCTAGAGAATAAATTTCGGATTTTTAATGAAATTACAATTTTGTATTGAGTACGATTTTGCCCTTAAAGCGATTTCTGGGTCTTACAGAAACTAATACGCGATACATGGAGACATTCAGGCCTTGAAAAGGAAATCTGAGAAGGATGAGAAATCAAAACAACTTTGATGTTGTAATCTCATTCTCTGTTCCAAATCGATTTTCCATGGAATATGGTATATTAGCTTTCAAAATCATGTAACCAAAAATTTAAAACCGAGAAAATAAAAAGATTAAAAGACCCCAATCTAAGTCTCATATGACCGACCAGGGGAAAGCGGATGCATTTAGATTAGCTTGAAATCGATTCGGACAATGAAATTAGAGGAAACGTACTAGTCTCTAAAAAGGGAGAATGAAACATACATCTATAAACAAAAATCAACTCACCTCAATTTTATCCATGGATGAAGAATGTCTTGTTCGTCTATCTGATATATCTTGATAAAACTTTGTCATTTTCACATAAAAGAAACTTGTAGATAGCCTTTGTTGCATGTCATAGCATTGGCCCTTTGAAGGTGGTCTAATGAACAATTCAAATATTTTAGCTTATTTTCTAGGCAAAGTAATTACATAAATTTTAATTAAATAAATGGCCAATAACCTCATGAATAAGGAAGGGATGCGTGTAGTCAGTGAAGTTGCATAAGAAATGCAGCCTTACATTGCAATCTTGGTGAGGATATGACTAATTTTGCCTCCATGACAGCTTGATTCACTAAATATAATCATAAGCGGTTTGTAGTGGTGGCCCTTGCATTGCTTGATGCTCATCCGTCACATTGCCTGGTTTGAAGTTGGGATTGACACACATAAGCATCTTAATGCTATCTTCCTTTGTAACCACTCGTTCGACTCCACCCACTTCATCCCACGAAGGAGGTGAGGCGCTTAGTGCGTCATTTAACGACCCGATGAGTCGACCCGATGGCAGTAATGGGATGAGATGAGGAGGATCTTTGTGATATGATCGAAACCATGTATCGCCTAATAGGATCGATCTAGATTTGTAAATAATGCTTCTCGACTCATACTTCAGCATGCTTGGATTTCATGGACGCCGAAAAGCTGGACCCTCGATTCTTCATGCAGCGGTGACTCCGCGCTCAAATATGCGCCATTTGCTTCTTGATACGAGAGCACCCTTTGTGGCAATAGTAATCCTCGGGGAGATATTTTATGTGGGATAGCTGCGAGAAGACATGAGAGTCGTGCATCATGTGCCATTATCGATGATGAACGCTTTCTTTACTAGAAAACCGGCCAGGTTTCATGAACAGGAGTCTTTTCAAGCTTGACCTCCCTAATGGTTTTTGATATTTTCTCAGAGTTGAAATACAGGGACAACTGCAAAATCTCAGCAGCACAAAGATGACAATCTTCTTCGTGAGAATAGTTTCCAGTGTAAAGTACTCGAACACCATGCAGTGTAAACATGGCAGCTCCAAGGACGTGCTTTCAACTGTTTAACACCAGAATCGTATACCATTTACTTCTAATGTCGTGGAAATCAATAGCACCGCGGAAGATGGATTTAATTATAGTTATAGGAACATTAAATGAGATAATAAAATTAAGTAACACATCTAAAGTCAATTGTTATAAATGTCCAAACGATGCACCATGATTAGGATTATAGGCAACCGATATTTTGGCATATGAGAAATACACACACCATATTGCTTCCTTTTTTTTTTCAGAGCAAGTTTTATATTTTATTAGATTGGTGTTATGTAACATGTTTGAAACTATTAAGAATGAGGTAGTGGATGTTTCTGCAGTATTAATTTCGAATAAGAGACTTGAGATAGAACATTAGAGCAAACTGCAAATTTAACTAAACAGATCTAAGCTAATCTATGATACATGGACCATTTCGGGGCCTTGAGAAATCTAGAGAAGGATGAGAAATCAAAACAACTCGATTTAGTGTCTTGTTCATTTGTTCCAAAATCCAATTTTCCATGGAATGAGTACTCATTGAAACTTTAAAAGATAACATTGACAAAAATTTAGAACCCGAGGAAAATAAAAAGATTAAAAGACCCAAATCTAAGTCCCTTCTGACGATCGGGGAAAGCGGATGCATTTAGATTAGCTTCAAAATCCAGTTCGGACAATGAGGAAAATTAGAAACTATTACTAGTCTCTAAAGGGGAGAATAAAACATACATCCAAGAAATGCTTGACTCACCTCAATTTTATCCATGGAGCGAAGAATGTCTTGTTCATCATACAACATATCTTCAACTGAAACTTTGCTCACTTTCACATAATTAGACAAAAGCAACTTGTAGATAGCCTTTGTTGCAAGTGTCATAAAAACTGGCCCTTTGGATGTGGTCTAATGAAAAAATTCAAATATTTTAGCTTAATTTATAGGCAAAGTAATTGCATAAATTTTAATTAAATAAATGGTCGACCTTCTCCAGGAAATATGGAAGAGATGCGTATCAGTCCAAGTAGAAAACCTGGGAAATGCAACACATTACGGTGCGATAAAGTGGAGAGCACATCTAAAACGGAGAGCAATTTTATATGAGAAAGTAGAGTAGATAACAAAAAGAGGCGAAGATGAAAGTTCTAAAAGTTTCAAGATTAATGAAAGTTCATTGACAAGGCAGGACATACGAGATGTGAATGAAATGATCGTTAAGAGCATATGTTGCTGCATACCCACTGACTAAGAGCAGTCGAGAGATAAGTATGTGATTAACATAAACCTATTCCTTTGAGAAGAAAACAATCTTTGAGGAAGAAAGAAATGGGAACTTCAACATAATCAAAGAAGGTGAACGATTGGGGCTTTTCCAAAGGAATTTTAGGTGATAGATTTGATTAATGCTGGCCTCTACGGGCTCAATCTGTGATACATGTTCAAGTGTAGAGTAGGACACTTTATACGGAGATACGAGGAGTAGGTCCATTAACTTGCATCATCCCAGAAGGCCACAAGAGAAACCTCTAATCGTGAGTGGTCTCATAACAATGCTTACAATATCAAAATAACAATACCCAGGATTACAGTATCAAAACGGTAATGATATTCTCTAAACTTCATTTCGATTCAATGATTACTAAGTTATAAAAACAAATAACATTACAATATTCAGCAATGAAAAAGAACATCTTGTGTCACCAAATGGTACCGAATCTCTTCAAAAGCAGGAAGCGGTCGAAGATGATCAAACCTCAGTAGAGACATAATTAAGTAAGTACATCACAACCAATTTATAGGTTAATTATAAGGCGAGAGACAAAGAAAAAGATTTTACGTCTTAATAAAATCAATCATTACGGATGATAAAACAAAATACACTTGGAGAAGTGAGGGCTGAGTCATTCTTAGTTTCGCCTCCGTAGCCCGATAAGGAAAAAGAACCGGATATTGATAAGAGAAGATACGGATGAAGTTACATGGCATTTCCGATCAAATCTTTATATGCTTTAGCAATAGTTGTTTTTGTCATTTTTCTCGATGAGCCATTCGAGAACGATTCATTCCATTGTTTCAAAAAAAAAAAGTGCGGAAAAATGACCATACCTAGAAGTTAAAATATCAAAAACAATAATATTCTCTAAACTTCATTTCTCGGTCGTAAGTTACTAAGTTATAAAAACAAATAACATTACAATATTCAACAAGGAAAAAGAACATACTGTGTCACCAAAAGGATATCAATGGTTGAAGGATCAATCTCATCAAAGTATGGCAAAGCAGCCATGCCTGAGTATACTGGATGAATTCCACAGTCAAACTATCACCAAAGAACATGACCAAAACAGAAACAAACAAATTAAAACCTAATGTTGAAAAATGGAAGGAAAAAACCTTAACTAAAATAAAAGCCTGATGCATTATGGTATACTATTGTAGTTTCCCTTTATAGGACATGTAGACACGAGGCGACCCACTTCATTTCTAGCACTGGGGTATCAGATCTCTCCAGCAGGCCCGGATCGAAGATGATCAAGCCTCGAGAAGTAGGCGTGAGTCGTAGGCTGCATCACAACCAATTTATTGGTCAATTATAAACTGAGAGACAAAGAAAAAGAGATTTTCGTCTAAATAAAATCAATCATTCTGGATGATAAAACAAAAATACACATGGAGAAGTGAGGACCGTCAGCTAGTTTTGCCTCCATGACGGCTTGAGTTCACCCGATGTAATCATGGAAAATGGTTTGATAGTGGTGGCCCTTGCATTGAGAGTGTTCTTTCAATCATTTGCATAGTTGAGTTGGGATTGACACATTAGCATCTTAATGCTATCTTCAACTATGACCACTACTTCATTTCGCCCCTTCATCCACGGGGAGAGTGAGGGCGCTTGTCCATAACATCATTCAACGACCCGATGGTCGGCGATCAGCGGTAATGAGGATAAGGATGAGGAGGATGCGTGATAACGGTGATGAGATGAGTTCACCAGGATGCCTTCCAGCCAATTACCTCCATTGTTACAACCCCGAAGCTATAAACATCTGTTTTATTATCCACCTTCATCTTGTAGCGAGTTACGCAAATTAAGAAGATTACATCATGCTCGCTCTACCGCTCTTCTAAGAAATTATAGCAGTATAACTAACGCCCTTAATTAAGAAAATGGTACTGGAGGCGATATAACCAAAAGTTCCTGCGAATGAAGTCGATTAGATGGTCAGGCTTTATAAGCCTAAGCCCAGTGCGAAGTCGGAACATGAGCTTCATGTCTGAATCTAACGAACATTGTTCTTTGGTTATGCTCCTCGATGGATACGGAGGTGAGCAATCATGGTGCATATAAGGTCAAGCTTTAGCCACCCCTTCCACAATGTTTAGCCTCACAATCGATCAAGTTTTTATTTCCTTCTTCATCGTTGCTTAGAATGTTTCAGCTCCTTTTCCATAAACTCATAAATCAAAAATGAGTTCTTAGCAAATGAGCGAAGCCGTAAAGCGACAATATTGTGATGCCTTATCTGTGTTAGAGCATGAATCTCGCTTTTGAAAGCCTTTAAATCAGCCATATCTCCACCATCTTGATCTGATGAGTAGTGAAGCTTTTTCACAACAACAACCCGGCCATTTGGAAACTCGGCCTTGTAAACATTGCCATATCCTCCGGTGCGATACCTTTGTTTGGGCGAAATTGTCGAGTTCTGTATGATGTGCTCATACAACAAGTTCCCATCATGTCCCAATATTGTGAATAGATCTTTGACGCGCCGGCAGCTTCAGAGTGTAGACTTGGTTGTTTTTCGTCCTCAGATTTTTTGAATGAAAATAAATGCAAATAATAAGCGGATAAGAATAATGGGAGTGCTCACAATGAGGAGTAGTATGATCGAGACCAAAACCGTGGCCTTCTTCGGATGCATGGCTTGAGATGGTATTATTATTACCCGCAGAGACCTTTATTATTTCTAAATGCCTCAAATGGAGGCGAAGGCTTTGATGTTGGGGAGAGGACCTTCCAAGCGGTTGTAGGATACATCAGCGGATGTCGAGTGTCGGATCATCAAAAGTGTGTGGGATGGTGCCGAAAGGCCCGGATTATGGGAGAGATTCAAACGTCTCAGTCGCAGTAACTCAAGTAGTGCGTGGAATCTCTCTGTCAACATATTTTGGCCAGATCAAGACTCCAGATGATCACGTCTTTCCAATTTCGTCGAAGGAATGCTATCCGCAAGTCGATTCCACTCAAGCTCAAGGGCGATAATTTCAGCAAGCTCCACTATTTGTTTGGGGAGTTTGGCCAAGCAAGTTGTTCGATGCCAAGTCAAGGGGTTTGAAGATCGGCTAATTTCCCAATTTCAAAGGAATGCTTCTGAAAGATTGTTGTTAGTCGGCAACAATTCGAGTGATAAGGAGCCCGACATACCCGATTCTTTTGGGATCTTCCTTTCAAAATGGTTGAGGAAAGATCATGTCGTTGTAATTGAGTGGCTCTCCCAAGTTGAGGTGGTATGGCGCTAGAAATATTGTTGTTGGAGATGTTCAAGTGCGTTAGGTTGTAGCCTTGCTCCCGTTTCTCGAAAGCTACGCCATAAAATTATTCTTTGCTTAGGTCAAATATAATTCGAGGTTTGAGTATACACCAAAACTTTCGGCTATGTCTCCGGTGAGTTAGTTTCTGTCAAGCCAAATACGAATAAGCTAGTCACGATTTTTCAAGCTCTTTGGTATAGGACCCGTGAAATGGTTCCTGTGGCGATAAAATTTACAAATGCTCTCTGAGAGCAAATCTCGTGCGGTAGTTGTGATAAAGTTATTTTCATACAATGTCAAATATTCCAAATGAGTGATATTATTCATTTCCAAAGGAAGGGCACCACTGAGTTTGTTATGACCAAGGCCCAAATAGGTTAAGCTGGACAAGTTTCCTATGGAAGTTGGTATTTAACCATTGAGATTGTTAAATGACAATTCAAGAAGATTAAGGGATCTTAACAATTCAATTTCTTGAGGAATGGAACCAGATAGTTTGTTCGTATGAAGATACAATGTGGTTAAATTCCTCAAGTTACCTATGGAAGGAGGGATTGGACCAGTTAGATTATTAATTGGCAAAGCAAGATCATTAAGAGATCTTAACAATCTAATTTCTTGAGGAATGAAACCAGATAGTTTGTTCGTATCAAGATACAATGTGGTTAAATTCCTCAAGTTACCTATGGAATGAGGGATTGGACCAGTGAGATTGTTAGTTGACAATTGAAGATCATTAAGAGATCTTAACAATCCAATTTCTTGAGGAATTGAACCAGATAGTTTGTTCATACCAAGATACAATGTGGTTAAATTCCTCATGATTTTATATGGAAGGAGGATTGGACCGGTGGGAATTGTTAAATGACAATTCAAGACTGTTAAGAGATCTTAACAATCCAATTTCTTGAGGAATGGAACCAGACAGTTTGTTCATATGAAGGTACAATGTGGTTAAATTCCTCAAGTTACCTATGGAATGAGGGATTGGACCAATGAGACTGTTAATTCCTAAATCAAGTTCATTAAGAGATCTTAACAATCCAATTTCTTGAGGAATGGAACCAGATAGTTTGTTCATACCAAGATATAATGTGGTTAAATTCCTCAAGTTACCTATGGAATGAGGGATTGGACTAGTGAGATTGTTAAATGACAAATCAAGATAATTAAGAGATCTTAACAATCCAATTTCTTGAGGAATGGAACCAGAAAGCTCATTCTCATAAAGTTGCAAAATAGTTAAGTTTTTCAAATTCCCTATAAAAGGAAGAATTGACCCTCTAAAATTATTAGAAGCCAAAGATAGAAAGCTAAGTGATGTTAAAAACCCAAGTTGTTCAGGTATTACACCAGTGAAATGATTAGAACCAAAATCAAGAATTGTGATTAGTTTGGAAATATTACCAATATTGGTTGGAATGGTTCCATGGAGGGAGTTGTTAGGTAAAGTGAAGTAAGGTTGGGGAGAGATGAAAAATTGAGATCTTGGAGTGTACCTCTCAAACCACAACTACGAAGGTTTAATCGGAGACACTTCTAACTATATTGACAAGCCACTCACGGTCAATGATGGCAGAATTGCGTCGAACCAAGATGAGAGTAAAACTTAGGTTTGATTATCAAAGTGACCTTCCATTAGAAGAGCGGAGTGCTTCTTGATCTTGTTCAACTTTTGGAAATAGCAATGGTAGGTGCAGAAGCTAGCGTGAAAATGACATGGAATGATATTGAGAAGACAAAGGAAAGAAGAAATATGAAAAGAAGAGGGTGATGATAGTCGAGAGAGTAAGGAGTAGGATGAAGGATATTCATGAATATATTGAGTTGAGTAGAGATGAAGCTATTACAGGGTTTACATGAGGAGAGGATGAAACACTTATTTATAAAGTTAAGTGTGATACATTCGGCATTCCCATTGGTTGGTGTTTACATCTAACTACCTCATTCCACTACAATTAATGGAATTGAAAATAGTTAATATCAACTTCATACTTGTTTTATTTTCTTTTATCAAAAATAGTCTTATTTTTTTATAAAATTAAACACCCACAATTACATAGCAAATAATTTAAAATATTACTTTATTTTTAATTAAAATAGAATATTGCAATTAAGATAGGAAATAATGAAACATTCCTTTTCAATTTTGCTTTGCTCTTTGCTTTTTCTAATTAGAACATGTTTAAAATTAAGGATTACAATTCTTTTAAGTGAGGACTCAATGTTGATACAAGAAGTCCATTTCTAATAAACATTACTTGTAATATTCGTTGTTATATATATATATATATATATATATATATATATATATATATATATATATATATATATATATATATATATATATATATATATATATTAACAACTTAATCTATTTTCAAAATTAATAAATATGAAATTAATGCGAGCATAGAGAATCGCATGTTTTATTATTAAAATATCAACTATTAAAAAATTTATAATAATTTATCTCAAAGAAATAGATATAAGATTTATTGATATATATATATTTATATCAAAGGCATATGTATATCTTATCTCTCACCGAATCTAGCATTAGCATCAAACAATAAAACACAACCCAGGATAACAAAAATATTGTTCACAAGCTTTACTAATAAAAAATTCCAAGTTATACATTGATAATCATAATTTCTAGGGAGATAACCTAGTTCCAACATTATAATGCATTTGTGGAGCTTTAGCCAATCACAAAATCAGAAGAGGAAAATTCTTAAGCCTCTTCTACCATGCCTCGTGGATACCATTTCTGCCTAATCAATGCCATTACCTGAAGAAATATATTTAGCCTATCTTTGATTCTCAAAATTTTGAGGGAAAATTGCAAGAGAAAGAAAACATGAAGTAAAAGTAAAAGAAAATAAAATTTAAGAAAAATAAAAATTAAATTAAATCTCATATATTATTTTTATTTCTTTTATTTCAAATCAATTTTATTTATTTTAACTTATCAATATAATAGAAACATATTATCTTCAAAAAATTCACCAACATATTTTTTTTTATGGGATTTTTACAAATATAGCCACAAAAGCGATTTAACAAAAAATGTTAAAGTAATTACTCATGTTTGACTTGCTTTAAATTAGTATTTGCTCAATTTGATAAGTATTGCCATCTTCTTAATAGAAAAACAAAATAATTTGTCCCACTTGACCCATTTTATGTCTTTCCTCAATTTTTTTTTTCAAAAAAAAAGTTGTTTTCTAAATACTCATGCTTGACCCGTTTTAAAGTCTTTGCTCAACTTGATAGGTATTATCAACTTTTCGGCACAAAAAAAAAAAAAAATCCTCCTAATTAATCTATTTTAGAGTCTTCACTCAATTCCAAAACATCTTTAAAAACTTTAATTTATGACTTCAATTACATACACTTCAATTATGATACATACTGGGTGTCTATTAGGGTAGAAAAATTCATCATGTGTTATCATGAACCCGACCAAGTATTCATATTATATTAGTCACCCATGTCAATATCCTATTTGATTTAGGTGAAGGCATTTATAGATGGGCCTCCTTCATTAAATTGTAGTACTAAATATCTTACTAATATACAAAGAGGGTGACAATAATGTATCACAAGTGATCCAATTGAAGTGAGATAGATATGATCAAAATATATTAAATTGATTGTATACCTATCAATTAGATGGGAAATTTACTAAAAATATTAAATTTCTACTATTATTTGAAAAAATTCGACTAAAATATTCATACATGATTAGTAATCCCAGAACCGTACTAGTTTATGATCAACTAAAAGAATCCAACAATAGATAGGTTTGTTTATTAAATTATAGGATTAAATATCTTATGGGAATTTTTTGAAATGATTATGGCATCCTAGATAACCTTCTTCTCGTTAGAAAAGTGTTCTATATAAAAATTGCATTTATTTTAAGGTATATGACATTGAAGTGGCAGTAACATGTTTAGACCCCCAAACCCGAGGTCCGTTGACTACCCGTCAACCCGCGGAAACACTTGTGAATGCCGGGTGACCCGACATTCATTTAGTGCAGAGTCTCCTTTGTACGGGAGCGCCTACCCACTACAAAACCTGCATATACCTGTCCCAAACAGTGCAATATATCCAATATATCCAATATATCCAATCACATGAGTAATACGACCACTTGGGCCATAAACAATACTCATAACAATATACCAACTATATCCAATAGTTCTAAGAGTTCAAATGTTTTTATTCTTATACAACCCGTATATTAAAATTAAACAATTCTAATACATGTTTAAAATGATCAAAGCCACAACCCGACTTTCTTCTAAACCCCGCCTCCCTAGATCTAGCCTGGTCCCTCGCACGCCTCCCCGTACCAGAAATAACATCCCCTCGACAAGGTGAGCTGATGCTCAGTAGTGGAATCGCCCTAAGTGGGCTACTCTCCACCTAAGTGCAATGCAATGTTCCAAATTAAACACACATTCAAGCAAATGCATGATCCTACTTGAATGTCTACATGACCAACTCAGATCCCGAGTCCCTCATCGATTCCCACACTCGCCTGCTCGTATAGAGAAGAGCCATGTTTTATTTGTGACTACCCTCCGATGTTATAAATTGTGGACCATCTCCGATGTTATATTTAGTGGACTCACCATGTATATCAATCAGACTGCCTCCGACGTACTGAGGCTCGTATGTGGACTACCCCTCCGACGTATATCAACAATTGCCTCCGAAGATTGATATTTGGCATGACTACCTCCGATCATTTCTAGTTTTAGACAACCCTCCAACCATTTTCTATAGACTCGTCCTCATGCACTAACTCCTAGTCCTGGGATGTTCCAAAGGCATATGGAATACATGTATGCCAATTCCAATACGCCAATTCACATGTAAATATATAAACATGCATATATTTACAAACAACACCCACACAATCATGTCATGTAAATTCTCATTTCATACATCAAAATTAGTCACTTGGGCTTAATGATCAAACATGCAGCAATTAATTTAAATCACTGACCAAACACATATTTTCACAAAATATATTTTTAGAATCGCTTCGAATAGTGAAACCTCGGTTACTATTCCCGAAAAATCACAATTCATCGGTTTACTAGAACCCGCATTTCTGCCATTCTCGACCTTTTCATATCAAGTATATATTTTAATGCATAATTTCACGCGCCTACTACCTTTCGGATCAGTTACGGCCAAGAAAGAAATTCTAAAAAAATTTCCAACCATTCGGTCCCAAGTTTTGGGATCGATCAGACGGCCCCTCACGGCCTCATTCAGCTCAAACATTGACAAAGTACTTAAAGAAGGAATAAAACCCAAGTAGGAAGAAACCCCTACCTCAAGGAGTTTGTCTAAACTCCTTAAATCAGACCCACGCTAAGCCCTCTTCGCATGTGAAAGGTGCCTTTCCTTCTTGTCCCGAACCGACGGTCGACCGTATCTAGAGAGAAGAAGACTCTCTCACTAAAGAAAACAAAGTGAGATTCACCAGTTCTTGGTTCTCCCGATTTCACGTTTTCTTTTCTTATTTGATTGGAGAAATAGCATGAATTTTCATCGTTGATGACCAGTCGGTCTTTATAATGCGATTTTGTCGTCTTTCTAGTTTTGACATTCGGCACTATCTCGGTCAAAATCCATTTTCTGTCAGTGTTCATCTACTCATACCATATGGCACATAGTACTTGTTATATGACTTTGGAAATACTTTTGCGTCGAAATTGTTTTTCTGACACGAGGGGAAATCGATCTTATCAGAAAAGCGTATGAAGTACATTGTCTCGAGTCGACAAAATTTTACGTGATAGCTCTAGTTTGAGAGAGACGATTCTTGATGAAATGGGTTTCGTCATCGGAATCTAAAGAATAAATTACGGATTTTAATCGATGGTGGCAAGAGTGATTTTGCCATTTTCGAGAGGTGAATTTCTCGGGTCACTTTTTAATTCTCCCCTCAGCAAAGAAAAGGAATTTCGTCGGGGGTCAGGGACAATCTAATCTTCATGCATATACAGCATTGCACTGCCATGCATGTGAATCGGTAAATCTTAAGCGACTAAACCACGTACGCCGTCACTTGCTATGAAGGGATAGGTGACTGCGTCGTGTCCTCTGGCGCTCCCAGTGGACTCTACATCTCCATGGAGTGCCTCCTATAGTACCCTCACTAGCGCCTCCGCGGTCTTTGTCGCAAACATGATCAGCTATCGTGCAATGCACCTTTGGTCACTCCTCGAGGGGATACACGTCAACCGACCTCGATCGTCCCAGTCCATAAGTAATTACGGATAGTTGTATTTTCACGGAAGCATGGCGTGAACACCTGCGTGGACACACTGTCATGCGGGTGGTGCTGCGGGTGCCATGACGGTTATACTCTCGAATATATTGAGAGATGGAGTGAGCATACGGCCGATAGGCACGAACGGGACTGTGGGCGCGCTCCTGCTTGGGTCCTTGTGAGAGAGGCGTGATCCACGGCGTCTCAGTCAGGGTTTGGGCGTGCTTTGCTCCCGCGCCCATAAACTCTTGCAGGCTGCGGCCGTCGAGAGGTGGTGGCCGTATCAGTACTACCGGAGGTGTCTCTAATTAGATCGGACGTTGATGGAGTTCTTAGCTCGGTCGACATGCGGTCGTCTACGGCTTCCGTATATATTTCATCTGTTCATCATGTACTCGCGTAGCGTGTTGGCAGGCGGAATTCCGCAAGGCGATATACGACTGCCTTATGATCCGGGCGCATGCTGTGGCGTGTCTCTGTCACATGCTAGTCTTGCGGTGACCATATCGAGGGTGGGTATTTGACCGCTCAAGTAGCTTCGGGCGTGCCCGTATCTTTTGAAACTCTCTTGCCAGAAATTGCGTCAAACCTGGAGATCCTATGGGCACACTATGGATCTTGGTACTTTCAGTATTGAATGGACATCTCTCAATGGGATGTCTGTGAATCTTGATGAGGAAGGTCGTCCATACGGTGAAAATATGACAGTGGCAGATCCCAGTGTCATCGCTGTCTTGTGTGTGTTTGGCATTTGCGTCAGTGGCAAGTCAGTTCCTGAGTCAAACTCATTAGTGTTTCCTTCCACTAGGCCACCTCTGGGTGGTGGAGTGGCCTGCCGTGGTGCTCGACGCAACACGACCGCGTGCGGACATCGTCGACAACGAAAGTCCCACTGCGTGTCTGCCGTCCGCTGGAGCGCTGAGTGCGGCCGTGTGAAGATCTGATGCGTGCCCGTGTCCATGCGGTTACGCGGAAAATGAGGAAGCGGTGAAACTCCTGCGGTCTCTATATGAAATGGAGTCCGTTTGGGAAAACGCTGCGGTCTACATCTGAAGGCTATGCGTGAGCGGTCGACCCGCATTGCTTTGTACGGCGTACTCGGTCACGATGGACCGCACATCTGCCAATCACGCCCGCAGGACTGATACTCTTTTTCCAGCGAGAGCGGTGTATGCTTAAACTCCCAGTACCAAGGTACTTCGTTGTCACTGTGGCGTCCCGATCCTCGAAGCGTCACTTATCTGAGGCCATGCTGGCGCCCGACTCCTGGCGGTGACTGGTAGTGTCGGCCTTTGTTGCCTTGGGATGGTAATCTACAGTGAGGTCTCCTTTATCCTCCCAGGAACTCAGTCCATCAGCGTTCATGGGGATACATTTGCGTAAAAATATGCTTGGGACTTTTATGGTGCAGGTACACCTCGAACTCCTCGTGCATAAGTAGTGGCGCGAATCTTGAGACGAGGGCTAAGTATTTAACTCGAGTCATCGTTGTATGGGGTGGTCGCTCATGATTCTTTCGTGACCAGACATGGCTGCCACCCTCAGATTTGCATCAAACCGTACAATCAGGCCTGAGGGGCATCTGATACAACGTGCACTCTGTCCTGCCAGTTTGTCGGGATGGGTGAGTGATCCTCACCTGTCTGTTCTGCATCGGATAAACCTCAGCTGTTCTGGATCCGTTTAAAGTGGATCTTTGCTGGGAACCTGGTGATGATCTCCTATGTACCGAGCGATCTCAGAGACCGTGTCTCGAGATGAACTTGGAACCTCACCAATAATGCTAGCTCCGACGCCTACAGGTCCGGCTGTGGCACGATGCGAACACACGTGTCGAATCTCACCTCGATGAAAGCTAAAACTCGCGCCCCAGACTTCGCGTCTGAAGTGATCTCTCAGCGATTGTAATCGGTCTCGAATGATACTCATGCTTTTTCTGCACTCTAGAGCTAGGGTAAGATGAGATGTCATCGCGAGAGCTACGTATTCGATCGGCAATTTGAAAATAACTCATCATAGAGATCCGTGAATCTGCAGCTGGCGCGTTAAACGATCAGGGCATCACGTAAACTCAGTGCGGCAACTTTGTCTGGCGTGGGGTTTCACGGCGCTGTATCACAACCTCGGTGATGGTAACCGTGCGAAGATTACATCTTGGAGCGGGCTGGCGGCTCCTCTCAGTGATCAACGATTGTCGGAAGTCACCGATGACTAGTGCAGATTCTTGATCGTAACGGTTCAAGCGCCGATAGTCGATACGATCGAAGGGTCTTGTGTTGTCCTTCTTCTTCCCTTGAAAGCGAACTGGCGCGGCCTTGGTGAAGTGCTCGGTCTTGCTGTGAACCCTTTGTCATTAACTCTGTAGTTCGGATTACGAGTTCTACTTGACAGCTCATTTGATCTTAAATCACATGGTGTGAGGGGATGGGTGAAGTACAGGTGTAAGCTTCGTCTGAGAGTCATATCACATGTCGGAGATGAGATCCGGTGGCATAATCACGGAAAAACAATGGCGTACTCGCAACTCCCTTTCGAGGTGGATCTAAGTTTGGTCACCTGGCTCTCCCACAGGGTAATTTCGTAGCCTTGACCCATGATTATCCCGACACACTAGACTCGTATACTACTCGGAGGTGAAAATGTCGTAACGTCTCGCCGAAACACCACCACGAGTAAGTCTTGCGTGAGGCGTGCCTCTGCGCTCCTGATCGATAACGTGTAAAGGCTGTGACGCGTCCCATCCAGGATGACATGAACTCACGAACAACCTCCGTGATCTGAAATTTTGTGTTGCCGGAGGTCCGAGATCCCGACTACGCAACCTCGACATATGTGTCACTGTGCGCCTATTGAAATCCTTGGGGAGAACTCGCATCTGAGCTCTTACAAGGTCCTCGACCTCTGGCCGACTCCATCCACAGTGATGTCTGGCGATGATGAATCGATGCACGATCAAATAACACTGCTTGCCCGTAAAGGCGAGATATGAAACGTACCGATATATTGGGCGTCTGGCGACTCGACTGGTGTGGCGGCACGCCACCAGACCCGGTGTCTTTGTGGGCCTCGTCCTGCTGCCTCACCCGTACTGCGGCTTCGGGCTGCACAGTGAAGCCGAGGGGGTGCGGCGTAGCTCCTTGAAATTACGAGGCCAGCTCCTCTGTGGCTGTCTTGTACTGGAGGGGCAGGCTTGGGTATCCTCCTTCATCCTGCTGGTAGTAGGGTATCAGCTGTCCCCGAAAACCACAGGATCCTGTCTCTGGGGGCAATCAGTCTCATGTGTCATTGTAGTGATGGCATGATAGCACATATACGCCCACTTTGACAAACAGTATCATCTGTCATGGCGGTGTGGCGATCACCTGAAACTCTCGTGACTAGAAGCTCTTTTGTCTCTTTCTGAGGCTGGAAGAGATGGCGGCGTCGCCCACCACTCTTCCCTTGCGCTCTGGCGTCCCGAGTGCTCAGGGCATCCTGCATCTCTCTACATGGTGGGTTTGTCCCGACCATGAATCCGTATCACCGTGGCGAAGTCTCACGATCCACAGCTTAGAATGGGCCCGACTTGACCGTTCTCAAATCTCAACCACTGGCGGGTTGTGGCCACGTGATCATCAGCAATGGGTACCAACTCGTGAACTTGATCACGTAATCCATCCATGCAAATTTCTTTCTGTTTGAGGCATGACTGGTGTCGGTCGGCGTCGGTAATCTCGTAGCCTCCCAACACCCAACTGCCGTCTGTGAACGATGGTACTGCCAATCGGATCACCTCCTGTGAATGTCGGAGGATGATCGCCACCCAAACCTACGGAGGTTACTGCGGATCTTCACGGCTCTACCTTCTATCTTGCTGTCTGATACTTGGCCGGCTCTGCGACACTTTTCACGGCACCATGAGCTGTCGATCTTGGCGGTACGGTCGAATGTCGGTGGTGACGGGTGCCTCGTGAGCCCTCTGATACCACTGTCTCTCTTGCAGCAGCTCCCACTATTAACATGGCACGTTCAATTTCAATTCGGGATCTCAAAGGCATAAACACGCCACAGAGACATCTTCGTACACACATCGTCGATTAATATTTGCATTTATCTCTTGCATTTCTAGGGTAATCTGGGGCAGATGAATATCACTCGTTCATTGTTTTCATGAGGAATTTTTATTTTTCGAAAATTTTATTTTGAAAATTTTATTTTTCGAAAATTTTGTTTAATTTTTTAATAATTAATATTTTTTTCAAAAAAAAATTTGTGATAACGATGACAAATATGACAGTTCCTGACGATATCAATCGACTTCGAGGGCGATGCGCGGGTCCAGTACATTATGAATTTTGAGTCGCCGCCGTGCTGTATTATTCAGCCGACGACACAGCCGGAGCGCGCCTGTGTCCCATGGCGCCGGCACTTTACTATGCGATGCCGGTCTTATGGCGCCCACCTGTGCGTCAGCGGCGCGCCTGCAAACGCGTAACTGTGTCTGCGCCCTTGCTGTGGCGCTCGCTGTTCTTCGCCACGCTGCATTTCGCTGCGCCGCGGCGCTGCCCGACCCGGCCGATTACCAGTGAAGCGTGCCCGTTTTAGGTTTAAGCTCGATATTTTTCTGTTTTCATTCTTTGGAAAATTCCGTATTTATACATACATATATATTATTATTTATTATTTTCCATAACACCCCCAAAATAAATTTTATATTTGTTTTACCCTCCCATTGTTAGTTTTACCTTGTAAAAACCTTAGAAAAATCATTTTCTTTAATTCTAATCCACATAATTGTCCATTGTTATTTCTTTTTCTTCATTTTCTTTTCCGGTTTTTAACGTACTCCCGAATATTTTCTAACATGTTTCCTCAACTCATCCATTGTACTAATATAAGCTGCATAGATCTCATCACCGCGACATGGTAAACATACCATTCTTACGATAATTCATCGAATCACATGAAAACAACTTTAACGTAAAATGTAGTGTCTGGTTTGTCATTGATTTTCCTTGGTAATATCATTCCGCTTATCGTAGAACCACACACAGTGGTGATGGATACTGAGCAGAGCTTCACGGTGTTCGGTATGCCCTATAGCTCGTGCCAACGTGACGCCCCGAGCGAGGTCTAGTTGATACAGTGAAGCCAGCGGAAACACTAGTGAATGTCTGTATGTGTGACAGGCGTTTCTCACGAAAATCGGTATCTCCTTTTTATACTGGAGCTCTGCGAATACAAAACACCGCATATACGTCTATTGATGCAATATGTCAGTATATGATCGTGGGCAATAAAAAACGGGCGCCATGATACTTCATGCTTGATATACCCGACTATATCGATAGTTACAGGTTGAATGTTTTTATTCTTGCTTGGCAGGCCCTGTTAATTGCTTGATTCTAATACATGTTTAAAATGATCAAGCCCACGACAGAAACTGTATACAAACCTCGGAGTCTCAGGACGGCGTCCCTATACGCTCGCGCAGCAAATAATATCTACTCGGCGGGGTGAGGCTGATGCTCGGTAAGTGGAATGTCGCCACAATTATAGTGCTCTACCCCCAAGTGCAATGCGATGTTCCAATTAAACACCGCATTCAGCCCGAATGCATGATTTGCCGGGTATCTACATGACCGACTCAGGATCCAGGTCCTCACCCAGGCTCCCTACTTTCTTTAAGCCTGTGTGGGGAATGTGTGTTTATTTGTGGACTACCCTCTGATGTTATAAATTGTGGACCATCTCCGTGTTATATTTAGTATTGATTCACCCTCACAGATGTATATCGATTGGACCGTCTCAGACCGATTGATATTGTATGTGGACACCCTCGATGTATGTCGGTGGTAGTCTCTGAAGATTGATATTTTTAAGTGGACTACCCTCAGATCATTTCTAGTTTTAGAACAACCCTCAAACCATTTTTCTCTGTTTCATCTCATGCCGCTCCTTTCAGTCCTGGATGTTCGATTGCATATGGAGTCCCATATATGCAGATTGATAGGTCAATTAAAATGTAAATATATAAACATGCGTATATTTACAAAACAATCCCGATTCACCTGAATCAACATGTAATTCTCTGTTTCATACATGTGAAATTAATTAGCTCTACGCCAGGTGTGGTCAAACCTGAGTAATTTAATTTTAAATCCCTTTCGACGAGCAATATTTTCCGCAATATATTTTTAGAACAACATTTGTTTGCGAGAATAGTGAAACCACCGATTTCTTATTCGGAAAAATCGCAAATTCATCTGTTCACTTTTGCGAACAGCGTTTCAAATCTGGCCTTTTTCGCCTCGAGCATACATTTTAATGCATAATTTCCACCTGGCGACCACTAAATTTAAGATTTATCCGATGATGAAATTCTAAAATTTCCAGCCGAGTTACGAGTTTTTGGGGCCGTCATTTCTCAGCGACCTCGATTCGACTTCGAACATCGTGAAAGTACTTAAGAAGGAATAAAACCCAAGTAGGAGAATCCTACCTCGAGGAGTTGTGAAACTCACTTAAATAAAGGTACACACGCGAAGCCTTCTCGCGTAGAAGCGACTTTCCTTCTTGTCGGCCTTCAGCGGTCGGATCATGAGTATTTTAAGAGAAGGAAGACTCTCTCTCCTTTAGAAAACAAATTTGGTCGACTCTTGGTTCCTCCCTGATTTTCACGATTTTTCTTGCATTTCAATTGGAAAACCTTTGTAGCATTTTTTTTGTCTGTTTTGATGACTTAAATCAATTCTATAATGCGATTTTGTCGTCTTTTCAGTTTTGACATTCGGCACTATCTCGTGTCAAGTTTTAATTTATCTACTCATACCATTTATGGCACATGGTACTTGTTATATGTGACGCACGTCTGCACATCGAAATTTGTTTCTGACACGCGTGCCTCAGCGATGTAAATTATCTCTAAGATTGAAACAAAATTTTTACGTGCTAGCTAGATTTATTGAGAACGATTCTAACGATTAAATCTCCAGTTTTGTCATCAGAATCTATGAATAACCAAATTCCGGATTTTAGCAAAAATTACAATTTGTAACGAAGTACGATTTTGCCTTTTTCAGAAATTGGAATTTCTAGGGTCTTATGTTTTCATATAAATAAGATCCAGTTTGCATTTTCTAATAATAATGTTGAATAGCTAAATGAATGGCAATGATTTAATCCTTTAAGAAGCTTAAGCTTTTGAATAGACATGACTTAATTTACCACTTTTTGTTTTTGGAAAATACGAGTTACTTTTAAAATTTGTAATACTAAAAAGACACTATTTCTAATGTTAAACCTTTGAAGGAGAATTTCTAAAAATGAAAATTAAGTTTTTTATTTATTGTATATATAAGGGATTTGGGTTCTAAGAATGCCAGACATTACGACCAGTGGTGTGAACTTTCTATTAATATCGAAAATAAACAAAGTAATGATTAGCTCATCTTGAGGACTTGAAATCATCTTTATAAAAACTTGTCCCATAGTTTTAACTTTGTATTCATGAAGCTTTGATTGGCGTAATAGACTTTTGAACAACAGAAATCGCAAATAATGGCCAGTACCTAACCCACGTTTTAAAGTCTGTTAACTTGAAATCATCTTAAAAATAAAAAGCATTTCTGATCTCTATTATTAGCACTTTCATTCATGACTGATACTGAGTGGTCGATTTCATGCTTGACTCATTTTAAAGTCTTTGCAGAGTAACTTATAAAAAAATCTTAAAGAAGCTTGTCATGTAGTTTCACATCTTCATGACTTGATAGGTAGTGTCGATTTCATGCTTGACTCATATTAAAGTCTTTGCTTCGTAACTTATAAAAAAAATCTTAAAAGAAGCTTGTCTGTGAAGTTTCACATGCATTCATGACTTTGATGAATCTTTATTAACTTCATGTGACAGATTTAAAGTCTTTACGTAACTTATAAAAAAATCTTAAAGAAGCACTTGTCATGTAGTTTCACATGCATTCTGTGACCGATAGGTAATTTGTATCGATTTCATGCTTATTTTCGTATTAAAGTCTTGCTCGTAAATAAAAAAATCTTAAAGAAGCTTATCATGTAGTTTCACATGCTTTCTCATGACTTTGATAGATGGAGTATGACTTCATACTTGACCGTTTAAGTCTTTGCACAGCTTATAAAAAAATCTTAAGAAGCTTGTCGTAGCGTTTTCACAGCCATTGCATGACTTTGTGTTGGTGTCGACTTCATGCTTGACCATTTAAAGTCTTTACTTTCGTAACCTTATAAAAAAATCTTCTGAGAAGCACATCAGTAGTTTCCACATGCATTCATAACTTTGATAGGTGGTGGCCGAAGCTTCATGCTTGACCCATTTTAGAATCTTTGGCTAATTAGAAACCTTCTTAAGTTTCTTTCAAAGAGTAAAGAGATGCATTTGGTTCTTATTTTAAAACACATTCTTGATAATGTTTGAAAACACAAAACTTAAAATTGTTCTTGTGCCCAATTTACGCGTTTTCCCTATGTTTCTTTGTTTATTGAAAACGAAAAAAGTGGAAACGAAGCGTATTCTTAAATGTTTTCCTTATTCCTCTGCTTTTTAGCAACCGATTTTTCAAAAAACACGAACCAAACATACCCTAAGTGGTTGAATCATTGTTTTGATACCATTTTAAATTATAAAGTCTTTTGAAAGTTGAAACTTGGTTTATAATACTCCCAGTAATACCATACTAATTAACGCCGCTTCTTCACATGTAAACCACGGCTTTATAGAGGCGTAGGCGAACAACCACAATTAATCCTTTTAAGTTTTGATCAATTAGGGAAACAAATATCTGAAATCAAAATCGAGATGCGATGAGACTTTAATGGTTTTTATTTCTATTAAATGGTTCTACCTGGTCTTTCTTCTGAAATAAAGGCGAACTAAATAACTACTGTTCAAGGAGTTAGATGATCAATATTTGCACACATAAAATACTTACCGGATCTACAAAATATATATTTATTTTCCAGATATTTTTCATATCGGATATTATTGTCAAATTAATTATTATATATATATATACCATATATATATATATATATATATATATATATATATATACCTGCTACTATATATATATATATATATATATATATATATATATATATATTAATAATTTGTTTGGCTTGAAGATCTTATGACAATTCATTTAAAATAAATAAGTAAAATAAAGGTAATTTTATGGAGACGATAGGACTAAAATGATGCCATTTACTTTCTATATCAAATTAGTTTTTTTGTGAATTTGTAATATGTAGACTTAATTTTGATTTTTTATTTTTTTATTTAACTTCTAATAGTTTTTTATTATTTAAACATTTAGGAGCTCTTCCAAAAATTGAAGTTTGTAGAAAACTATTTTGGAAACATCATCGACGGACCGAAATTGGTTAAAAATGTAGATACAAGCGAAATTTGTCATTTGACCTTGTTCGATTACAATTTTGAAAGAATACGAAGCACGAAATCTATGAGTGGGAGCGAAGCGACAAACGGGGGTGTTATGAGTGAAGCCTCATTAAAGAAACAAACTAATTTATGTTGACCAGAAATATGATTGACCAAAGAACTTTAACCTCAAAGAAATTCGAATTTATTAGGATGAAGTCGAAAGTCGGAAAACCTAGAAAGCAAAGAAAATATTGTTCACATGCTTCAGCTAATAAAACATTCGGGTTATGCGTTGATAATCACTGCAATTTACGGGAGATAACTGCATTCGATAATATAATGCATTTGTGAAACTCGGATCATAAGGAAAATCTCTTGAGTGTTACCACGTATAAAGTCTGAAAGAAAAATTGATGTATGCATGATCCGACTGGAATGAGGGTAGATCAATGTTGAATATTTTTCCCTAAACTAATAAACTAATTATTTGGCCAAAATATATTGATTGATATAGAACTTTAAACCTGAAATTGAGGTAATCGGGAAGAAATTCGAAATAGAAAACCTGAGGAAGGAGCTAAGAGCAGATGGGGGATTGGCTTCCTGACATTTTGGATCGTGAGTGCTACTTGCACCCCCTTTCGCGCCCAAGAGTGCCGTTTTCGCTCTCAGCTTGTTCCCACTTCTGTTTATCGAATGCATGCGTTCCATCGGCGCTTATCACGCAGGTTTCGGAATTCTCTCGAGCTTTCTCGAAGCGAGGAGAAGCAAAGTGCATGGATAACCTTTTCTACTTTCTTATTGTTTTCTTCTTCGATTTGTGGCCTCTTGTGAAGAGCGAGAAAAAGCGTATTTTTTCTTCGAAAATGAGCAATCGATAATTCTTACCGGAGCGATGCAGAAAAAACCACCCCAGATCTTTCTACAGACCTCGGGATGGCTGAAAGCGGATCACGTTGTTAGAATCATCTCGCGAGAAATCTAATAGTTGAACGAAACGAACTATTAGGGTGAGTGGCGGCGCTTGATTTTGCCTTTTGTCAGCCGAGGCGGGCGAGCGAGCCGTGAGGGTGCCATGTGGCAACTGCGCGGAGACGCCATGCGTGGTGGGCGGTGTCATGCCCATAAATTGCATGAGTTAGGTGGGAGGGCGAATGTCGGAGCCCGCCACCATTGCATGAGCATGAAAGTGGGTTAGGTGTGGCATGGAGAACAACGGTCTTGAGTTGACCAGAGTGTCGAATAAACTGTGTTAGGTGGCCACTCCACAGGTCGAACCTTGACTTTGGAGTTGGAGGAGAGATTCGAGAAACAATGAATTGAGAAAGGAGAGGAGAAGAAAGAAAAGAAAAAGAAAGAAAGAAAGAAAGAAAGAAAGGAAGGAAAGAAAAGGAGGAGGAAGCTTTTCTGCAGATTTGTTTTGAGATTTGGGTGGATCAAAAGCTGGTGCTTGCATGAGGTGAGGGATCTTTCCTCTTTGGTTGGCTGCTTAATTTGGGGCCACATGGAAATGGCATTTGGTTGAGTTTGCTATGTGATTGTTTGAATGAATAACATCTTGGGTTGTGATGTTATGCAGTACTACGGGTTTTAAAGGCGAATTTGTGATGTTGTACATCTTTGTTTTATTTTTTGTCTTTAGGGTAAAAACTCGAGTTTGGTGTATTATTGTATGCATGACTAACATGCGGGAATGTTAAGGTTTTTAATTTGAAGAAATTAAGTTTGGTGTATTATTGTAGAGGAATGAAAAACATGTAGAATTTCTGGGCTTTCATGCCGTGACTAACATGTAGAATCTTTTGGGTTTAGATCCAAAGAAAACTCGGTTGGGAGTATTATTGTGCATGAAAACATGCGGAATTTTAAGGCTTCCGTGCGTGACTAACATCTGCGAGTGTTTTGGGTGTTTGGTGAGAAAGCCGGTTTGATTATTGTATGTGATAGGGTTTAAAATGGGCTCGCGGGCAGCTGTGGCTCCCGCCATAAGCACGAAGCCTTGGCCGGGCCCCTCACGTATCGGCCCAGCGGTCAGACTAGCGGGCGTACGATCTGGATGATTAGTCAGTACCCGCCATGTTCTTCGTCTCGAAAATAGAGTATTCCTTAAGCGATATTTTACCCATCTAACCAAATCCACATGAAGAAGAATAATATATCACTGTGATTGGGCGTTTCACGATAAGGGAAAGAAGGCAATCCTGATATGCGCTTTTTCTATATCTGTACACCGAAAATCAGGTATGAATTTATAATAAAAATATCCCGTCGATGAAGGACTCCATCACCCCGTCCGCGATTAGTTGAACATACAACATAAATACGAAGCCACCCCATCGATTGATGCGAAAACATGCATGATGCCAGAAGTAGTGGCGATTCTGCCCTCGAAAGGCCGGCTTGAGGCATCGGCGACGGTGAGCTCGCGGGCCACTAATTCTTGTTTTTTGCGGAGAGGCGATACCTTGAGCGGGTGGCGAACTGGCGGCGGCGATCTGCTTGATGGGGCGATCCGGCATCCATTGCCAGCGAACAATCCAGGTCGGCCCGTGACCCTGCGGCTCAGGCGGGTTCGGTTGAAAAAAGGCATCATCCCGGTTGGCAGATGCGTAGGAGCGGCGGTTCTGTCTGAATATAGCGGGATTTCTCGATTCTTGATGGTATCGACTTCGAGGAACCTGGCGGGAGGCGGCGCCAAATCATGAGATCTGCGGGATCCACCAGAGGCGATGCGGATGCGAGACCTCCACCCAGGGCGATTAGGCGGTCTGAGCAATCTGAAAGCGAAATGGAAGCACTTCGTCTCGTCGATGACGCGATGCTGAAGAATTGGAGCAACTTGCCGGACAGTACAACATCCGCGGGAGGCGCGGCAAACCGGGAAGATGCCGGCATTCTCCTGCGACGACGTCCGCGGCGCTCTCAGTGCAAAGCGAAAGCGAAGTCTCGATCCCGGCGAACGCGGACGCGATTAGCCGCGAGGAAGCGATGGCGTGCCGGAGGGGCGTGCGGGAGCGAGGCTTGCACCGTCCCAGCTGCTGGGGCGGGAAGAAGCGATCGCTGGGCGAGAGGAGTTTGAGTCTTGTGAGGCTCGGCCCGGTAGGAGGTGGTTGGGACGGCGCCGGACGTATGGATACTTTAGTGCAATGATGCGAATCACGCTTCACGGTCGGGGTGTTATTTGTAAGCCGACGAAATTGCGGAATGCCACAAAGTGGAAGCTTTCGGGTGGAGCCCGAGATCGTGAGCCGTCTCGATACTTCTGAGAATCGTAGATTCTGAAGCGGGTATGAGACCGCAATACGGTGCGAGGGCTTTAGCTGCGAAGAGGCGACGCGGCTTTGTTTAATAAATTCCCTTCATCGATTTCTTCATTGAGAGGAAGCTATCCATTCGCGTTGTACCGCTTCATGGGCCGGGGCGTGCGAGCCGGAGTTACCATCGCGGCCCGTCGGCGGGCTTCCGCGGGAAGCTGAAGTCATACGTCGCAGGTCTGACATTAAGTCCGCAGGTGACGTGCAGATGAAAAATTCGCCGTCAGCGGTATTCATTGCGGGATTAGGGTGCCGGTCGAAGAATCTCGTGTTTTCCATCTCGAAGGGCCCCAGCGAAGCATACTTTGTGAGAGGTACTCGCTGACGGAGAAATATCGCCGGTGAGGAGGCTCTCATGGCATCTCGAGAGAGAGGGTTCTTCCGCTGTGAGAGAAGCCACGGCCAATGGACAACGGCGAGACGAAGCCACAAAAAGACGAAGATGACCCGGAGGAAAAATCCCAGTAAGGCGAAACGCGGTGATCACTAAGGCGAATCTCGGAAGTGCAGGCCCTCCAGCGTCCCGGGGCTGACAGCCCAGTGCTGGCACCTCGGCGCTTCACGCCCTGGCAGCGATGTCGCGGAGTCTGCGTGAAATCTGAAAGCAGCGAGTTCTGAGATGGTAACTTAGATAATCAGGACCCAGCCACGAGGTATTACAAATATTCTGAGTTCCATAGGGATTATGGGCATCGTGTCTGATTATTTGTATACAAGCCCAAGAAATAGAATACTTATCTGGCCAGCGGTACCTCCGTTTTTCATATCTCTCGGGAATCGGCTTGAGTCGAAGCCGGAATGGGCTGAAGTCGGGCCCGAATCATAGCCGGAGACTCAGGCTTCAGCGGCCAGGCGCTCGGAGAAAGCGGCTTGACTCGGCCAGCCTTGACCCCTTGGAGATCCGCGTGATCTCGGGGAGGATTCGCGCGGAGGGAGAAATACGGATTCGACTCAGGCCCGCTTTCGTAGCATCGGTCGAGAAAATCTGGCGCGTGCTCATGTGCATTCGTTCTCGCCACTATTCAGCCTGATCGGATCTCCGTCTGACCGATCGACAATCCGTGTTGCCGTCGCGATTCGCCGGGTTGATTGATAATGGGAGTTCGGTACGACATCATCTCTTGTGACCAGCACTTTGGCCAATGGGCATTGGGAGAGAAAGTAGAACGAGTGACTACGTGCGGGGTTTTTCGGAGAAAAGGTTTTCTGCAGATTGGTGACTCGATCGATTGGTGTCTCACCACAGGCGAGCCCGCTTTGCCGACGGCGACCAGCGCGAGGTTCCTTATCGTGCCCCAGAGCGCCGTCGACACTAACATGTTCTTTGGGTAGACCCTCTCTCCCAGTGCCGTAAAGAAAGCCGTCCCTTAGCATATCATATGATAATCAAATTCCAAACCATGAGTGGGATGGTCGGAGGAGAGATCGGCGGGTGGCGAGGAATCTTACACGACCTCAATAAACCGCAAAAGCGATCCGGCCGGCGTGAGTGTGAAGCGAGCTTGACATGTGCGCGACGAGGTGCTCGCGACGAGGCCCTCGGAGGGCTAGAGGCAGAGTGTCAGCGCCCAGGTGGCGACCGGGAACACCTGCTATCGACCACGAAGCGACGGAAGACCGAAAGTCTCTCGCTCCGGTTTAAGGCGAGAATGCGAGGCGTTTCGCAGGCGAGCGGACATGGGAGGAATGGAGACCCTCGGTAATCGTGCGTAGATTGAACACCGGGTAGTCCCTTTAAACCCGGTCCACGAAGCAAGCCCGGGAAGCCGTGCGGAAAAGCGGCCGTGTTGGGAGATCGATAAGCTACTCGGCGGGAGGCTGATTAGAAGTAGAATATCGAGTGGTTATTCAATGTTGTACTCGTCGAAAATGAGTAGTGGCGACTCTGTATCGATTTCAGCGACATAAGCGAGCGTGCGAAGGAATGACTTCATTTGCGAGATCGACCTCATTGTGGGCGCGCATGCATGGTGCGCGAACTTCGGTTTATGGATGCATTCGTTCTGATCGGATCGGCGCATGAACGGGCGACGAAAAGACCTCTTTCGATCCGCATTTCGGGGGCTATTGTTATCGGCGTGATGCCGTTAGGACTCGAAGCGCGGGAAACCTACGGAGGTTAGTAAGCCGAATGTTCGAGGAAGCGAATGAAGCGCTGACTATACGGAGGTATGCGTAGGCGACATCGCGGTAAAATCCACCCACGGCCAGTGCACGTCGCTCGTCTCTCGGGCGTTTACGGATCATGGGAATTCTGACATGAAGGCCCGAACCGTCAAGATGTTCGCCGGCGTGTCGGTAGGGAAATTCGGGCCGTAGTGAAGCAGCGGGAATTAAATCGGACAAAATAAAGGCCGATTACTCCTTTATCTTGTCACCATGAGGAGCTTTCAAGGGGTCAGGCCAGCGGGGAAGGATCCTTTTAAATGGTTTTGTATCGAGGCGATGTGAGTGCGACCGCTTCTTCCCTTTACGTTTGAAAGTCTGAAGGCACTTCGATCAGGGCGAAGTGTGAAGAAGCATTCTGACATTAAAAACATACGAGTTCTCCACCCCATTCTAGTAAGTCGGGTCGAAGGGAACTCCTCGCTCATGCTTAATGAATGCGTCGGGGACTTCGACATTGTGGTACTACGTCGAGAGGCGAGGAGCAGTCTGGCAGCACCGGATTACTACGTAGCTGAGGCTGAGAGGAGGCGGAGGAGTACGGGGATGGAGAAATTAATAAGCGGTAACTACGGCTGAGAAGCTTGTCTTTTTCGGTTCATACCATGAAAGAAATCCCAGACCAGAATATCAGGTAAAACGAGTATTGCCTGAGCCGGGAAACTCAGGAAGGGAGGCGATGATGGAGCCGCCATTGAGATTGGCCCATCGGGTATATAAGCCCAGAAAGCACCATAAAAGGGCCAGTCTGGCAACGAAGCTTACGTCATGGAATTCACTCGACCGAGCACTCAGACCACTCTCGCGAAAGGGCCGACCTCCCGATTTTGGAAACTCTGCGCCCAGATGGAGCACCAGTCATGAGGAAGCGGAGCACGTCTGGTCAACCTCACCGGAAGGATAGACATTGAATCGCACTCGATTTGGATTGGATTCCATACATCCCAACAACGGTAGGAGTGGGTAGTCTGGCCGAGCCTCGACCTCGCCCGTTCATTAGGTCGTCGGTTGCAGGGTTCACGGTGACTCCCGATTGGTGGTCGGACGAATAGAAGACACTGAGGGCCAAAATGAAAGGATGATCTTACTCAAGGGTTCGCGATTTATTAAAGAAATTTATGTTGGTTAGGTCGAGCAATGTCCCCAGGAAGCGGAGGAATTCTGACGGGCGCCTTGTGAAGTTGTAGCGGCGTTTCGCCGGGGGAGAAGACCTCGCGGTCGGCACGGTGAATGCGGCGAGAGCATACATCGATCCTTATAGCATGGTGGTACGCCCGTGTCCGTCTTAGTGGATGGACCACAGACCCCAGATTATATAATAGACGGGCTTCTGGGACGACCCAGAAAGAAGTAGCAAAATAAGGGGCGGTCGACCGGGTCCTTAATCATAAAGGAAGCCTCTACTGGCGAGGATTTTCACACCACTCTTGCGTCGTTGCGGGAAGGTTTCCGTTACGTCTTTGAGAGGTGCGTGAGGGTATATGCGGGAATCATATCGGAAGCTCAGGCGTTAGTAGGAAAAGAATCTGGAAGGCGGGGTGCGCGCTGACCGTACTCGAGGATCTCTGGCGAGCCTAGTCGAGTCTGAGGAGTCTTGCTTCGGGATCACGCGAGATCTCGCTCAGGGTGGAACCAAGCCGCACGATCGATCTGTGACCCGGCTCCCGACGATGGGGTTTGGACATGTGGGACCACGGTTGGTAAAGGTGAGTGCGAGGAATTCATAATGTCATGGTGGATTACTTCGCAGTGAAAGCCAGAACCTCACAGCCTGATAAGGCAAAGATAAAGATTTCGTGTGGCGAGCCATCATATGCGGGTTTGGCGTCGAGAGCCACAGTATCAGACGACGGAAGCGATTCGGCGACTCAGTTCGAGGATTTTTGTGTAGAACTTCGGGATTAAAGTATTACTGATCCTGTGCGCCCCTGTCGAATCGGTGAGTCCTTATCAGAACCATAAAATTTGCCTTGAAGACCAGAGTTTTAAGGAAGACCTTAAGGAAGTGGGTAGAATACCTCCCAGGAAGTCTTATGGGCTCTGAGGCCGACCACCAGTCGTGACTCGAGGAAACCAGTTCGCCACTGAGCGGGGCGGTATAGCCCACGTTGGGAGGTCGAGATAAAGTCTCCTAGGGATCGAGGTTAGCATCGGGAGAGCATAATGGCGAGGCCCTTCGATGCAAGCAGGCCCAGATGAGGCGCGAGGCAGGGTTGAGAAGGCGTGCGGATCTTAGAAGGAAGCAGTGAGTCTTATATTCGAGTCGGCTTGGGAGCTGCGTCTTGGGCGACTTAGTCTTAAATCTGCGACGAGGGAAAAATTCGGCGCGCATGGGAAGCCAGGCCCCGGCGCGGGAAGGTCTTACATTATATCCAGGAGTCGTCGGACCCGAGCGATTATGAACTCCAGGAGACGAGGAGGAAGGAAAATCGCGGCGCCATGGAATCGCGGAACATCTTAAGCGTTTTACCGGTAAGCATCAGTTTGTAAAGTTAAATAATGCCTTATCGGATCTTATGTGGCGAGTGGAGTGTTCATTGATTATTTGTTAGACATCTCATTGATTTATATGTAAAGATCTGGCTTAGTAAGAAAATATATAGGCATCAAGGAAAGAGTTTCTTTTTATTTCGATTGAATTACATTCGATATCCCTTGACCATCTTGAGAGAGGGTGGCATCAGTACAAGCAGTTCCTCCAAAAAAAAAAAAAAAAAAAACGAGATGGAAATAAATAGAAAAAGACCAGAAAGGTGGAAAAGAGGAGAAGAAGAAAAAGGAAGAAGATAGGGAGAAAAGAAAAGAAAAGAGGAATGAAAAGGAGAAAGGCAATGAAAAGGAAGAAGATGAAGGAAAAAGAAAATAGGAGGAAGAAGAAGAGCAAAAAGCAGAGAGGGCGGCGCGGAGATCGCCACCCTCTCGGGACATTCCACAGCACTTGGTAGAGATAACGTGACTCCCAGTAAAGGGGCGGGAGGCTCTGACTCACGGAAGAGCCGGTGGCGGCGGCCCCAAAGATCTTAGGAAAGATCTCGTGAAGACGATCGAGACTTAGACTCTTCATCTCACTGTGATTTAATTGACGCATCGAGGAAAAGCAAAAAATCTAGAAAACGAAACCTCATATGTGAATGCATTGTTATAAGAAGATCAGTATTGGTCAGGTGCGATAGTTCCCGAATTCTCCATCAAATCCGCGTTAAAGGCGCTAGCCTCTTTCGAGAATTGAATTATTCGCGACCGCGA
The DNA here is from genome assembly GCA_016808115.1 of Tetrastigma voinierianum. NCBI lineage: Eukaryota > Viridiplantae > Streptophyta > Magnoliopsida > Vitales > Vitaceae > Tetrastigma > Tetrastigma voinierianum. The sequence continues at coordinate 222,315 of JAEQBH010003951.1, forward strand.
GGCGTTCGACATATCAAACTCTTGTTAACGAGTGGTGCGCGAACGGCGGCTCGCGCTTTGACAAGCTCTCTGCCATCAATCCGTTTCGGCGAGCTCTTCGGCAGATTCCACGTAGTCGAGCTCAGTTTAATAGTCGCGGTGACCGGTTGCCTGATTGTGCGGGCGAGCGGGTGGTGACCTAAGGAATGTTGACTGCGCATGTCGCAGTCCGGTCTGTGGTCGGCGGCTCGCATTAACAAGCTACGCCCATTTGTTACGCATAGGCGAAATATCGTGATTGACTCGAGGAAACTGTTGACCAGACCCTGCATTTGCTCGATCCCGACGAGCCGTCTGCTCTGCGCGAAGTCCTGTATTTGCCTCGAGGTCGGATCGACTCGGTACACGTGCCGCTCGAGCACATCGCCACTCGGTGGAGCGCCACCATTGTGAGCTCATCTACTGCGCCTGAGCCACGCGCGCTCGGTCGGACCATTTCATTTCACGCCACTGATCACGTTGCGCTCGGTGGGCGCCGTCTGTGAGCTCATACGCTTTCACGCGGCCACGCGCCTCGGGTGGGGACCCATTTCGGCTCGTACGTTGTCACTTTCGGCTACATCGCCACTTTCGGTACGAAAGCAGCCACCATTGACGAGCTCATCTGCTGCGCGCGGCGGCGCACCGAGTCGGACCATTTCGGTACATTGCGCTCGGCTGTCGCCGCCCTTTTCGGTAGGCAGCCGCAGTTAATGAGCTCATCTGCTCGGCACGGGCGCGCGCTTCGGGGAGTCGGTTGGCTCAGGCTACATTGCCCACTTTCGGCTACGCATCGCCCTTTCGGTACGGGAATCTGCACCGAGCCCGTAGCGCCGGGCGCGGCGCTGATTTGGCGAGCTCGACTACTCGCCGCGAGGCCACGGCGCCTGCCGAGTGAACGCGGCTCGTTTCACATTGCCGCTCGGCTCATCGCCCTTTCGGCTTGAACGCCGCGAGCCACGCGGCGCGCCGGGAGCTGACTATTCACTTTCGGCGAGCTCTTCCGGTGGCTCACTTTCGGACGAGCTACACTCGGCAATTCATCGCCTGACCGAGCTCTTCCTCGGCTCGGCAGGGCGAAACTCTGCTCGACGATTACACGCGTGGCCCAGCTCCACGTACCTCGAGTTCCGCGAAGGGCGAGCAACATCTTTGCACCGAATTGATGACCTACAGGCGAGATCATGCGACATAGCAAGAATCGAATGCGACTCATGCAATTAACGATGGAGGACGCGCAACCAGAGATGAGTTACCCAGAAAGCAGTCATACGATCCCCAGGAATCTATGCGACTGTCTGAATTAACGATGGGAGGGACACTGCGCTCGAGATGGCGGGTTCCTGCAAAGCCGGTCATCTGATCCTAAGGGAATCGGTTCGGCTTCAGCCAAGTCGGCCAGGACTGGCTTGACTTAAATTGATAGGCTCGCCGTTATTTAGAGCCACGTGCTTCTGAGTCAAGTCGACTGGACTGGCCCGTACGACCTCGGTGGCTTAGCAGAAAAGAAACTTAGCTACCTCGACTCTGCCCTTATGATTCAGTTATTCATATATATATATATATATATATATATATATATATATATATATATATATGAAATTATCAAATACTAATTAGTATATATATATATATATATATATATATATATATATATATATATATATATATATACTGCTACTATATATATATATATATATATATATATATATGAAATTAATGAATACTAATTGAGTTGGAAGCCCACATGTCACGGGCCTCGGGCCGCGAAAAAACCGCGCGAAACATATATACGACGAGAAGGAAAGTGATGCGAAAGTCGAATTCGGTGATTGGCATGGGAGTTCGAGGGCGTGACGGGGAGGAGCAGGCGACGGGGATCGGGAGGAAACGGGCCACCAGCGGAATTACCCGAGATCGCAGGAATAGTTCGTAGAAGAGATTCCTCCCAGCCTCTTCGTCATTTGGGGAGATCAGTTGAAGTCGGGCCGAGTAGTGAACGACCTTGTTGAAAAGTGAGCCACGGAGGCCCAGCTGCTTGGCGGCCCGGCAGTCACTGGCGCCCAATAACCTCATGCGGCGACCCAGTAACCGCGTGATGAGATTTGCGCGTCCATGACACTCCTGTTCCGATGCTCAGCCGAATTCACGGCGGATCCACGGCGATCTCGTGACATCTTTACCTCGGAAGCCATGCGGTGGCTGCAGGTTGGCAACTACGTAATACTTGCTCGTTAAGGCTACGCGTTGTAGCGTAACTCCACGAACCGCGGCTCGCCCGGGATGCGATGAGCTCCTCCTTGACCATTTGAAGCTCCGCAGCCCGGCGGGACTTTAGCCCTCTGGGTAGACGAGATCATTTGCCCCACTGCGGCTGGGTAGCGTCAGAACCGAAGCTCGTAGCCGGTCCCATTTGTAGAGCTTCCGGACCTAAATCTTCTACTTTGCCGGCGAGTTGATATGGTATGTTTTTAGATCGGATGTGGTCGCTCGCCTTGCTTTCATGTCTGCGCTCGCTCGCAGCGGCTCCGGTTCGCGTCGGACGTGAGGCGGCGCCTCGCCTTATAAATCGAGCGTTCTCACGTGTGCTTTTCATTTAGTTTGGCACCCGGCGGGCCCTTGAGTAGTGGCTGCACGTACCGGCGTAGAGTTTTGCGCTCGACATGGAATCGGAATGGGAGCCCGGCAGTTGGAAACTTCAGTGCAACCACGGAGATGGCGGGGACCTATTCGGCGACGACAACTTCGACCTGCCAGTCAGAATCATGAGATGGATGGCACTTTCTTGTGACTCGTTAGAGCGAAAGTCGACGACTTTTGGTTTGGTTTCTTTCTCTTTCCGACTGCAGCCCTCGGTGACTTGGCATTCCCGAAGGTGGATTCAAGCGGTTATGGCGCCAAGCGCCCGCAGTACTCGGCGGTAGCTCGAGCAACCTCCTCGGCGGGCTTAGAAGGGGCGGGAGAGCTCAGCCAGGAGCCTCGGCTGAGCGGCTGCGCCCGCTCGGTTCTCGGGCGGAAGTCGAGGAACACCAGGTTCTGAACGGCAGAATCGGCCGAGTCTTTCTGATGGGCTCGATCTTCCTTTTACCGCCTTTCAGGGCTTGAGACATCGCCCCGAATGAGACAGGCCTCGACCGCGGAGTGGCGATAAGCGATGGAGGGCTCGAGGGGTGGAAGGGTGGGTCGGGCGCGATGCGGCGTCTGGACCTCTCAGGTGAGTGGGCGGGAATGCCCGTTTATTAACTTCTGCGTGGGGCCGGCGGGTTCGCGGCAGCGAATACGACATTCTCTTAGCGCTAAGGTCCCGAGACGGCGCACAGGAAACATATGAAGATAATATAAAATCGAAACATTCAATCACCTTCGAGACGAGTCATGACGGAAAGCAGTCTGGCTCTCAGAGTGTCGCGGGAGGCGTGGCGGATTGGAACACCCAGTGTGGGTACATGTCGGAAAAGATTGTATTCCCACGATTCGCCGTGACGAAGAAATGGCGTCCTTAGCAGCTATGAAGAAGGGAAGATGAGGAGATCTGGAGGGCTCGGAGCGTGCGGAGTAAAGCCCTCGGTGGTCTCGCCGGATGAAGGGTGAGGCGAGGCCACGTTGGGGACAAGACCCCATTTATCCACCAAGGCCCGATAGGCCCACAAAAAATACACACGTAGTTGGGAAGGCGGTTGGAAGGACAAGCGGTAAATCTGTGAGGAACTTCTTTCATAAAAGGATCTGATAGGCAGACCGTTGTCAGCGTACCGAAGAAAGCGTACCGTCATCAGACGGGCTGTAAAAGTCGGGACATGCGGGAGTCCATACTCGGGCCTTCGGGCGATAGCGTTCGTAGGTAGCACATAGAAGGACTGACCTGTTTGGGTCCCACATTTCTGACGCTGTCGAGCAGCAAATTGAGATCGACCCCCACAGGATGGCTAGGTTTATCTTCCACACTTTATCCTTATTATTGAAGGAAGAGGGCGCCAGGGGAGCGTTTTTGAGGTGGCCATGACCGAGCAGCGGGAGCATCAACGTCGAGCCGTGACGGGTTGAGGAGTCATAATGCGATACAGCGAGAAGAAGAGCGACTGCCGGACCGTGATGAAAGCGAGCGGTAGAAAGCGAAATCGATCGATTGAGCCACTAGCGTCGCGTGGGCGTGGTAGAGGCTTGGGGCGGTAGGGCTGTGCTGACGCAGCATGAGGCTGAGGGCTCAGGCAGCGGGGAAGAAGGGGCGGAACTCGGCCCAAGAAAGCGAGAGGAGGGTCTCGGGCGTAGGAGACAAGCGAAAGGCGATCACGAAAAACAAAGGAAGCCCAGAAGTGGGAGAAATGTGGCGAGAACGAAAAGTCATCATTATCCTGGAGCATAAGGCGGCAAAGCTTTAACCCAGGTAACCCGACCAGAACGAACCGCAGAGCTGCGGCCTGGGAATCACAAGAAAAGAAATTACGTGGCGCTTTTGGCGCATTAGGTACGAGTACGAAGCGGTGATAGGGTTTAAAAAATGGGCTCGCCCGGGCTGCTCGTAAACCCACCATAGCGCCGGCCTGGCGCGGGCCTCGCCATTGGCGAGTCCCGGCTCGCCGGGCCAGTGCGATCACGGATAAATTGGAAGGTCAGTACATGATCAATCCATATTCTTTCAATACGAAATAGAGTATTCCTTAACGATATTTTACCCATCAATAAATCCGCCCAAGAAGGAAGAAGAATAATATATCACCTTGATTGGACATTCCCAAATAAGGAAGAGACCATCGCAAATGTGCTTTTTCTATATCACGTACCGTCAGATATGGTATAATAAGAAATATCCCACGTCAATGGGAAGGACTCTAATCACCCGTCGATTAGTTGAACATCTTGTAAATACGAAGTACGCCGATTGGAAGATCTGTAGCTTATACGCCCGATACTAAGCGGAGTCTAAGCGATCTCTTTTTCCTTAGAAAGCGACTTAGGCATCGGATGGCCACGGCGAAGCCCTCGTAGGCCAACTTCATTCTTGTTTTGCGGAGGAGCGATACCTTCAAACGTCGCAAACCGGCCAGTGGCGATCCTCGCGGTCAAGGCGTCCGGCCATCCATTGCCCGCAAACAGTAGAATTGGCCCGACCCTCTGCAGCTCGGCCCGATTCAGGTTGAAAAAGGCATCATCGGTATGCATGGCTAACATGCAAAATGTTAAGGTTTTAGGCGAGAAATTCAGTTTGGTGTATTATTGTATGAATGAAAAACATCACGGAATTTCACAGGCTTTCATGCATGACTAACATGTAGAATCTTTTTGGGTTTTTAGATCAAAGAAAGCTTCGGTTGGGGTAATGTGTATGCATGAAAACATGCGGGAATTTTACGGGCTTCCATGCATGACTTAACATCAGAATGTTTTGGGTGTTTAGATGAAAACTTCGAGTTTGGTGTATTGTATGCATGACTAACATACGAGAATGTGCAGGTTTTTAAATGAATAAATTGATTTGGTGTATTATTGTATGAATGAAAAACATGTAGAATTTCCTGACTTTCATGCACAGCTAACATGCAGAATCTTTTGGGTTTTAGATCAAAGAAAACTCAGTTTAGGTATGTGTATGCATAGAAAACATCTGAGAATTTTAAGGCTTCCATGCATGACTAACATGCGGAATGTTTCGGGTGTTTAGATCAAAGAAAACTTCGGTTGGTATATTATTGTATGCATGACTAACATGCGGGAATGTTAAAGTTTTAAATGAAAGTCGGAGTTTAGTGTATTGTGTATGAATGAAAAACATGCAGAATTTCCTGGGCTTTCATGCATGACTAACATGTAGAATCTTTTGGGTTTTTAGATCAAAGAAAACCACTACTACAAAAATTTAAATTAATGACGTTTTATTTATGACGCTTGTGAAAAAGCGTGTTCAATACATCCTTTAAATTTATACATCCATAACCTATACCTTTTTTTAAGTTTTTTTATTGAAAAATATCAGCACTACCACAATCAAACCCATATGTATTGCCCGATACCCACGAGAGACGAGATACCTCCATGGCTTCACTCTCCAAAATAACCCTTAACTTTCATCCCTACGACAAACTACGATTATTCTTCACCAATGGCTCCTCACGGCCTCAACCCTTTCTTTCAAGGCTTCTATAGGCCTCCCTAAATGCTAGCCTTTCCTTGACCGAAACTAGAGTCCCAAGGTTGAATCCTCCCACCCTTCATCTTGGACGTTAAGCGGCACCATCAAACTGTCTTTGTAAGCGAGGATTTCGAATGATCATAGTAGAACATGATGGAGTTGATGCTGTGACGAATACAGAAGATACAAAGTACGGGCCTTGGGACGAGTCATTTGAAGAAACGATCTGCCCGGCATGCTCATTCTCTTGATTCCAAAATCTAAAGACTCCTTTCTTTGATTGATTCTCTTCTCTACAAAAAAATTTTAGATCCAAGTTTGCCGACAAGGTCACCCCTTTCTTTTTCTCTTTGATTTTTCTTGAAGATTAGATCCATTTTATTATAGTTTGCTGAGATAATTTGGGTTTTCTACAATGAGAAGAACATTTACAGATAATACTCTTGTTGACGGGATCCGTCTTCTATTCTTCCTGGTAGTGTGCGGGGTGATTTGTTTTATTTCTATTTTATTTGATATATCTATTAATACTCTTTATTTTCCTTATGCGGAGAGTCTCTGTTTCTATTTGTTTTCGTTGTATGCATTATTGTAATCATAGAATATAGAACCTGATACACAAAGTGGGTTTTTGAAAATGTTTTTGGTTGTTGTAATGTTCTAAAAATGTCACCAGTGTGTGGTCTAATCACAATAACTGGGTGGCGGTAGGAGTCCTAATATTCAAAGTATTTTCTTGGTTACATCCTCTTCTTGTAGTTGATAAATTATATGGTAATTTAATTATCCATTAATTGGGTATTAGCTTCTTTCTCCCTTATATTTCTCCATTAATTTATTCATTAACTTGGATGGATCTTATTTGAATGGATCTTGAAGGCAGCTAATTCAGATCATGGGCTCTATTTGGATCGAATGATTTTCAAATATTTTTGAAACTTCTAAATACGGAATGCAGATCTGCCTGCACTTTATGGCATTTAATTTGATTAGGGGTTTTGGAAGGCCCTTTTTTCTTTATTTTATTACACAATATTTTAGGTTCTAATAATTAAAATAATTTGATTATTATTAATTTATGAAGTGTGATTATTTGAGCAGGAAGTTAGTAGTACAAAGGAAAAAAGATAATGTATTCTAATTATAGGAATGATCACCATTTAGAAAGTGACAAAAAGAGTGAATGAGTGACTCAATGATATAATGCATTTTTTATATCTATTCACTTTGTATTGATGAGAGATCTCATTTAGTCTCATAGATGTCTTTCTTTTTTATGCCTATTTCTTTTATTCTTTTATGTTTTGCTTTTTTTTTTTCATCTGCCATGTACACTGCTCTTTGCATTGGCCTTCCCTTTAATAAATTTTTTGCTTAAGGAAAGAAAAATTCTAATATTAGAATTTCTATAAATTTTATTTTATTTTTTCAAAAGTGTCTGTAGCTAAAACTTTTTATGGTGTCACAACTTTTATGATTTTGCACTAGAGGAGATTGAAGTCTCTATTGATCATAGCCTCTCCCTTCCAGTTCGTTATCTTTCAAGTTAACCAGAGTGGTTTAGGTTAGTCTTTATGATAAAATAAAAAAATAAAAAAATAAAGAGGTTAGTCTTCCTTGTCATGTCCCTCCTCATTATGCTTCAAATGTAGTGTCATATATATATATATATATATATATATATATATATACTGAAGGTTTTTTAAGTTGTGTAACATATGGACTAAATTTTCAAATACTTAATTATGGTAGATTTTGTTTATTGGTTGAGGGCTATGTAAGGAGAGGGGTTATTTATTTATTTATTTTGCTCTTCTTGATATTTGATTTTTTTTATTTTGCTCTTCGTAATATTTGATTTTTGGGTTCTTCTGTTAACTTCCTGTGTAACTTAGTGCACCGTTTCTTTTGCTAGGTAGTATTAATAATATTTTTTTATGCCTATCAGAAAAAAAAAATGTTTGGAGAAATGAAGAAAGCTTCCTATGGTCTTAAACTGTAACAGCTCTAAGATTGAAGAAAAGAGTAATAGGAACTTGTGGAATTCGCTACTACTGAGACTTAAAATGTTTGAGCTTAATTTGTTTTAGAAAGTTAGTTTCTACAGATTGTTCATGGGTTATCTCTCTCAGAATGGTTTTGTTTATTTGGAGTATTCATGGCTTATGTCCTGCTTTCATTTTAATTTGGTTTTGGTTTTTTATTATACGCATGAAGTAGTCCAAACATGAATAATCATTATCTATTAGTCATTTCCAAGACCCATGGGATCCATTTTTAGTTGAATGCGTGTTGCTTTGATGGAACTCCATTTATGGAATCGTTAGTGATTAGTGAATGCGGTGACGTTTTCATCATACCACTGCAAAAAATGATAGTAGCTGGCTTGTCAGGTTATTGAAATCAGTGTGGAGTGGTGGTATCTTTGTCAGGTTGTTGAAACCACTTTTCTTTGTGGCAACTCATGCCTTCTTTCAATGTTAAGGCCTTTCACACAGGTAATACTCCTTATTATTCATATCCTTTCCTCTTGTTATAATGATTGAGGCTTCCTGCGAGGCACAAGATTTTATTTTTAATGTTTTGTTTATATGGTAAATGTGCTTATTTATCAAGTATTGTCAACAAAATGTTAGGGGGTCAAAACTAACTCCTGGTATTGTCTTTTGTTTAATATTTTCATTCATACTTGTTTTTGTTTAATATGGAATTTCGGTGCCATAAATTTATTTCAACATGCATTCTTTTAACTTAAAAAGTCAATTTTATTATTTAAAGGTAGATTGACATGCTGTCAAATTTTTTATATTTGTTTTTTTAAACTAAGAGGCTATTTGTTTATAGTTTTTGATAACTGTTTTTTGTTCTTAAAAATAAGAAGAACAAGGAAAATATAACGAACAGGTTTGATTCCCTTTTTAAAAAAAAAAAAAAACACATAGAACACGTACAACATTAAATTTAGAAAATAAGAACAGTTTTCAAAGAACACCCAAATGACGTTCTTTGTATTTTCAAAAACAGTTTTAAAAAACAAGAACCAAATAGGTTTTAACTTTTTGTTTTTTTGTTTTTGTCTAAATTATATTTTTTTTATTTATGAGTTTTCAAAAACAAAAACCTAACAGGCCTCATCTCTTTTCTTCATTTGGGCATTGTAAGGTTTTGTTTATGCCATACCATAATCAGTAATTTTGGATTCTTACTTGTTTTTATTTGGGTAAATGAGGTTTTGGTTATGAGAGATCTAATTTGGCAGCCATCGGGAATTCGAACTTATGTCTAGAGAAACCTAATTTATGTTCGGCAAGAGATATATGTTTGTTTTACGTGTAAATAGGAGGCTTTGATCAATTAAAATCCTCAGAATTCGTAAAGCCTAAACGAATCCTTATGATTGTTTCCAAGTATTGGTGTTCGAATACTATATTGACACCCATTCAATGAGTCAACACAGTTTGGACTCTTCTAAAGTCTATTTTCCTTTTAAAGTAATTAACATTTTTTCATATAATTATTTTAACTTAAAATTTCAGTTACTTGATCATTAATATATCTTTTTACGTACTTTGTTCAACCTTTATCTACCAAAAATCACTGTGTCGTCCGCCAGGCTTTGTTATATATGTGTTTAACATAGAGATTTATTTCTCACATGTTAGAGATATGGATCGCAGTTGGATTTCAAAGGGTCGAAGGTCTAAGGAATATGAGGATGGAGTTGAATACTTTAACTCATTTGCAATATAAAATTCAACAAGCAAGATATCAATTAGATGCCCTTGCCTACAATGTGGGAATTTGATATTCCACACTCCTCAAATCATATGAGAACATTTGTTTTTCTGTAGATTTGATCAAGGATTACTATACATGGTGGCATGGGAAACGGTCAAGTAGTGGACCACGGCTAGGAAACCCAAGCGTTGTGCTAAAATGCGTTTCTTTGATGATGTGGATTGCACAATTGAGATGGTAAAAGTTGCTCAAAATGATTTTCATGCTGATGCAGAAATTTTCAAGAAATTACTACAAGATGTTGAGAAACCTTTATATCCAGGTTGTAGAAAATTAACCAAGCTATTTGCATTAGTTAAATTATACAATCTAAAAGCACGATATGGATGGTCTAATAAAGCTTTTCAGAACTATTAGGATTGCTTGGTGAAATGTTGCCTCTTAACAATAGTTGCCACTATCCATGTATGAAGCAAAGAAGACTTTGAATGCATTGAGAATGGAGTATGAAAAGATACATGCATGTCCAAATGATTTCTTAGGATTTCCTTTATATATATGCTACTAATATTAATCCAATTTTTATATATTTTTATTTAAAATTTCAATTCTATTGAAACCTTCTAGAATAAATTGAACTTCACTTTGTTTAGGCTTTAATACTTTACTTATTTCTAGTTTAGAAAGTTATACCCAAGTATATGGTTATTTATCCTATAATTTTTGTTATTGTGAAGCACTTTGTTATTATTAAATATTAAGAATGTACATAATGTTGTGTCAACCTTTTTTTTTGTCACTCTCTTTTTCTATAGGTCAGTTTCCATGAGTCGGTTGCATGCTGAGTTATCATTGGTGAGTTCTTTTCCGGCAAAGGTATTATTCTAATTTGAGTTCAATGTTCATTTAATACCTTGAAGAATTACCACACTAACACTCATCAAAATAAAAAATCGATGTCTTAGTCTAGTTAATTTTCTACAAAGTCTTTTGCTTAGTTTTTTATATCTAAAACTTAATTTCCACATTTGAATAAACGAGGATGGACTCATGTGGTGATTTTGATGGGATTAACTCTCCATAGAAATCCTCCACTACCAACAAATTAAAGAACATTTTGTACTCCTACCCATAGAATCTATGAAACTTGTTGGGAATATTTGTTGTAATTTTGGATCAATGTATATATCGATAGTTTTGTAGCTTTATCCATATGACTTTGATATTTTTTTCCTGCTCTAAATTACTTTCATATTATGTGTAGATTTTTATAATGATATTGTTATATCAGGATTTGTAGCCAATGAAATTAATGAAAATAGGATTTTTAATGTGATAAAAATGATGACACTTGTATTTGATATGATGTCATTGATTAAAACAAAAACATATAAAAATCGTGACACTCGGAATAAGTGTCATAGTTAAAATATTAATTGAAATAATGCAGTAGATAATGGCCGCTTTCTAAATGAATGTCATAGTTTTGATTTGACAAAGATGGCTTCGAAATAAGCGTCATTATTATAAACATACAATGGCTTGATCGAACCATGGCGGCTTTGGGAAAAGTCATTGGCACTCTAATGGCATTTGCAGGTGTCATTACATTTAACTTTCCTTGTAGAAAGCTTCGGTTTGGGATTATTGTATGCATGAAAAGCATGCAGAATTTACTAAGGCTTCCAGCCATGACTAACATGCGGGAATGTTTGGGTGTTTAAGATCAGAAAACTTCGAGTTTGGTGTATTATTGTATGCATGACTAACATACGGGGAATGTTAGGTTTTTAGGCGAGAATTCGGTTTAGTGTATTATTAGCTATGAATAGAAAAACATGCGAATTTCTTTGGGCTCTCATGCATGACTAACATATAGAATCTTTTGGGTTTTTAGATCAAAAGAAACTCAGTTTGGGGTATTATTGTATGCATAAGCTTATGCGGGGTACAGGCTTCCATGCATGACTAACATGCGAATGTTTTGGAGTGTTTAGATCGAAAAAACTGGAGTTTGGTGTATTATTGTATGCATGACTAACATGCGGGATGTTGCAGGTTTTTAGACTGGAAATTCAGTTTGGTGTATTGTGTATGAATGAAAAAACATGCAGAATTTCACGGGCTTTCATGCATGACTAACATGTAGAATCTTTTGGGTTTTTAGATCAAAGAAAACTCGAGTTTAAGGGTGTGTGTATGTGCATGAAAAACATGCGAAATTTTGCAGGCTTCCATGCATGACTATGCGGAAATGTTTTGGAGTGTTTAGATCAAAGAAAGCTTCGGTTTGGTATATTATTGTATGCATGACTAACGCGCGAGAATGTTAAGGTTTTAGGCAGAAGAAATTCAGTTTAGTGTATTATTGTATGAATGAAAAACATCACGAAATTTCACGGGCTTTCATGCATGTCTAACATGAATCTTTTGGGTTTTTAGATCAAAGCTTCGAGTTTGAGGTATTATTTTATGCATAGAAAACATCACGAATTTTGCAGGCTTCCATGCATGACCTAACATGCAGAATGTTTTGGGTGTTTAGATCGAAAACTCAGTTTGGTGTATTGTGTATGCATGACTAACATGCGAGAATGTTAAGGTTTTTAGTGAAGAAATTCAGTTTGGTGTATTATTATGAATAAGAAAAACATGCGAATTTCACAGGCTTTCATGCACATGACTAACATGTAGAACCTTTTGGGTTTTTAGATCAAGCTTCAGTTTGGTGTATTGTTATGCATGAAAAACTTGCATAATTTTTGGGCTTCCATGCATGACTAACATGCGGAATGTTTGGCATTACTTGCCTAAGTAATGAGTGGGAATTATGTTAATACATGCTTGAGGATGTGTTGATATGGATAGACTGAATGATAGAAAAGATGTAGTGCATGCTTATGTGATGTCTTGATTTGAATGTGTGGAATATTAACATGGTATGTTTGTTGATGTTGAAGCTGAATATATGAAATGTTGTATGCATTAGACATAAGTGTTCATAACACACATAGTGTGCGGTGTAGAATGTCCATGTAGAGGTCTTCATACATTGGTCATGGGTTTGAGTGCAGTGACACAAATTGCATTGCATTGGTGTGCGGTAACACCACATTACATGAGAGTGCGTACATGGTACTGATTTGGAATTGCATTTGGTGTTGAATCGTGTGGGCTTGGGAATGGGACGAAGTCCAATTGAGTTCCACAATGTTAAATGAAAATGGAAAATGAAATGTGTCGGGCGTAGCAAGTGGGGATATCCCTCAGTGAAAAACTGAAAACACGGTTAGACGGCGTATCCCGCCGGTGAAAGCAGAAAAATGTCGGAGCGTGTAAGAGACCAGCGGAGACCCAGAAAAGTTACATTTGCCCAGACACGAAATGATTAAATAAATATCACATAGACTACGGGTTGTGAGATGGGAGTCGGGACTGACTTAGTATTGATTTCCCATTGGAACTTGCATTGGATGGTGGGTCGGAGGTTGACCCGGTACTTGGGGCATGTAGAGTGTCGTCTCATACATTCATGTAGATTTTTCCATGATAGGACAACATGTATGCATAGATTGGTTGTTGGTTTGACTATAAAATGATCATTTGCATGTGCACCTAGGTGGGGAATAGCCCTTGTAGGATTTATCTCTACTGGGCGTTAGCTCACCCCGTCGTGGGAACCCCCGCTTTTAGGTGCGGGGCCAGTGACGGACCAGCGCTCCTTAAAGTAGGGATTATAGACGGGCGAGTTTGTGCCTTGATTCTTGTTTATGTATATATTAGAATGAACTAGTGTTAATATGTTTTGTATTAAAGTGATGTAATAACTCTTGGATCTATAAATGTGTGGTCTTATGCTTAGTATGGACAGTATGGATGATGGGCCTATTGGGTCATTTTACTCAAACATGGGTCTCATGATATGAGACACATAGGTTTCCGCAGGTTGACAGGTGGTCAACGGGACCTCGGGTTTTGGGGTGTCACCTGCCGGTCGACGCTACTACCTTGGGGATCTCACGGCTGATGTTTAAAACCCGGAGCCACGGTGGAGTCGAAACCATGTCGGTAATAGGATCTCGGTGCGATGAAATATGCTGACTCATACTTCACTTTGCTCGACGTTCATGGACACGAAGAAATTTGGACCCCTCAGATTCTTCATCTAGCAATGACTCACACTCTCTCAAACATACGCCCCGACCTATCTTCAATACACGAATGTCACCCGCATGTGCTTCAATATTAATCCTCACAGGAGATATTTCTTTGTGGATAGGCTGCGAGAAGACATGGGAGATCATCGAGGTGCCATTATCTAATAAGTGAATGCTTTCTTTACAAATGGCCATTGACGAGTTTCAGGCCGGGTCTTTTAATAAGCCTCCCAATGGTTTCCATTTTCGGAGTAGAAATACATCTCAATAGCTGGCGGAGGTTCTTTGGGGAAATAATTTTTGGTGTTGCGGTCCCGACAAGGCCCAGGTGATAAGCTACGTTTGAGCCTCCCCATCTCATTGGCCTCTCCATGGGTAAGAATGATGTTAAGAGTGGCATAGACTCCTTGGGAACATACTTGTCATTAAAATCTGCATGGTAGAAAGATATGTAGTGGACTTGCCGTATTGAGAGCGGTAAGACCATTCATTAAGGTAACTTCCTTGGGTTCATTGATGATGGTTTTTTACTTAGCGTTCCTTCACGACATACCGGGTATAACATGCATTTTTCTTCTCGAGCACCACATTCAAATAGTTGTCTTGACAATCCACTCACGAAGACCACTTTCGGACTTGCCATCATAAACGATGGACTCTGTAGTTAAAAATCTGATGAGAAGAAGATATGTGAAGTCAAAGGATTAGATTTACCAAATTGGTTGCGGATCCTCTCATTCATGGAGTTGATGTATGCATTAAATGACCATGCACCTTTGGGAAGCATAATATATGGGGATGTTATGGAGCTCGAGGATGGTTAGACCAATACTCATCAAGGATAAGGAAGTTCTTGGGGCGGGCCTAAAGCAAATCTGGGGGGATTAGAACCAGGCCCCCTTAATGTGGTTGAGTGGATGACATCGTGAGCGCTTTTACTCTCACATTAGAGGGTGATGGAGTTGCACGCCATAAGTGGATTCAATTATGCAAATATCGGGGAGAGCTGGGATCTCGGCCTTTCGAGATGGCGATCTTCTTCATGAGAATAGTCTCGATTGTGAGTACTCGAACACCGGCGTCTCGACCATAGCATGGCGGCTCGAGGACGTGCCTTGACTATGTAACACCAAAATCGTATACCATTTTGCTTCCTAAAGTCGATGGAAATCAATAGCTTTGAAGAAGATGGATTTAATTATAGTTAAGGAACATTAAATGGGATAACAAAATTAGCGACACTCTCAAAAGTCAATTGTTGGCAAATGTTCAAACGATACATAATAGTCGAGTTATATGCAGCGATATTTTGGCATATGAAATACACACACCATCTGCCCTTTTTTGAGAACAAGTTTTATGTTTTATTAGATTCATGTTATGTAACATGTTTGAGCCTATAGTCAGAACAATAACATAATGCTGTGGTGGAGCACCAAAAAAATCAATATTAGAAGTATAGTCAATTAAATTTTGTAGTCAATATTAGAAGGTGAAGAACATAGTCCACAGACGAAGACCTAAAACAGTAATACTTGCACTGTACTAGAATCTATGCATTCAGGTAAGAATGTCCATGGTAGAAAGATTTAAGCTTAAGAATGAGGTAGTAGATGTTTTACGCAATGGCTAATTTTGAATAAAGAGACCCCAGATAGAACATTAGAGTGGCTGCCAATTTAAATATATGAATCTAAGCTAATGTGATACCTGGATAATTCGGGCATTCAAAAGGAAGTACAAGAGAAGGATGAGAAATCAAAAGCATTTCGATATTGTGATCTTGTTCGCTGTTAGGATCAATTTTCCATGGAATAAGATTGCTCATTGAAACCTTAAAAATAACATTGAATTAACCGAAATAAAAAGATTAAAGACCCGAGATTAAAGACCCCGAATCAGGTCCCTTACAACGATCAAGCAGTTTTTAGATTGGCCCGAAATAGTTCGGACAATGAGAGGAAACTATTACTAGTCTCTAAAAAGGGGAGAACGAAACATATATCTAGAAACAAAAATCAACTCACCTCAATTTTAGAGGAAACTATTACTAGTCTCTAAAAAGGGGAGAATGAAACATATATCTAGAATCAAAAATCAACTCACCTCAATTTTTTCCATGGAGCGAAGAATGTCTTGTTCATCATACAACATATCTTTAAGCGGGAAACTTTGCTCGCTGCATACTTTCGAGGATAAAGCAACTTGTAGATAGTGTGTTGCATGTGTCATAAAAAACTTCGCCCTTTGAATGTGGTCTAATGAACAAATTCAAATATTTTAGGACCAATTTATAGTAAAGTAATCGCCTAGAATTTTAATTAAATAAATAGCTGACCTTTTCGAAATATGGAAGGGATGTAGCATGATCAGTGAAAATTGCACGAAATGCAACACATTACAATGCGGTAAAGTGGAGAGCACATCCTAAAAGAGCAGGGCAATTTTACATGAGAAAGTAGAGTAGATAACCAAAAAGGAAAACTGAAGATGAAAGTTCTCAAAAGTTTCAAGATTGAAAAAAGTTCATTGACAAGACAGACATGCATGATACTGAATGAAATGATCGTTAAGAGCATATGTTGCTACATACCACAGCTAAGAGCACTGCTCAGAGATAAGTATGTGATTAACATAAACCCATTCACGGAGAAGAAAACAATGCGAGGAAACGATAGAACTGACATAATCAAAGAGGTGACGATTAGGGCTTTTCCAAGGAATTTTAGGCGATAGATTTGATTAATTAGCCACTCGGGCTCCAATCTGAGTACATGTTCAAGTGTGAGTATGGACACTTTATGCAGTGCAAAGGGTAGGTCCATTAACACGCATCATCCCTAGAAGGCAGAAAGAAACCTCTAATCTGAGTGGTCTCATACTTGATGCTTACAATATCAAAATGACCATACCCAGGATTACAATATCAAAAACAATAATGATATTCTCTAAACTTCATTTCTCAATTCAGCAGATTACTAAGTTATAAAAATAAATAACATTACATTATTCAACAAGGAAAAAGAACATATTGTGTCACCAAATGGTATCCGAACTCTTCAAAAACAGCGCAGATCGAAGATGATCAAGCCTCATAAGTAGAGACATAGTCGTGAGAATTTGCATCACAACCAATTTTATGGGTCGATTATAAGCGAGAGACAAAGAAAAAGAGATTTTCGTCTTAATAAAATCCAATCGTGCGGATGATAAAACAAAAATACACTTGGACAAGTGAGGGCGAGTCGACTAGTTTCGCCTCCACTGACCGAGAAATTCACCCGATGTAATCATGGAAAGCGGTTTCGATAATGGTGGCTGCATTGGCGGTGCTCACGTAATGCATTGCATAGTTGGCGAGATTGGGGATTGACACATAAGCATGCTAATGCTATCTTCCATGCACCCGCTACTTCCGGCTCACCCCATTTCATCCCACGGGAGGTGAGGCGCTTGTCCATAACATCATTCAACGGCGGTAGTCGATGGCGGTAATGAGGATGAGGACGAGGAGGGATGCGATGATAGCATTTGATGAGATGAGGATTCTCGGGATGCCTTCCCATAATTACCTCCATTGTTACAAACCCAAAGCTCTAAACATCCGTTTTATTATCCACCTTCATCGTGTATTCGATTAACGAAAGAAAGATTAATAGATTATGCTGCCTTTCACAGAAATTATAACAGTTTTATATATGATGTATATATGGAGGGTTTAGAGTTAAGCAAGGCACTAATTACGAAAATGATACCTAGAAGCAGTATAACCAAAAGTTCACCGCAAATGTGAAATTATTAGATGAGTCGGAAGCTTTATAAACTAGCCATGAGAAGTCGGAGACATGAGCATCATATTACGAATCTATAAAACATTGTTGCTTGATGTGTCAGATGAATTCACGGAGGTGAGCAATCATGGTGCATATAAGATAAAGCTTTAGCCACCTTTCATAATGTTTAGCCTCATAATCCAATCAAGTTTTCTCTTGTGCTTCATCGTTGCTTAGAATGTTTCTCAGCTCCTTTTCCATAAAATCATAATTCAAAAATTAGTTCTAAGCAAATGAACTGAAGCCATAAAGCTTTACGATATTGCGATGCCTTATCTGTGCTAGAGCATGAATCTCGCTTTTGAAAGCCTTCAAATCAGCCATATCACACAATTGTAAAGTGATAGTTTTATATGTAGTTGTACAAGCACAATTAATTAAATGTAAATTTGTTCAAGGGCTCTGCATGTTTTTTTATTGATATGTTCTTCTAGGGATCGACAGGACCATAATGAAAGCGTTTTTAGTTCAATTCTATTGTATTTAGCACTTTTGGAATAAAGAATTGCCTTAGAACATATAAGACCAACAATTTCCCAACCAAAATTCTTATTTAAGCATTGATAGCAACATTAGGTCGAAGCAGTGCTTGTTCCAAAAATGATTATTACTAATTATACAAATTAAATCTTGTCAATTTCTTTTGCCGGTAATTAAGGTTTTGCCGACAATATGGTGAACCATATAGAAGCTTAGCATTGCAGAGTAGCTAGAACAATTATACTTTTCTCTCTAGAGGAAATTAATGGAAACGGTTCAATGGAAGAGAAAGGCGTTTAGAATAGGGAATGGAATTTAAATTTAGGATGTTTAGGTTTCTCTAAATTGCATAAAGACCACAACAAAATATTCTTTTAAACCCAAAAATGTAGTTAGGCATACTAGAAGAAGAGATTGGCCACACACGGGTTGTAATCAATTCGAAACTTGGCTCAGGACAGGGCAAATATTAGTTGGCAATATTTATAATGACTAGCCATGAATATTGTGGTCAGGCGCTAATTTCAATGTCTTGAAAGCTTACTTTAATGCTTATATCCAATTGTATGCCTTGGGAAGCAATGGCCAGTTGCTGTTAAATCAAATAAGCCGAGGAAGCAATGGCTTGTCTTCTATAGACTTGATCACATGACCTTCACGAAGCGGAGACCATTGAGGAATGGAGAGATTGGTAGGAGCTTCCATACAAACCCACAGGTATTTTACCTTGTTTTGCTCACCTTCTCTTTTTATCTTATGTATTTAGTGGAAAATGATGGCCACTAAATGCTACTAAATGATTAAAGAAATATTCATAAATAATAAATCGATAGTCGTTTCCTCGGGTGGAATAATTACGAGGATTCACACTCACCTCTGTTAAAGTTCTATGTTCTCTGTCTCTACCGAACATTCTATCAAGGCACTTCAGGACTAGGTTTATGCATTTAATTAACCATTTTCTGTATGGTTTGGATTAATACTAATAGATTTTAATTCACTAAATCAATCAAAAAGCTGAAGTTTGATCAGAAGAAAAATGACCTCGAATCCTTGCAGGATCACATCGTTTCTCAATTATACAGCCCTTGGCGTCGGCAATTCCGCGTGCAAGAAAAATCTAATATTTTCATTACTTGGAGCAGAAATCTCAAACAAAGACTCAATAAAACCACATTAATCAAGGAATACTCGAAATTCATACAAATTAGTAGCAAAACTAAAGGAAAATAGAGATATGGCGGTATCAAGTGAAATCGAGAAATTATCATGTTTCTAGATATTTGAACAATCCGTGAAGCGAGTCCTTACTATTACTACGGCTCTCACCGCGGTTGGCCCGCTACCTTAGCTTTCCAATGTCTCGACCGACCCCTACGATCGCTTTGCATGCAACTACAATTCTATACTGCAATTATATATGGAGTCAACATTTAGTTGCGACTCGAATAAATATGAAACTAAAGATATGTTTTGGTTGCAAATTTTGTAGCCCCCAGGCAGGGTGTCCAGTTGACCTACGAATCAACCAGCGGGGAAATCTACATGTCTCATCATGAGACCGTATCATTAAAAATGGCCACTTGGGCACAGCCACGTCATGCTCATAATGTATATTTTATACAAAAGCATTTATTTACAATTGTATTTAATTCTGATTTATCTGGCCAGGTTTCTTACCCAGAATTTTACAAAGAACAAAAAATACAAGATGAGGCCGATTTGGCCATTTCTTCGCCTCTAAGGTCCCGGATGCGTCCCATCCCCCAAGTGTGTCTTCGGTACCTGAAAATATAGTCCCACGACGGGGTGAGCAAAGCCCAGTAGTGGAATTTCCCTACTTGGGTTACTCCCCACCTAAGTCTTGATGCAATGGCACACACATTCGACACATGCTAATATATCACTCATGCATATATTAACAATTTAATTCATACATCATGTTATTCGATTTATAATCATAACAAACTTAGCTCACATGGGCTAAGGCTTCTGTCAGGCCAGTTCGTCTTGGAACTGACCCATGATTTCACAATCAACATGTTGTTATTCACCCATGTGACAGCACATCACACAAATCCACCTGGCGATCAGTTGGTGTCCAAACCACGCAGTTTATTTACTCGGTCCGAATCTTTGGGCAAAAATCCTGACAGATCCGGCCTCCATGAATCCGCCCATAACAAGACCCTTAAGCCCAGTAAAGCGAGTAGGAGAAAAACCCTACCTTCTCGGGTTTGTGAAACTCCCAATCCAGGAATACTCTACGTAGCCCTCGACGTGTAGACCTTTGCACTTTGCCTCTTGCTATTTGACGGTAAATAGTCCGTCGTCGTAGATCTTAAGAAAGCGGTTTCTCTCTCTAAAAATGGAGATCGAGCTTCAATGCGAGACTCCCTTCTTCCTGCGTTTTCTCTTTCCTTTTCTTATTTCATTTTCCGTTTGCTTTTCTTTCTTTCCATTTCTCTTTCTGTTTCTCCCCATTTTCTCATTTCTCTTTGCCTTTCTCTCAGCTTTTTGGAGAATTGGCTAGTATGGGTCAAAGTGAAATTTCCTCCTCGTATTCCTCGAAGCGAACATGTGGCTATCAAATTTCCATCTTTTTCTTTTAATTTCTTAATTCTCTTTTATGACATCATGCTCTTACATGGCTCAATGTGAGCCATGGGGTCCATTTCCCACACATGGCTAATTGTGAGCCATTACTTTTGATACCAAGTGTCACTGGTGTGGTGCCATGTGGCATCCTCTTGGCTTTACCACGTGTCATCCACTACACGCCTCGGCGGAAATCCCAGGCCATCTCGAGTCGACGAAATTCGATGTGGTTACTAAATTCGAGGCGATTTCAGCGGTCAGTTTCGTCATCTGAGATCTAGAAAATTCGGTTTTGACCGAAATTACCATTTTTACCTCGCTTTAGGGAATGCAGGATTTTCAGGGGTCTCACAAATTTTTAGCCCCAACTAAAATAATGTCCTTATAAGACACTTTTCTTGTAGTGAGGCTTGATCTTGCTCGAGGAGAGATAAATAAGTGATTAACGCAACCCCATTCGAAGAAAACAGTAATCTTGAGGAAAGCGATAGGAACTGACATAATCAAAAGAAGGTGAATATTTGGGGCTTCTCGGAGAATTTTAGGCGATAGAATTGATTATTGTAGCCTCTCGGGCTCTAAAGTCTGGAGTACATTAACACCAAATCCTCTAGAAGGCCCGGAAAGGAACTTCTAATAGTGAATGGTCTTTAATAGTGATCCTTCCAATCTAGCCTCACGGAGAATACTCTCATAACAATGGATTCTGATGGTAGATAACTAACTAGTGATGTGTTTTCGATCGTTTCAAGGGCATTCATAAGCCATGCAGTTTGAATTCAAATGGAGAAAAGTTGGGCTCGAAAATCTACCGAAAAACACAGAGATCTCGAGGCCATACTAGAGAAAAGCATTGATAGATTTCAAGTATAGGAAGCTATTTCATATAAGGAGGAGGAATTTCCAAGAGTTTTATTCCTTGAGAAAAAAGAAATATTGGAAAATTTAATGAAGGAAACCATTGAGAAGCAAGAGCTATTCGAGGAAGATGGCAAAAAATTTGGGTGGTAGATGTAGTCTCATTCCTTTGAAGATATATCTGCGCGGTGCTCCTAATAGCACCGGATATTGATAAGAGAAAGACACAAATGAAATTACCTTGTTGTTTCTGTCAAATCTTTATATGCTTTAGCAATAGTTGTTTTGGTACATTTTTCTCGATAGACCATTCAAGAACAATTCATTCCATTGTTTAAAAAAATAAAAATTGCGAAAAATGACCCATTACCTAGGATTACAATATGAAAATAATAATGATATTCTCTAAACTTCATTTCTCAATTCGAGAAGATTACTTAGTTATATAAACAAAATAACATTACAATATTGACAAGGAAAAAAAAGAACATAATGCTGTCACCAAAAAGGACATCAATGGTTGAAGGATAATCTTAATAAAGTATGTAACTGACCATGCACAGTATCTTTGGATGAATTCCACAGTCAAAATATCACCATAGAACATGACCAAAATAGAAACAAACAAATTAAAAACCCAATGTTGAAAAATGGAAGTAAAAAAACTAGCAACCAAAATAAAAGCACAATGCATTATGGTATACCGATTATGGTTTCCTTTATAGGACACAGACACGGGGCGGTACTTTGTTTCCAGCGACTACGGTATCCGTCTCTCAAAAATAAGCGGTCGAAAGATGATCAAGCCTTAGAAGTAAGCGCAAGATTTGAGTCAATTTTGGAAAAGGGCAAAATCGTAATTTCGGTTACAAATTGTAATTTCGGTTAAATCCAAAATTTTTTCTCTACGGATCTCGGATGATAAAGCAGTTTCCTTTGTTATGTCGTCTCATGAAATCTAGCTAGCACGTCGAATTTCGTCGGAATTGAAGCCGATCGGAGTTAGCACGTTTTCGAGCATCGCAGTCAGTCTTGTAAGGCGATATTTGATGCGACGAAAATCACAAATGCTGCGTACTCATATTGCCATAAGTGGCATGAGTAGAGAAATGATGAAATGGACTGACAGAGATAGTCTTAGAATGTCAAAGCGGGAAAGAAGGGCGTAAATGTCATTTTGGAATGTTAATGATAATAAAACTAAAATAGCCAATAGTGCATCATCTTCTCCATTAATTTGAAGGCGAAAACGTGGGGAGGCGTGGCTATGGAGTTTGTGTTTTTAGAGAAGAAGGACCTCAGCTATAACCAGTTATCGGGCGATCCACGGCGGAGTCGCGTCGTCGGGACAAGAAGGGAAAATTGCTCTGCAGCGGAGGAGACCTACGGCGTAGACACTTACGGATTGAGGAGTTTTGACAAACTCTGAGAGGTAGGGGATTTATCCTACTTGGGTTTTACACTTTATTTAAGTGTTTTATAATGTTTCGGTTGGTTTGAGGCCGTGAGGGGCCGTTTGATCGATCGAAAACATTGGACGAATTAATGGAAATTTTTTAGACATTTTTTAATTGATCTGTGTTTATTGGGGGCTTGATTTGGGTGTTTATATGATAATTTATGGAATAAATTATGTTTTGGTGTGTATAAGGCCGGAAATGGCCGTGAAATTCGGGTTCACAAAGTGAACCGACGATTGGTGATTTTCCAGGAATAGTAACCGAGGGTTTCACTATTCGAATAGTGTTCACAAAATAATTTTTGTGAAATAATGTGTTTGGTTGAGTAATTCCGTCGGTGCTCGTATTTGATCATTAGCCCGTGAGCTAATTTTGATGTGGTGATGGTGAAATTACGCTGACATGTTTGTGTGATTTAAATTATGTGAATATATGCATGATTATATGTTGCATGTGTTATTGGTGAAATGGAATTGGCATCATGCATTCCATATACCTTTGGGGCACCTAGGGCGATAGGAGTGAGTGCATGAGGTAATTCTTGAGAGAATGGTTCGGAGGGTTGTCTAAAAAAAATAATGAATATCGGAGGGTAGTCCAAATAAAATATCAATCGTTGGAGTCGGCCCAATTGATATACATCGGAGGGTAGTTCATGCATAATATCAATCGTCGGAGTCGACCCAATTGATATACATCGGAGGGTAGTCCATACATAATATAAATCGTCGGAGTCGGCCCAATTGATATACATCGGAGGGTAGTCCACTAAATATACCATCGGAGTCGGTCCACTACTTATATCGGAGGGTTGTCCATAAATAAAAATAAATTAAAACAAATAACTTTGTTTGAAATTAGTTTTCTCATACATGGCTTAGGCAGGTGTGAGGGAGTCGGTGAGGACTCGGGGTATGAGTTGATCATGTAGACATTCAAGTAGGATCATGTATTTGCTTGAATGTGGCTGTTTATTTTGAGGCATTGCATATGCACTTAGGTGGAGAAGTAGCCCGCTAGGGTGGTCCATTCTTGTGATCTTCATACATCGAGGATATTATTTTGGTCACGGGAGCCTTGAGACGGCTCATCCAGAGACCGTTTAAGAAAGCGGATTGTGGCTTTGGCGTTTTAGTTATGTATATATATTGGAATATTATATTTTAATATATGTTGTATAAAAGAGAAATTATTAACTCTTTTGAAACTATTGGACATAGTTGATGTATTATGATGAGTATTGTTATTGGGCCCAAGTGGCCGTTTTACTCATGTATTTGGATATTGGATTGTTAGGACAGGTTTATGCAGGTGTTGTATTTGGGTAGAGCTCCCATTACAAGAGACTCTTGCTGGAATTTTTGGTGTCGGGTAACCCGACATACTTGTATTCATGGGTTAGCAGGTAGTCAAGCGGACCCGGGTTTGGGGCATCACGAGACATAGTCATAGGGTGCACCTGACCAATTTATAGATCAATTATAAAGTGAGAGGCAGAGAGAAAAGGATTTTCGTAATAATAAAATCAATGATTAAGGATGATAAAAAATACACATGAAGTGAGGACCGTCAGCTAGTTTCGCCTCCATGACCAAGCAGTTCACCTAATGTAATCATGGAAAACGGCTTTAACAATGGTGGCCCTTGCATTGAGAGTGCTCTGTCAATTTGTTGCATAGTTGGCCGAGATTGGGGATTGACACACGCCGGCATCTTGTCTTTATCTTCCTTTACCAACCACTACTTCATTTCGCCAGCTTCATCCACGGGAGGTGAGGGGCGCTTATCCGTAACATCATGCAACAACCAATGGTGTGATCCGCGTAATGAGGATGAGGATGAGGAGGATGCGATGATACTGGTGAGATGAGTTCATCGGGATGCCTTCCATAGTACACTCATTATTCTTTATTGAGGCGATTCAGGATTGAATACATAAGGTTCTACTAGTATGATTTTGAAATATTTATTATTTTATTTATTAGCCTCTGATGGTTGTTTTGTTGTCTTTCCATGATTAACCTTTGTAGACGTAGAGTACTCTTGAAACTATTCCAAAGCATTTACATTTAATAAATATATGATAGAGATCAATTACGTGGGTGAGTACAAGGGATCTTTTCACCTATCTTCTTGTTTCCCGACATGAGCCATCAGAGCACTCAGGATATCTTGAGGTTTGTGAGAGAAGAATATTCATATATGGCTTCTATCTTTCACCATAGTTTTTTGATGGTAAGAAAATTATTATCATATGGATATCAAAATGGCTGTTGAGAGATGGTTGGTTATGTGGTCTGAATTGAAAGTAGAAAGGAAGAAATTAAACAGTGGCGAAACTCAGATGGAGAAAAACCAAGGCGGGAAAAACACTTGAAGGAAAGGAAGACAACAACAAGAAATCCACGACATTTCAAGTGAGATCCAAACCGCTATATCGTTTGGTGCTTCGAGAACTGGCGAAATCATTGCCTCCGAGGGAACCAAGGCTGACCAACTAGTTCTGAATGTGATTGGAAGAGGAAACACTCTTCAGTTGGTGAGAAGTGCACTGCAAAGAAATTTGGTGAGAAGTTCACCAAAAGAAATTCGAGAGAAGTGTCTATGAAACCGAATTGATTTTTTGAAGGCGATGTCAAAGAATTGAAGGAAGTATTGAAGGTTGATGAGAGAGTGCATCAACAAGATGGTGAGACGTGCAGTCATGGTGTGGAGAGAAGCCACAAATTTGAAAATATGGAGAGATGTGCCCATGAAAAGAAAAATTTGAACTCAATCAAGTGGGAATAATGAGAGAATGATTCAAAGTTGAATCACACAAGGTTCCGTTTCTGTAGGAGTTTTAAATATATATTTATTTTATTTTATTGTTATCTAGTGGGTTGTTAGCTTTTTTGTTATTATTTCCAAGATTTTGTAGCTTTTATCAAGTAGTAGAGTTACTCAGAGCCTATTTAAAAGGCATTTGCATTTAATAAAAATGTGGTGAAGTGTGTTACGTGGGTAGTGCAAAATTATTTTTCTCTCTTCTTGAAATTTCCCAACAGTTACAACCTTGAAGCTATAAACATCCGTTTTATTTTCCACCTTCATCGTGTAAGCAAGTTCTACAAATTAAGAAGATTACATCATGCTTTGCTTTGCTAAGAAATTATAACAAAGATAACTAATTACCAATTAAGAAAATGGCACTTTGAGCGTGATAACCAAAAGTTCCCGCAAATAGTCCAATTAGATGAGTCCCACTTTATGTTTACTGCAGCCGGGTCGTAGACATGGGCTTCATATTCAATCAATTTAACATTGTTGTCAGTTATGTCTCGACATGAATTAATGAGGTGAGCAATCAGTGGTGCATATAAGATGTGCTTAGCCAATTTCTTCTACAATGTTTAGCCTCACATTCCAATCAAGTTTTTCTGTTGCTTCAATGCTTAGAATGTTTCTCCCTTTTCCATAAACTCATAAATAAAAATGAGTTCTCAAGAAATGAACCGAAGCCATAAAGTTTGGAAAATATTATGGCGTCTTATCCGCGTGTTGGTGAGCATGAATCTCACAAAGCCTTCAATCACCATATCTCCACCATCTTGATCCGATGAGTAGTGAAGCTTTTTCACAAAGAACAACCAAAGCATCAAGTAACTCGACCTGTAAACAAAGGGGCCATCCTTCGCACACTGGCAATGGTTGAACCCAATTGTCGGGCCTCGTATGATGTGCTCATACAACAATTTCCCCATCATGTCCTAATATTGTGAATAGATCTTTGACATCGGCGGCTTAAAGTGTAGATTTGGTTGTTTTCTTCCGCACTTTTGACAAGAAAATAAAAATTCAATAATAAAGCGAATAAGAACAATAGAGTGCTCACAATGAGGAGTAGTATGATCAAGACGTAAAACTTTGTGGCCTTCTTCCTACTAAAGATCGTGATGGTTTCGAGATTTAGTAAGTATTGCCAATACGTAGACCTTATTATTTCTAAATGCCTCAAATGGAGCGAAGGCTTTGATGTTTGGGGAGGACCTTCCAACCGGTTGTGTGGATATATCACCGCATGTCGCTAATCAGATCATCAAAAGTGTGTGGGATGGTGCCAGAAAGCTGGTTATGGAGACTAACGCCTGGGCACGGCTTTATGACGCCCTCAAACCCGGTGCTTGACTAACGGCCAACTCAAGGAAACACTGTGGAATGCTCTGGTGACCCACATTTCTCACGAAAACGCAGAGTCTCCTTTGTACGGGGAGCTCTACCCAAATACATCACCTGTATATAACCTGTCCCAATCAACATCAATCACATGATATCTATATCTGAGTAAAAACGGCCTCTTGGGCCCATACCACAATACTCATCACAATATCTATATCCAACTATATCCAATAGTTTCAAGAGTTCAAATTTTACTCTTATACAACACATATATTAAAATTAGAGAATTCTAATACATGTCATACATCATAACCTAAAAAGCCAATCCGCTTTCTTCTAAAGCCTGGCTCTAGGATGAGCCATTCTCGCACGCCCCCGTACCTGAAAATATGTTCCTCGACAGGTGAGCTAATGCTCGCAAAGGGAATCACCTCAAGTGGCTACTTCTCCACCTAAGTGCATATGCAATGCTAAAATAAACACACATTCAAGTAAATGCATGATCCTACTAATGTCTAACTCCATCATCTAATATCCCGAGTCCTCCTCGACTCCCTCACACCGCTGTCAATGCGATGAGAAACTTAGTTTTATTTACCTGCGGACAACCCGATGGATATATCAATCACCGCCTCCGACGATTGATAGCGCTATATGGATCTACCCTCCGATGTATATCAACTGGTTGCCTCCGACGATTGATATTTTTAGTACGGACTAACCGATCATTATTTTAGACAACCTCCGAAACCATTCTCTCACCTCACACTCACTCCTATCGTCCTAGGATGCCTCAAAGGCATATGGAATGCATGATGCCAATTCCATTACAATTTATAACACATGCAAAGGTGGTAATCATGCATATATTCACATAATTTAAATCACACAATCATGTTATGTAATTTCACATTTATACACCAAAATTAGCTCGGGCTAATGATCAAACATGAGCAATTCAACTTGAATCACCGACCAAACACATTATTTCAAAAATTATTTTGTGAACACTATTTCGAATGAAACCCTTGGTTACTATTCCTAAAATCATCAATTGCTCGCTCACTGCGGAACCCGACTCCCACCGCCATTTCCTACTATACACATCAAAGCATCATTCATAGTATAAATTTGCACCCATGAATAACCTGTTATTCGTGGATTTGGCCACGACCGTCCACATGGGTTTCAAACATCCAACACCTCGATTCCAAGATTTGGAACCGATCAAACTACCCTCACGAATCTCATCTTCAACCTGGCAACATTAACAAGGTACTTAAACGCAGAATAAACCCAAGTAGGAGAAACCCAATCTCCTGAGTTTGTCGAAACACCTCAAACTGGAGCACTCCACGGGCCCTCCTCCGCGTGAGAGCGCCTCCTTTTTGTCCCGAAGATCACCGACGGTCGGATCTCCTACAATTCTAGAGAGAAGATGGACATTCTCTCACTAAAACCCACCATTTTTGGCTACTGGAACCCCCTGCACGTTTTCTTCCTTTTTGCATTTGTAAGAGACAAACACTATTGAGTGTTTTGTTTCATTATCATTAAATCAACTTTAAAATGACCATTATGTCCTTCTTTCCTAGCTTTGGACATCGACACTATCTCTGACTGGCCCATTTTCATCATTTTTCTACTCATGTCACTATGGTATTACAGTGTTATATGACTTTCACGCATCTAACATCGCTTTGATGCACCAATCATGATGCCTTGAAAATGTGCCAATCTCGACCGTTCCTGGCCCGACTAAATTGACGCGCTAGCTAGATTGGCGAGAGACGCATTCCAACCCAAGGAAACTGCTTTGTCATCCTGGTGGATCTAGAGAAATAAATTTCGGGATTTTTAACCTAAATTACGATTTCCTCAGAATCGAATTACGATTTCAGAACCGAAATTACGATTTTGCCCTTTTTCCTTAATTTGGAATTTCTGGCTCCTACATTCTTCCCTCCTTAAAGGAATTCCCTCGGCCCTGAAATTCAGGACAATCACAACACTAACATGCATAGTGCAGAAACGGCACCACCATGCATGTAAACCTCTCGTCATTTAAAATGTTAAACGACTAAACCACGTGACCTCTCATCCCTAAACAAGAAGGGATAGGTGGCCCGTGATCGTCTCCGTCCCACGTTGACTCAGCCCACCCATAGTGCCGCCATGGGCACCCCTCACTAACCTCACGCCTGCCTTAAGGCTGCAAAACCCGATCACACATCTCAAAATACATACCGGTTCCTCCTCAAAGGTTCCATCGTCACCTCAACTGCGCCCAATCCACTACACGAGCTAGATCCTCGCGTGATACTGAGCATGGAGACGGAAACACCAGGACACCCGACATGTCGGGCGGTAACGCCAACCCAGATGCAATACAGCTCATCCTCTAGTATCTCGAAGGCCCAATGAACCTCAAATGGGATAATCTCCCACGTCACGAACCTAACCACTCCTCTCTAGCATCACCTTCAAGAAGACGCGGATCACCAACCTCGAACTCTAAGGGTCGACACATACATCTCGCAGATAGTCACGGCCTCGAGTCGTGAGAAGACGCCTTCGTTGTATCAAGCTCACCTAAGGTGTCTCTAATAAGATCAAGACTCGTGATGGATCTCTCTCCTCAACTCTACCCAACATAATCTGCGGATCCGTGACGGGCTCCCATACACGCGCCCTCATACGGTGCCATCTATATACTCCCTGGAGAATCGGTTGTTGCAGACAAATTCCACTAAGAGTAATTGCCTCACCCTTAAGACCCAGATCGATGCTCGCAAATGTCCCTCTATCAATTGTGATATAACTCCACACCACGGTAACCCTACACAACCCTTACTTTGTTTTTCTCTTGAAATCACCTTCCTAAGGTCACAATCTTTGACAATCCAATGGACAAATAACCTAGTTCATGTCGTTTATGACATCCCTATACCGGTTCTTGCCTACTTCAACAACACCCAATGCGATTTCCAAAGGGTATCCAAATCCTCGAAATACCCCGAATTCCTATCACTCAACTCTAGTCTACGTGATACCAATCGTTGTTTTCATCCGATTAACTTAACTCTTCGGCTTACACTTCGAGTCTCTTACATTCCCACAGAAATTTAGGATATCTCCCCAGGTCTCAATTTCTTAACTCTGGGGATTCTCAACTTAGGATTTGACGGTCTCATTTTCTTGTTTCGCCTTTAACACACTCTAATTACTCTTCATTTATCAATCGAACTATGAGTCTTCACTGGACGTAGATCCTCAAAGACAAACTCAACCCACACTCACCAAGAGTGGTGAATGACCGCACTTGCACCCAATGATCGACGCCGATGTTACCACACGAACGCAATAATGCCATACGGTGACACCTAACTCGGATGTCCACCACAGCAGACCCTGAGATCTCCCACTCATAATCCCGACCTATCAGGTCAACTTTCACCCTACCTCCTAGGAAAAAACATCCATACATGGCTTCTCTAAAGGCCTTAACCTCTCAGCCCAAATCCAAGGTCGTGGCTCGCATGACAACCCTACTTAAGGTCCCAATTACTAACAACCCGATGGTCAATTAACTCATCCGCATGTCAAGCCCGAAGATCAACAACCAATGTGTCTACCACCCTAAGGTCCACCACGTCTGGCCAAGAACTCGACCGTCCCCACTCGACTCCACACTCCGCCTCCTCCGGTCTATCTCCAGGCGGGCTAAGAGTGCATGCATAAAGACTCAAACTGAAATCGTTCCTCCGACCCAGACATCAGGTGTGAGGAATGAACCGTATACTCTCCCGTTTCAATTAACTGGATCACACACCCCAAAGTCCCGGATTCCTGTGACTGGGACAACTGCCCCATATTGCAAATCCCGGCCCCGTCCCGAAACTCGTGAAAAGTAGTCTTCTACCTCTTCCCGAATCCAAGAAGGCTGATCCTCCCTCTTGCTACCAACACCTGCATCCTGAGTGCTCCGAGCATCCTCGATCTCTCTCTCTATGGTCAGGGCCGTCCCAACCATGGAGTCCATGTCCCATAGGCGAAATCCTACGATCCTGCCCCGAATGGACAACTTCAGCCCATTCTCGAATCCTCAGGACACTCCAAACAATCCCAAGAAACCACGTATCCGGGAAGATCGACACCGGGTCTCTCCCAACTCATCACCGCCTCAACCTTCTCCTCGAGTCGACCGACACTCCTAATCGACAATTCACTGTCCTAAAATCTCACCCCGCAAGCCAAACTCACACTTACCGAACTTAGCGCATAACCCGATGGTCTCTAACAATTGTAAACAATCCTCAAATGATACTCATGCTCCCACTGACCTGAGTGCATCAAGATGTCATTCACGAAGACTCACGACAAACTCCATCTAGATAGGGTCGAATACCCTATGCATGAGATCCATGAATGCGCGCATCTGCCAATCCAAAGGGCATCACCGTAAACTCAGTGCGCCCATAACGCTGTCCCAGTCACCGCCTAGGGATATTTGTCTCCCTAACCCTCAGCTGATGGTAACCAATGCGAAGGTCTATCTCGAGTAGACTCGCGCTCCTCTCAACTGATCAAACAACCATCAATCCTCTGTGAATGGGTACCGATTCTGATTGTAACTCCTGCTCAACTCGTCAGAGTCAATGCACGCCGAAGGGTCTTGTCTCTTCTTCTTCTCAAATAGAACCTGAGCGCCCCACGGAAATGCTCTATTCCATGAACCCTCATTCCGCAGCCCCGTAGCCACTCGAGTCTCCCGTAACTCAACCAGTGTCATCCTATGCGGAGTCATAGAGATGGGTGAAGTACCTAGGTGTAACTCAATACCGAAGTCTACATCCCTATGTGGAGGTAGTCCAGGTAGCTCATCTGGAAAAACATCCACATACTCGCAAACTACCTCGGTAGATCTAAGTCCGTCTGCCCTCTAGTGGTAAGGCTTCGTTTAGCCAACCCGCTTAATCGGTCTCTCGAGACTTGACTCGTATAACGGTCCGGGGGGCAAATGTCATGCTTGGTCTCGAAATACCACACACGAGTATCAGTCTCGCGTGGCCAGAACCTCCTACGCCAATCGATAACGACCCCGTAAGTCAGTCACCAATCCATCCATGTGATGACATCGAACTCGACAGTCCATGATCCTCGTGTCCATCAGAGTAGAGTCCCCGAGATCTCCAACTCGGAACCACGACACATCATCCCTATTCTCGCACTAATCCCTAGGGGAGAACTCTCATACAAAGGCTCCTCTAAGGTCTCTAGAGGTCCTTGCCCATTTCCACCATATTCGCCTCACTCTACCGAACACACTGGGCCTAATCCCCGTAGCGCCGCAGGTAATCATAACCCTCTAACACCTTCTCAATCTAGATGAACCAATGGTCTGCCACCATCGGATCTCCTCCCCCCGTGAATGTCAAGATGATGCGCCCAGAAACCCTGAGTTATTGGTGACCCGACCACCGCCGCACCAGCCTCGCGGCTATACCAGCCGCCAATACCTACAATTTCAAACAGGTCCTACGATCAACATTAGCTACCGGTCAAATGCCCATAGTGCTTCTGACCAAGACTCGTGGACGTCCTCTACTAGCCATCTACACAATTAACATGGTAGGTTAAATTCAATACAAGATTCTAAGGCATAAACACAAATTTCGAGACACTATTCATACACATAAATCAAGCATAGCACGGTCCTCGTGATTTACAGTAATGCAAGACAATCAATTATGCATTTAAAACATTTTTATGAACAAAAATTTAATTTTCGAAAATTTTATTTTTCGAAAATTTTGTCTAATTTTATTTGATTTTTTTTTTTTCCAAAATATATTTTTTTTTTTTTGAAAATTTTTTCCCCAAAATTGACTCAGAACAAGACTGAGTCAAACCGGTCAAAATGGGCCGAGTGCACTGGCGCAATGTTCCATCGGCTAGCGGAAAGACACGCTTGTGTCGCACACCGCCTGGGCCGCGCCCGAAAGGCCACATATGGCCGCGGCCCCGCAGCCCCCTCAAGTACAATTCCGCTCACACATGCCGCGCCGGCGCCCGCTGCGCGCCTGGGGCCATACCCCCACGCGCAGACGCTGTACTTGGCCGTGTCACAGATCCGTATTGGTAATACGCCCATGCCCGCCCGGGCCACAATACAATCTTATCAGACGCGATATTACCTAAATTTCCCAAATAAAATTGGCTGCAATACACCGGTCAGTCTCCGCAATACAATTTTCCCCCAAGCTGCAATACAATTTTCCCCCATGCTGCAATACAAAACCTAACCACTGCACACCCAAGGCCGTAATATTGAATCTTGTTGTATTGCAATACAACTTCCACCTAAGCCTACCTTCAGAATACAATTTCACTTCGCTTCCTTTCTATTAACATACCAGGTATCAGAACACAATGCCTCTACAATTTCACCCTCTCATGTCACAATAATACACGCCTTTTCTTGTAATACACTAAGGTAGCCCAAATCATTTTCTGCACCAAATTTTTTTTTTCGTTTTTCATTATTATTTAATTTTTAAAATTATTTCCAGCAGTTGGAAAAACACCTTAAAATATGTATACACTTTTTTTTTTCTCCAGTATACCCCAAATAAATTTATGAAAATTTATTTTCTTCATTATTCTTTTTCTAGTTTTACACTGTAAAAAAAATTTTCTCCACCTTATATCTAGATATATATATATATTCATTTCAATAAACCAAATAAATTATTAAAATTTATTTTGTTTATTTATTTATTTTTTCATTTAATTTTGAAAATGGTCCGCACTTCAAAGCCTCTCTTATATAACACTAACCCTAGTGTTCAACCTCAAATTTATGAAAATTTGATTTCATTATCCAACAACTCAAATAAATTTATTCAAATTTATTTTATTTCTCCTCTTTGTTCCAGTTTTTACACACTATAAAAACTTCTAAAAGTTTCTAACACATCACTTGTTTTCCTATGTGCTAAATACTAAGCACACAACAAATATAATATACAACATTTGTATACACACCATTCATCAAATATTTGAGATGCCACTGATTTGATCACAACAACTATACCTCAAATATATCAAGACATACAAGAATCCCGGTAAGGTTATCCCGTGATTTCCTAGTAATCTTATACCTAAACCGAACATCAAACCACCCAAGTGGTGATGGATACCCAAACCCGAGCTCCCTAGGTATTCGTATACCTAAGCTCTGATACCAAGCTGTGACGCCCCAAATCCCGGGGTCCTGGTCACTACCGGCCAACCTACGGAATGACTTCGTGGAATGCCTGGGTGACCCGACATTTCTCACGGTAACGGCGCAGTCTCCTCGGTAACAGGAGCTCTACCCAAATACATCACCCGATATGTTCGTCCCATTCAACATCAATCACATGATATCTATATCTGAGTAAAAAAAAACCACCTCTTGGGCCCATACCACAATACTCATCACAATATCTATATCCAACTATATCCAATAGTTTCAAGAGTTCAAATTTTACTCTTATACAACACATAGTTAAAATTGCACTCTAATACATGTCATACATCATAACCCAGCTCACAATTCGACTTTCTTCTAAAGCCTCGTCTCTGGGATGAGCCGTCTCTCGCACGCTCCCCGTACCGAAAATATGTTCCTCGACATGAAGCACGCTCGCAGTGGAATCACCCCTAAGTGGGCTACTCTCCACCTATGCATATGCAATGCTAAAAATAAACACACATTCAAGCAAATGCATGATCCTACTTGAATGTCTAATCGATCACCACATCCCGAGTCCTCCCCGACTCCCTCACACCTGCCTAAGCCACGTATGAGAAACTTAGTTTTTATTTGTTTGTGGACAACCCTCCGATGGATATATCAATTGGGTCGTCTCCGACAATTGATGTTATGTATGGACTACCCTCCGATGTATATCAATTGGGCCGTCTCCGACGATTGATATTTTTGGGTGATGGATCACTCCTCCGATCACTATTATTTTTAGACAACCAAACCATTCTAGAATTAATTTCACATGCACTCACTCCTATCGCCCTAGATGCCCTGCAAAGGCATATGGAATGCATGATGCCAATTCCATTACAATTCTATAACACATGCAAATATATAATCATGCATATATTCACATAATTTAAATCACACAATCATGTTATGTGTAATCACATTTCCATACACCAAAAATAGCTCGGGCCGGGCTAATGATCAAACATGAGCAATTCAACTCGAATCACTCGACCAAACACATTATTTCAAAAAATTATTTTGTGAACATATTCTCTAACAGTGAAACCCCGTTACTATTCTGAAAATCACCAATCGTCGGTTCACTTTGTGAACCCGAATTTCACTGCCATTTTCCGGCCTCATACACATCAAAGCATCATTCATAGCATAAATTTGCACCATGAATAACCCAACAGCCTGTGGACAGTCACGGACTGTCCACATGGGTTTCAAACATCCAACACCTCGATTCCAAGATTTGGAACCGATCAAACGGCCCCTCACGGCCTCATTCAACGCAAACATTAACAAGGTACTTAAACGAAGAATAAAACCCAAGTAGGGAGAAACCCCTACCTCTCGGAGTTTTTCAAAACACCTCAAATCCGATACCCAA
This sequence comes from Tetrastigma voinierianum, assembly GCA_016808115.1. Classification (NCBI taxonomy): domain Eukaryota; kingdom Viridiplantae; phylum Streptophyta; class Magnoliopsida; order Vitales; family Vitaceae; genus Tetrastigma; species Tetrastigma voinierianum. The sequence continues at coordinate 258,405 of JAEQBH010003951.1, forward strand.
GCGAAGCCCTCTCCGCGTAGAGCAGCTTTCCTTTTTGTCCCGAAGACGCCGACTGGCCTGAGCCTCCTGATACCCCAGAGAGAAGATGGACATTCTCTCACTAAAACCCACCATTTTTGGCTACTGGAACCCCCTGCACGTTTTCTTCCTTTTTGCATTTGTAAGAGACAAACACTATTCAGTGTTTTTTCTCATTATCATTAAATCAACTTTAAAATGACCATTATATCCTTCTTTTCCTAGTTTTGACACTCGGCACTATCTCGGCCGTCCATTTTCATCATTTTTCTACTCATGCCACTTATGGCACATGAGTACGTGTTATATGTGACTTTCACAAGATCTAAAATCGCTTTTCAAGACCGAATCAGCGATGCCTAGAAAAACGGTCAACCCGACTATCCTTAATTCGACGAAATTTGACGGCTAGCTGATTTCCTCGCGAGACGATTCCAACTGAAACTTTTCGTCATCCGAGATCTAGAGAATAAATTTGGATTTTTAATCGAATTACAATTTCAGAATCAAATTACGATTTTGCCCTTTTTCCGCACTTGGAATTTCAGTCTTACACCGTAATCTCCATAAAGAAGTGGAATCTCTCCCACAATATATTTTGACTAAGATCAAGACTCCCAAGACTATGCATCTTTTCCAATTTCTGGGCTTTCTGGAATGCTATCCACAACCGATTCCCACTCAAGTTCAAGGATCGATACCACAAGTCTCTATTTGTTCGGGAATCTTGACCGCTAAGTTGTTCGATCCCGTGTCAAGGGTTTGAAGATTGCCAATTTTTCCAATTTTAAAGGAATGTCGAAAGATCGTTGTTAGTCAAGAACAATTTGAACAATAGCAACATACCCACTCCTTTGGGATCTTCCCGCCAAAATGGTTTAAGGAAAGATCAAGTCGTTGTAATTGAGTGGCTCTCCCAAGTCGAGGTGGTATGGCGCCGTAAATATTGTTGTTGCGTATGTTCAAGGTGTTAGTTTGTGGTGACTGTCTCACTCGTGAAGCTCGCTATAAAAATCAAGCATCGCTAGATCAATATAATCTGTAAGTTCAGTATACACCAAAACTTTCGCCATGTCTCGGTGAGTTGGTTTCTTCGCCGAACTCTAATAAGCTAGTGCAATTTTTTCAAGCTCTTTGGTATAGGACCCGTGGAAATGGTTTCCTCCGCGTAAAAATTTACAAGTGCTCTACCAAGGCAAATCTCGTATGGTAGTTGGCCAATGAAGTTATTTTCATACAATTGCAAATATTCCAAATGAGTGATATTATTCATTTCCAGAGGAAGGGCACCACTGAGTTTGTTATGACCAAGGCTCAAATAGGTTAAGCTGGACAAGTTTCCTATGGAAGCTGGTATTGGACCAATGATATTGTTATGTGACAAGTCAAGATCATTAAGATATCTTAACAATCCAATTTCTTGAGGAATGGAACTGCATGCTTGTTCCTATGAAGGCAATGCGGTTAAATTCCTGCTAATGGCGGAAGGAGGGATTGCACTTTGAGATCAAGTAAATGACAATCTAAGATCGTTAAGAGATTCTGCACAATCCAATTTCGAGGAATGAAACCAGATAGCTCACTTGGGTATAGCCAAGACAATGTGGTTAAATTCTTCAAGTTACCTATGGAAGGAGTTATTGGACTAATGAGACTATTAATTCCTAAATCAAGTTCATTAAGAGATCTTAACAATCCAATTTCTTGAGGAATGGAACCAGATAGTTTGTTTGCACTAAGGTTCAATGTGTTTAAATTCCTCAAGTTACCTATGGAAGGAGGGATTAGACCACTGAGACGTTAAATGACAATCTAAGACGCAAGAGATCTTAACAATCCAATTTCGAGGAATGGAACCAGAAAGCCTATTCATAAAGATAAAATAGTTAGCTTTTCAAATTCTATAAAAGGAAGAATCTCACCTCTAAATTTATTAGAAGCCAAAGATAAGCTAAGTGATGTTAAAACCCATATTGTTTTAGGTATTACACTAAAAGTGAAATGATTAGAACCAAAATCAAGAATTGTGATTAGTTTGGAAATATTACTAATATTAGTTAAATTGTTCCATGGAGGGAGTTGTTAGACAAATTTTAAGAGTAAGGAGGTCAGAGAGATGAAAATTTAGATTTGGAGGTACCTTCAACCATAACTCAAGGTTTAAATCCGAGACACTTCCTCGACCTATGACAAGCCACTAACCAATGATGGCAAGAATTGCGCCCAAACCAAGATGAGAGTAAAACTGGTTTGATTATCAAGGTCGACCTTCCATGTTAGAAGAGCTAGTGCTTTCTCGATCTTGTTCAACTTTTTGAAATAAAGAATATGCGTGGGTTTAACGTGAAAATGACATGGAATGATGATATTGAAGACAAAGGGAAAAGAAGAAATATTAAAAAGCAAGGAGTGATGATGGGTCGAGAGAGTAAGGAGTAGGATGAAGGATATTGATGGGCCATTATTGAGTTGGTAGAGATGAAGTATTAAGGTGGTTTACATGAGGAGAGGATGAACACTTATTTATAAAGTTAAGTGTGATACATCTCGCATTCTACTGTCAGTGTCTACATCTAACTACCTCATTCCACCAATTAATGAATTGAAAATAGGTAATAACTTTTATACTTGTTTTATTTTCTATCAAAAATAGTCTTATTTTTTTCTAAAATTAAACACCTACAATTACGTAGAGCAAATAATTTAAAATACTTTATTTTTTAATTAAAAATGTAATATTGCAATTACATAGGAAAATAATTAAAACCATTCCTTTTCTTACTTGCTTTGCTCTTTGCTCTTCAATTAGAACATGTTTAAAATTATGGATTACAATTCTTTTAAGTGAGGACTCAATGTTGGAAATAAGAAGTCCATTTCACAAACACTACTTGTATATGTTAAAGAGATATATATATATATATATATATATATATATATATATATATATATATATATATATATATATATATATATATATATATATATATATTAACAAATTAATCTATTTTCAAAATTAATAAATATGAAATTCAATGAGGGCATAGAGAATCAAAACATGTTTTATTATTAAAATATCAACTATTAAAAATTTTATAATAATATCGACATAAATATATATATATATATATATATATATCAAGAGCATATGTATATCTTATCCCTCACCGAATCTAGCATTAGCATCAAACAATAAAACACAACCCAGAAAACAAAATATCAGTTTCACAAGCTTTACTAATAAAACATTCCAAGCTATATACATTGATAATCATAATTTCTAGAGATAACCGAGTTCAACAATATAATGCATTTGTGAAGCTCAAATAAATCGCGAAAATCGGTTAAGAGGAAAATTTTTGCTTCTTTCGTCATGCCCGTTTTGATGTCTTGTCTGGCTCTAGAATCAATGCCATTACTTGAAGAAATATATTTAGCCTATCTTTGATTCTCAAAATTTCGAGGGAAAAATTGCAAAGAGAAAGAAAACATGAAGTAAAGTAAAAGAAAATAAAATTTAAGAAAAAATAAAATTAAATTAAATCTCATATATTATTTTTATTTCTTTTATTTCAAATCAATTTTATTTATTTTGTGACACCTCGATCCCAGGGGTCCGTTGACTACCACAACTCCACGGAACACTCTCGTGAATGCTCGTGACCCGACATTTCTCATTTAAAAATCTAGCAGTCTCCCTTTGTACATGGGGAGCTCTACCCAAATACGTAACCTCGCATAAACCCGGTCTCAAACAAATTCAATATAACAGCTATGATTTAAAACCCGCCACTGGGCCCATAATCAATACTCAATATACATGCCAACTATGAATCCAACTACATACCCAATAGTTACAAGAGTCAATATGTTTTACTCTTATACAATACACAAGATTAAACTTAAAAAGTTCAATATATACATCAAAGCCACAACCCGGGCTTTCTTCTAATCCCTGGCCTCAGACGAGCCGTCCCCTCGCACGCTTCCTGTACTTGTGAAATAATATCCCTCGACAGGGTGAGCTAATGCTCGCGCGGAATCGCCTGCTGGCTACTCTCCACCTAAGTGCGCGCAGAATGTTCCAATGAAACACACATTCAAGCAAATGCATGATCTTAATGGAATGTCTACATGACTAACTCAGATCCCGAGTCCTCACCGACGCATCACACTCGCCAGTTTCCCGTATGAAAATTGTTTTGTTTGTCAAAGGACAACCCTCCGATGTGTATATATATCAATTGGGCCACTCCGACGATTGATATATCATTTGTTTGTGGACTACCCTCCGATGAATATCAATTGGGCCATCTCCGACGATTGATATTTTTAATTTGACTAATTCTCCATAATTACATTTTTAGACAACCTCCGAATCAAGCTTTCTGTACTCATCTCATGCACTCACTCCTATAAATTTAGGGTGTTACAAAGGCATATGGAATGCATGTATGTCAATTCCACATGTTTAATTCACAAAAATATATAAACATGCATATATTTACAAAAATTTAATTCACACAATCATGTCATGTAAATTAATTAATCTATACATCAAAATTAAATGCTACTGGGCTAATGATCAAACACGCAGCAATTTAATGGAATTACTTCCGACCAACATAGAGCTTTCAAAATATATTTTGAGAATATCTGCTTCTGAATAGTGAAACTCTACTACTATTCCCAAAATCATTAAATCATTGGTTCACTTAGTGAACCTGGCCACTACCATTTCCTACCAATCCAACCAATACACGCGAGATCAACACACAATAAATGCATAATTTTACACTAACAGTCGTGAGCAAATTATGGTCGCTCCATTTGATTTTCAAAATTTGTATCAATTCTGGCTGCTCGACTGATCAAACGGCCCTAACGCCTCATCTCGACTCAAACATTCGCAGAAACACTTGCAAAAATGGGAATAAAACTCAAGTAGGAGAAACCCTACCCCCTGGAGTTTGGTCAAAAACTCACACACAACCGGTCCACGTGTAGCCTCTCTCCGTTATGCGCTTCTCCAAGACTCCGCGACGACGGACGCCAAAAGATTTTTAGAGAGAAGTGCTCTCTCTCTCTTAAAATCTCTAAAACTGGAACTCACTGCATCTCCTCCCAATTTTCACGTTTTTGCTCTTTTATTATTTGGAGAAGATGAGTCATGTTCACTAATTTGTCATTTTGTGACTTAACTTTTCCAAAAAATGACCTTTATGTCCTCTTTCTCTCGCTTTTGACATTCGCTCTATCTCGCCGTCCATTTCATTATTTACCATACCACTTATGGCACATGAGTACTTGTCATATGTGACTTTCGTCGCATTGAAAATCGTTTTACGGCAATCGAAACGATATGCCTCGAAAAATGTGTCAACTCCGACTGTCTCGGAATTCGACGAAATTTTACGTTCTAGCTAGATTTCGCGAGACGATTCCAACGGTGAAATCCGTTTTGTCATCCGAGATCTAAAGAATAAATTATGGATTTTTAACCGAAATTAACAACTTGTAATCGAAATACGATTTTGCCCTTTTCCAAAATTGGAATTTCGTCTTACATTCTCCTCCTAAAGGAATTTCATTCCGAACCAGACAATCCCAATCACCACATGCATATGCAACGTATCAATATGCATGTAAAACAACCATTTAAATCTTAAACGACTAAACTACGTACCTTCATCCCTAAACAAGGGGATAGGTGGCCCGCATCGTGTCTCCGCGCTCTCCACGTGACCTCCACTCCATAGTGCCCCATAGTACCCTCATCGGGCCTCACCGGCCTTGGCGCGCCGCAAAACCTGATCACGCTTATCAACACGACACGGTCCCTCCGAAGGTCCCATCCGTGTCAACTCAACGGCCCCAACCCACCACATGAGCTGGATCTGGAGTATATTTTCGGAGCATGGAGACTTGAAATACCTCGTGGACACCTGACATGCTGGGCGGTAACGCCCAACCAGACGCCTACAAGGCCTATCCTCCCGAGATCTCGAAGGCCCAATAAACCCCGCGATACCTTCCCGCCGCTGAATCCGACCACTTCCTTGCATCACCTTCAAGAAAATGTGATCACCAACCCGAACTCTAAGGGTCGACGCACATCCGCATAACTTTCCGTCGACTCGAAATGCGGAGAAGACGCCGTCGTATCAAGCTCACCTTCCTCGTGAGGTGCGTCCTCCAGAATCAGATCAGACCGCGACGGAGCTCTCTCCCAATTCCTGGCCCAACTTAACGGTGATCTACATGGCCTCCCATACAATGCTTCAAATGGTGCTTTCTGTATACTCGCCTGGTAACTGTTGTTGTAGGCGAATTCCACTAAGGACAAAATGCTCCTCTACCCTTATGACCTGCATACATGCTGCTCACGCTGCGGTCCTCTAACACATGTATATAATCCACACAACGAGGACCCTACACAACCCTACTTAGTGTGTAAACGACCTTCCCAAGGTCACTATCACGACAATCAAATTGACCGTCAACCTAGTCCATGTCATGAATGACATCCCTATACCGAGCCCTGTCACTTAACAACACCCAATGTAATCGCTTAAAGGTATCCAAATCTCGAGTCACTTCCGACTCCTATCACTCAACTCTAAGTCTACGTGATAACCTGACCGTGTTTTCATCTCGATTACATAACTCTTCGGCTTACACTTCGAGCCTCTTACATTTCCTGATTCAACTATGAGTCTTCATTGGACGTAGTCCTAAAGACAAACTCAACCCACACTCACCAAGAGTGGTGAATGACTGTACCGTGCACCCACACCCGACTCGACGCGATGTTACCGTGCACACAAACGCAATAATGTCATAATCGCGGACACCTAACCCGGTCCACCATGAGCGTAATCTTAGAGATCACTCACTATAATCTCGACCTATCAGTCAACTCTCACCCTACATCCTAGGGAAAGAACATTCTATACCTGGCTTCTCTAAAGGCCTCTAAGCCCAAATCCATAGTCGTGGCCTGCATGATAACCCTACGAAGGTCCCACTAATGACAACCCGATGGTCGTCAACCCATCCATGTCAAACCCGAGATCAACAACCAATAGGTCTATCACCCTAAGGCCCACTACGCCCAATAAGAACTCCGATCCGTCTCTTGACTTCGACCACACCTCGTCCCTCCGTCTATCTCGTGCCGAGTGCTTCAGATATAACTCGAAACCGAAACTACCTCCGACCCGCACTAAGGTGTGGAGGAATGAAATGTATACTCCGCCCTAATGGGCTAACTGGGACTGCATTATCCCAAAGTCTCGGGATCTCTCGTCGGGGCAATCCCACACCATGCTCAACCCGGGCCCTGGGCCCCGAAATCCACGGTGAAGCAGTCTTCGCCTCTTCCCGAACTAAGAAGGTCGATCCTCCCTTCTGCTACCAACACCCGTATCCCGGCGTTCCAAGTATCCTCAATCTCTCTCTATGGTCGTGGCCGCCCAACCATGGAGTCCTATGTCCCAGCGAAACTTACATCCCGCCCGAACGGACAACTTCAAATTTCCATTCTCGAATCTCCCGTAATACCCAACCAATCCCAAGAAACTACGATCTCGAAGATCGACTTCTACTCTCCTAACTCATCACCGCCTCGACCTTGTCCTGGTCGACCGACACTCTACGTCGACACCACGTGTCCTTAAATCTTACCGCAGTTTAACTCGTGACGATCGAACTCGCGCATAAACACGGTCTCAACAATCAGAACGATCCTCAAGTGATACTCATGCTCCCACTCTGACTGGGAGTAGATCAAGATGTCATCCACGAAGACTACGACAAACTGATCTAAATAGTGTTGGAATATCCTATGCATGAGATCCATAAACGCCGCCATGATTCACTTAACCCAAAGGGCATCACCAGAAACTCAAAGTGCCCATAACGGCCCTAAACGCTGTCTTAGGATATCTATCCCTAACCCTCGCCTGATGGTAACCAAAGGCGGGTTGGTTCATTCGAGCAGACTCGCGCTCCTCTCAACTAATCAAACAAATCACAATCCCCGTAATGGGTACCGATTCTTGATCGTGAACCCGCTCAACCGTTTAATCAATGCACAAATGCTGGTCTTGTCCTTCTTTTCGAAAATAGAACCGGAATACCCCATGGTGAAGTGCTCGGTCTGATAAACCCTTTGTCCAATAGCTCTTGTAACTGGACTCTGAGTTCCTACAACTCAACTGGTGCCATCCTATGCGGAGTCATAGAGATGGGTGAAGTACCAGGGTGTAACTCGATATCGAAGTCTACTACCCTCCAGGAGGTAGTCCGTAGCCTATCCGGAAAACATCCACATACTGCATACTACTCGAGGTAGATCTAAGTCCGGTCTCTCTCGCCCTCCAGTAAGGCTCGCTAGCCAACCCGCTAACCGGTCTCCGACACCCGACTCATATACCGTCTCAGGCAAAATATCACATTTGGCTCCCGAAATACCACACGAGTACCGGGCCCTACGTAGGTGGTAACCCTTCTACGCCACAATCGAGCAACTACCCCAGAAGCTATCGCCAATCCATCCCCGTGATGGCATCGAATCCTCGACATATCCATGATCCTCAAGTCCACCGTGAGTAGAGTCCCCGAGATCTCTAACTCGCAACCTCGACATATCATCCCTATTCTCGCCCTAATCCCTAGGGGAGAACTCACATACAAAGGCTCCTCTAAGGTCTCTAGAGGTCCTTGCCCATTTTCACCCTATTTGGGCCTTACTCTCTAACTGGAACGCAGCTAGTCTAATCCAGGTCGTGTCAGAGGTAATCTCTATATCCTCTAACACCTTCTCGATCTGCATAAACCAATGGTTCACAATTACCTGATCTCCTCCCCCGTGGAATGCTCTGAGGATGATGCGCTCTAACCTCGGAGGTTACTAGATCTTCCGTCACCGCTATACCAACCTCGTAGGATAGCAACAGCCAGAATACCTACAATTCTCGCATAAGTCACTGGACAAACACCGGTGGTGTGCTCGACTGCGTCCCGCGGACGCCTCCCACGCCCTCGTCTCTCGTCTAGCCATCAACACAGCCTACCGGCACGCTCAATTTCACCCGTGATCTCCAAGGCATAAACACTCACCCCGAGACACCTTCATACACATAAATCAAGCAGAGAGGCATTGTCCTCGCATTTACGTGTAACGGCTGTTAAATCAATTACGATTTAAATATTTTTATCAAACAAAAATTTCATTTTCAAAATTTTTGGTCTCATTTTATTCGATTTTATTTCATTTTTATTTAATTTAATATATATATATATATATATATATATATATATATATATATATATATTCGAAATTTTGTGACGAACAATGTTCATTTAGTGACTCAGAAACAAGATCGAGTCCAAAATCGAGTCAGGCACTGTGCACACCCTAAACCCAGTCGCACGCACGTCACAGGCTCGCTAAGGCTTCTATATGCCACACATACCGGGAGCCGATCAGCTCTACTACCTTCTATATGCCACAATATAGCCAAGCTTCATCAGATGCCGTCACTCCTCTATATGCCACAATGCCCGAAAGCCTACTATATGCCCGTCACCCTCTATATGCCACAATATAGCCGAGCTTCACCGATGCCTCGTCAGCCGTATACCGTCAGCCGGGCCGTGATAAGCCATGGCACGCGAGGTATACCGCGAAGGCCGCCAGGAGCGTTCGTCAGCCGGCCAGACATGCCTCGCTAAGGCCGCACAGATGCCCGCAGGCCGCCGAGATGCCCGCCGTGCCGCCGTGATGCCCTAAGGCACATCAGATGCCCGTCAGCCGCATCCCGCCAGCCGCCGCTCCCGTCACAATACACACCCTATTGTATTTCAAGACAACACCAAATTTACCTCGCAATACACTTCCACTATCCTTCATAAATGCTTCACTATATATCAATGATAATCCCTGCCACCAAGACTTTTGAAGGTACATACATCAGGTTGTAATGCCACTTTTTTTCATTATTCCGTGAACTGAAACGCCCAAAAAACATATCCATCTCTTTTTTTCATCCAAAGATAATCATTAATTTATAAAATTATTTCATTTTCTTAGTCACTATAAAACTTAGAAAATGATTTTCTATCTAAATCTTTTTTTTTTCGTAATACTAAACAAGTTCATAAAAATTTATTTTATTTAATTTTTTCGTTTTCAGTTTCTATCCGTCAGAAAACTGGCTCATTTTTTGATACATCAATGTGCAATCACTACACATCACTCACAACATATAATAATCAACATGTTACACACCTTTCACATACATGATCACACAACATTTCATCAATCACAAACACATCAAACACATGCATGCAATGGTCTCAAGGTTATCCTGGATTTCTAGGTAATCTCATACCTAAACCGAACATCAAAACCACCCAAGTGGTGATGTTCTTACTCGACCATGGCCTGCCCAAATCCTCAATCTCAGGTTTCCATATACCTATACTTCACTCAAACCACCTAGTGGTGATGGATACCCAAATCTGAGCTCCCTAGGTATTCATATACCTATGCTCCTCACATGTTTGACACCCGATCCCAGGGTCCGCCACTACCCGTCAACCCGCTGAAACACTGCGGAATGTCTGGTGACCCGATATTTGACAAAACGGCAAAGTCTCCTTTGTACAGGAGCTCTACCCAAATACAACCCGCATAAACCCGTCCCAAACAAATAAATATAACAAATATGATTTAAAACTACCACTGGGCCCATAAACAATACTCAATATACATGCCAACTATGAATCCAACTATATACCCACAGTTATAGAGTCAATATGCTTACTTTATACTTACATGGTGATTAAACTTGGTGTCTAATACATGTATACACTGAAAGCCACTGACTCTAGCTTTCTTCTAACTTCTAGCCTCTAGACGAGCCGTCCCTCGCACGCCCCCGTAATTGTAAAATAATAACTTTGACAGGCGGAGCCATCGAGTGGAATCGCCCCCAAGGGCTACCTCCACCCAAGTGCAAAGGCAATGTTCCAATGAAAAACACAAGACCAAGCAAATGATGATCCTACTTGGAATGTCTACATGATCAACTCGCATCTCGAGTCCTCACCGATCGATCACACTCGCCTAAGCCTCGAGAAAATTATTGTTTTGTTTGCTATGGACAACCTCTCCGATGTGTATATATATCAATTAGGCCGCCCAACATTGATATCATTTGTCAGGGTTCACCCTTCTCATGAATATCAATCGCTGCCTCCGACGATTGATATTTTTAATTTGACTACCCTCCGATAATTAATATTTTAAATACAATCCTCTTAACCGTTTTCTGTGACTCATCTCATGCACTCACTCCTATAGTCCTGGGTGTTCAGCATGCGGAAATGCATGTATGCCAATTCCAATACGTTTAATTCATAGGTAAATATATAAACATGCATATATTTACAAAAAATTTAACACACCATGTCAAAATTAATTAATTACATCAAAATTAGCTCACTCGTGGGCTAATGATCAAACATTTAAGCAATTTTAATGAATTACCGACCAACATGAGAGCTTTCTAAAAATATATTTTTGAGAATCGCTTTGGGAATGTTGAAACCCTGCTATTATTCCCAAAAATACAAATCATCTGCTCACTTTAGTGAACCTGCTCACGCCATTTCTCGGCCTCAATCCAAATCAATACACGCATCAACACACAAATGACATAATTTTACACCGTAATCACCATGAAGGTACCCACGACCGCTCCATTTGATTTTCTGTAATTTGTATCAATTTGGCCCTGCTCGATCCACCGTCACTTCCAACGACCATTCGACCAAACATCAAACACTTAAACGGGAATAAAACTCACAGGGAGAAACTTCTACCTCCTGGAGTTTGTCAAAAACTCACAACCGCAGGTCCACGCCGCAGCCCTCTCCGCGAGCGCTCTCCTTCGTCTCCGAAGATCGCGACGGTTTGACGCCAGGATATTTTTAGAGAGAAGTGCCTTCTCTCTTAAAATCTTCTCAACTGAACTCACCGCATCTCCTCCCCAATTTTCACGTTTTTGCCTTTATTATTTGGAGAAGATGAGCCATAGTCAATAATTTGTCATTTTGTGACTTAACTTTTCCAAAATGACCTTATGTCCTCTTTTCTCGCTTTTGATGATTCTACGATCCCTAATATCCATTTTCATTATTTCTACTCATGTTCACTTATGGCAATATGAGTATTTGTCATATGTGACTTTCGTCGCATTGAAAATCGTTTTTTACTAAGACTCAATCACATGCCTCTAAAATGTGTCAACTCGATCAAGTCTCTAATTCGACGAAATTTTACGTGCTAACTAGATTTCGCGAGAAGATTTCAACGGTGAAATCTGTTTCGTCATCTGAGATCTAGAGAATAAATTACGGATTTTTAACCGAAATTAACAACTTTGTAATCGAAATTACGATTTTGCCCTTTTTCCAAAAATTGGAATTTCTCGGGTCTTACATATTTTAACTTATCAATATAATAGAAACATATTATCTTCAAATATCTTCAAAAAAAATTCACCAACATATTTTTTTTTTGGATTTTTACAAATATAGCCACAAAAAGCGAGTTAACAAAAAATGTTAAAGTAATTACTCATGTTTGACTTGCTTTAAATTAGTCTTTACTCAATTTGATAAGTATTGTCATCTTCTTAATAGAAAAACAAAATAATTTGTCCCACTTGACCTATTTTAAGTCTTTCCCCAAATTTTTTTTTCCAAAAAAAAGGTGTTTTCTAAATTCCAAATCATATTTAAAAACTTGTCTCATAATTCATATGTATTTATGACTTTATAGAATGCATGGTTTTTTATAGGTATCACAACTTCCAAAATATGAAAAAACAACCGAAATAAATACTGTGACTTGACCCGCTTTAAAGTCTTTGCTCAACTTACAGGTATTATCAACTTTCTAAGACAAAAAAAAATCCTTCTAATTAATCTATTTTAAAGTCTTCACTCAATTCCAAAACATCTTTAAAAACTTTAATTTATGACTTCACTATATACATATCATGTCTATTAGGGTGTAAAATTCATCATGTGTGATCATGAAATTCGCCAAGTATTCATATTATATTAGTCACCCATACTAATATCATATTTGATGTAGGTGAAGGCATTTATAGATGGGCCTCCATTCATTAAATTGTAGTACTAAATATCTTACAAATATACAAAGAGGGTGACAATAATGTATTACAAGTGATCCAATTGAAGTGAGATAGATATGATCAAAATATATTAAATTGATTGTATACCTATCAATTAGATAGGAAATTTACTAAAAGATTATATTTCTACTATTATTTGTCATGAAAATTCGACTAAATATCACATGATTAGTAATCCTTGTGAACCGTGTTAGTTTATAAAGATCAACTAAAATAATCCAACAATAGATAGGCTTCAATTTATTAAATTATAGTATTAAATATCTTATGAGAATTTTTGAAATGATTATGGCATCCTAGATAACCTTCTTCGTTACAAAAGTAAAATTTATATAAAAATTGCATTTATTTTAAGGTATATGACTTTGAAGTGGCAAGTGTAACATGTTTTCATATAAATAAGATACCATTGCATTTCCTAATAATAAATGTTGAATAGCTAAATAGATAAAGGACAATTTAATCACTTCTAAGAAGCTTAAGCTTTTGAATAGATATGACTTAATTTACCCCTTTTTTGAAAATACAGCTGTTTTTAAAATTGTAATACTAAAAATCAGACTATTTCTAATGTTAAACCTTTCAAGGAATTTCTAAAAAAACAAAAGGTAAGTTTTTTTTTTTTTTTTTTGTATATATAATAAGGGTTGGGTTTCTAAGAATGTAAGACATTGATAAGGTGTGAATTTTCTAATATTGAAAATAAACAAAGTATTTGTTTGTACTGAAGGACTTGAAATCATATTTATAAAAACTTGTCTCGTAGTTTTAACGTGTATTCATGACTTTGATTGTAAGACCCGGGAAAAAAACCCTAGAAATTTGAATTTTTGCTAGAAAGGACAAAATGGTAATTTTTTTGGAATTCTTTCTAGATACCGGATGACGAAACGGACTTCACCGTTGGAATCGTCTCACTAAATCTAGTCACCCATACGAATTCTCATAAATTGAGACAATCGGATTTCACTACTCAGACGATGGGCCGAGTGAACTCTCAAAACGAAATTTTGAGAAAATCCTAAAATGTCAGTCATTTAAAGAATGTCCATTTAATATAGATGAACAAAACTGACGAAATAAATTGTTTCGCGAAACGGATCAGGAAGCGTGACAAGTGGCGCGATTGAAAGCCACATGTCACATGTATAAATACAAGAAATATCTAAAAAATAAAAATCAAGAAAATATATCCGTGAGATATCAAAAGATCTCACGTAAATATTCAGACCAAACGTTAGGAGAGAGAGAGAGAGAGAGAGGAGGGAGAAGAAAAGCAACTTTTCTCCGGCGATTTCACTCCGTGGTTTTGTTTACTAACTCAAGAGTCGAGTTAAAGTCAGCTTACAAGACGAGCTACGCTGCGGTACCGTAACTACAAGATTTCACCAAGGTCCAAGGTTCGGTTATATATCATTTTTGTAAGAGTGTATAATTGAACTCTTGTAAAACATATCACCATATCATGTATAGTATCTTCGTGGTATGGTTGAATGGGGTCGAGTGTGGTATATCGAGCCCTGATGGGTCATTTGATGTAATGTTATATTAAGTTGTATTTTGGATGTAGCTTCCCGCATGCAGGAGACTCGATCTGATTTTGTTAAAGTATGGATATCGAGCAAATGGGACATAATGCGCGGCATCGTTACCCGACACCACCGGCTGTGAGGTTGACTCGGATTGTCAAATCTGACCCGGATAAAGTCACATTGATTTGGGTACGCTCGACTTTGAACAACAAAAATGACTTAAATAATTGCTCCCACTCTAACTCATTTTAAAGTCTTGTTAACTTGAAATCATCTTAAAATAAAACAAAGCCTTGTCCCATATTAAGACTTCATTCATGACTCGAGTAGGTAAAAATACTCTATGCTTGACTCATTTTAAAGTCTTTGCCCGTAACTTATAAAAAAATCTTAAAGAAGCTTGTCATGTAGTTTAACATGCATTCATGACTTCGTTAGGTAGTGTCAATTTCATGCTTGACCCATTTTAAAGTCTTTCGCCTCTCCGTAACTTATAAAAAATCAAAGAAGCTTGTCATGTAGTTTCACATGCATTCATGACTTTGATAGGTAGTGTCTCAACTCATACTCGACCCATTTTAAAGTCTTGTCCAATTAGAAACCTTCTGGGCTTCTTTCAAAGAGTAATGGTCTGTTTGCTATTTTAAAAACCTGTTCTTGAGAATCGTTTTTGAAAACACAAAACTTAAAATTGTTCTTATTCTCTTAATTTAAAGTTTACTATGTCTCTCTGTTTATTCAGAACAAAAAAATAAATAAATAAATTGGAAACCAAACGTATTCTTCATGTTTTCCTTATTCTCCTTGTTTTTTAGAACAAAAAACACGAATCAAACTTACCCTAAGTGGTTGAATCATTGTTTTAATACCATTTTAAATTATAAAGTCTTTTGAAAGTTGAAACTTGGTTTATAATGTACAATAGTATCATACTCCTTAACACCCTTCTTCACATGTAAACACAAGCCTATAAAATATGAATAATAATCACAATTAATCCTTTTAGGATTACAATCAATTAGGGAAACAAATATGCAAATCGAAAAATAAGATATGCGACAATATGCGATGAGACTTAATGGTTTTTAATTGCTAAAATGATTTCTACACAAGTCTTTCTTGTACGTAAAAACAAAGGATCGAATCCAAATAACTACTCCAACCAAGGAGCTAGCCGATGAAACAATATTTGCACATAAAATACTTACCAGATCTCTAAGATATCTTATTTTCCAATATTTTCATATCAGGCTATTATTGTCCAAATTAATTGAAAATAGATTTTTTTTTTTAATAATTTTTTTGAAGATACTACGACAATTCATTTAAAATAAATAAGTAAAATCAAGGAAATTTTTTGGAGCAATAGGACTAAAATGATGCCATTTGCACTCTATATCAAATTAGACTTTTTTCAGAGACTAATAATTTGTAGACTTAATTTTAAATTTTTATTTTTTATTAAACTTAACAGTTTTTATTTCAAATATTTAGAGTTTGCTCCCAAAAATTGATTTGTGAAAACTATTTTGGAAACATCATCGGAGCATACCCTAAAATTGCCAAAGCAATGATGGCAAATTTTCCATTTGATCTTCGTTCCAATTACAATTTAAAAGAATACAAACACGTAAACTTAGATAGGATCGAAAGTAAATAAGATTATGAGTGAAGCCTCATTAAAGAAACAAACTAATTATGTTGACTAAGAAATATTGATTGATATAGAACTTTAACCTCAAAATTCAGAATTAATTAGGAAGAAGTAGAAAATTCAGAGAGAACCTGGGGAGTGAGTTAAGACACAATTTAGATCGGGTTTACAAAGATTTTGGACCTAGCAAGGGTATGGTCAGCCACAAAAGTAAACATCTGGGAGTATTTTGGAACCAAAAAAGTTAATATAAAATAAAAATCTATTTCACAAGACTCATTCCCGTATTCTTAAAAATATTTTAAAAATAAAATTTTCAGGCATTTGTAATATTTTTAGTTTTAATTATTTCTCATATCTATATAATCATTCTTTAAAACAATTAAGGAAACAAGAGAAGACAATTAAAAATAAATCAAAAAAATTATCTAAAAATACATTATTTTATATTTTTAAGGACAAAAATTATTTTTATTATCACAATTTACAAACAAAGAGAACTAGAAAATATGATACACATATTTTAGTTATTTTTCATGCTTATTTTTTTTAAAGTTATTTAAAAAATACTATATAAATATAAAAAGGATTAAAAATAAATTATTACCAAAAAAATTTAAAACCGTATTTTAAAAAACATAGAAAGTATGTTTGAAATATTTCAGGTTCTAAAATCAAAACACTTTCCAAACAAAGCCTCATCGAATATTTTTATTAAATTTTAATCTCAACTCTAATCCTAATTATGATTATTTTCCTTCTCTTTACCTCTTTTTCCTTTTTCCTCCCTTCTATTTTCTTTTCTCTATTTTTTCCATGTTGTATTACAACGCTTGTACTATTCTATTCTTACAAGGACTCGAGCTCGACATCTCGCTCACTCTATTCTTACAAGTACCCGACACTGCGCTTTCCCACATTACCCGAGACAAAGCCTCAAGGGCCCCTTCAATTCTGTTATTATACATAAATATTTAAATTAAGACATTAATTTATGATGAATCAACTCATCCATCCGAATTGATCCACCAAAAGATAAAATATCTCCTACACATCATTTAAATCATCTCGCCTAAACTTGTACATAAAAATGGAATGCTGGAGTAAATGAAAGTTATGAAACCCATCAATACTAACAGCTGCTACATAATTATCTCCAATAGAACGCAACAACCATCACAAATAATAGATGACAATTAATATAGTTGTCCTTTTCTTAAATTAATCAACCTTTTTGCATAATATATCAGTTTAGAATTAATACTTTCATAGAAAAGAACCAATTATTTTTTTATTACAATTTTGAATGTATAATGTATGCCAAATCTCTACCATTTGAAAAGAATACACTACCTTAAAAGGCACTCCACGCGCATCTAGCATTAGCATCAAACAATAAAACACAACCCAGGAAAACAACAATATTGTTCACATGCTTCACTAATAAAACATTCAGAATATTTTCCTAGAGGAAAATCTGTTCAACAATATAATGCATTTGTGAAGCTCAGCCAAAACGCGAAAATCAGAACAGGAAAATCTCTCGAGTGTTACCACATATAAGGTACAAGAAAGAAATCAATGTTGAATATTTTCCTAAACTAAGCAAGCTAATTACACTGACTAAGAAATATTGATTGATATAGAACTTCAACTCACAATTCGTGAACAATTAATCAAGAAGAAGTCAAATACATAGAAAACTCCGAGAGGGAAGGAGCTAAGACACGATAGAGGATTCGCTTCACAGATTTTGATCCTTGAACGCTACTCTCACTTTCCTAAGGCCTTCGCGCCTCTCAACATTCCCACTCAGTTATCAAGATGCATTTCCATGTACACTTATCATCAGCTTTCCTATTCTCTCCAAACAGAAACAAGAAGTGCATGGATAACCTTTTCGCTTCTTATTGTTTTCTTCTTCGCTTTTGTAGCCTCTTCGATTCAACTGCCAATTGGGATCTCACGGCCGATGTTTAAAACCAGCCACAACAGAGTCAAACCATATCGCACAGGATCTGGTCTCGCAATGAAATATGCTTCGATTCATTCTTCACCGCAACCGCTCATGGACACGAAAAGCCGACCCTCAGATTCTTCATCCGGGCAATGACTCCACACTCAAATATCCGTCACCCTATGCTTTAATACACAAAGGCACCACCGCAAGCAATAGTAACTAGATATTTTCGTGGATAGTCATGAAGACATGGAGATCATCAAGGCCATTATCCGATAAGTGAACGCTTTTACTCAAAATCACGGCAGCCACCGACTTCGTGGGTCTTTTCAGCCACCGTAATGGTTTTTGCCATTTTCTTAGAGTTGAAATACGTGGAGAACTCCAGATCTCAGCAAAGACAAAGATGACAATCTCTTCGCGAATAGTCTCCAGCAAAGTACTCGAACACCGAAGAATATCATCCATAAACATGGCAGCTCCATGACGGCCTAACCCGTTTAACACCAAATCGTGATACCATTTACTTCTAATGTCCGATGGAAACTCAATAACCGCGTATAAGATGGATTAAATTATAGTTATTGTGAACATTAAATGAGATAATAAAATTAAGTAACACATCTAAAGTCAATTGTTGTAAATGTCCAAACAACCGCAATCGATTAGGATTATAGGCAATCGAGCATTTCGCATATGAGAAATACACACACCATATTGCTTCCTTTTTTTCGTGAGCAAGTTTTATATTTTATTAGATTGGTGTTATGTAACATGTTTGAAACTATAGTCGAACAATAACATAATGTCAGAATGAGCACCAAAAGATCATTATTAGAAGTATAGTCAATTAAATCTTAATAGACTAATTCTGCTAAGTATTAGTATTATTTGCCAAAACGTCCTTATGTTGAAGACAACCCACTAATCTCATAGAAGGTGAAAACAAATTCTACGTAGCATGAAGATCTAAAACAAGTAATTTACTCCTGTAGAATCTATGATTCGTAAGAATGTCTATGGTGAAAGATTTGCTTAAGAATGAGGTAGTGGATGTTTCTCAGTGATACTTCGAATAAGAGACCCGAGATAGAACATTAGGAGCAACCGCAAATTTAACTAAACAGATCTTAAGCTAATATGTGATACATGGACCATTTCGTGCCTTCAAAAGGAATAAGAGAAGGATGAGAAATCAAAACAAATGATATAGTGATACTGCTCGGGCTGTCTCCAAATCCAATTTTCATGGAATAAGGTACCTTATCCTTTAAAGATAACATTGACGAAAAAAATTTAGAAACTTAAAATAAAAAGATTAAAAGACCCAAATCTAAGTCCCTTACAACCAATTAGGGGAACGATGCATTTAGGATTAGCTTCAAAATCGGTCTATAATTGAGAGAAAATTAGAGGAAATCACATTAGTCTCTAAAAATGGGAGAATAAACATACACTGGAAACAAAAGCAACTCACCTCAATTTTATCCATGGAGCGAAGAATGTCTCTGCTCATCATACAAAGATATCTTCAACTGAAACTTTGCTCACTTTCACATAATTAGACAAAAAGCAACTTGTAGATAGCCTTTGCTGCAAGTAAACAGAACCGGCCCTCGGATGTGGTCTAATGAAAAATTCAAATATTTTATCTTTAATTTATATAAAGTAATTGCAATTAATTAACAAAGGTTTCACCTCTCCAGCAAATATGCAGACAAAGATGATCCATGAAAGTCATGACAGAAATGCAACACATTGCAGCGGCAAGAAAGTGGAGAGCACATCTAAAAGAACATAGGCAATTTTATATGAGAAAGTAGAGTAGATAACCAAAAAGGAAAACTGAAGATGAAAGTTCTAAAAAGTTTCAAGATTGACAAAAGTTCATTCACAAGACAGACATGCAAGATACTGAATGAAATGATCAAGTAAGGTTATTATGTTGCTACATACCACGCCTAAGAGCACCGGCCACATAAGTATGTGATTAACATAAACCTATTCAATAGAAGAAAACAATGTCGAGGGAAAGAAATGGGAACTTCAACATAATCAAAGTTGAAGTGAACGATCGGGGCTTTTCCAAAGGAATTTTAGCTGATAGATTTGATTAATGTAGCCTCTGGCCTCGGGCAATAAAGTACATGTTCAAGTGTGAGTAGGACACTTTATACAGAGATGCAAAGGGGTAGGTCCATTAATGTAAGACCCGAGAAATTCCAATTTCTGGAATAAGGGCAAAATCGTAATTTTAATTACAAAATTGTAATTACGGTTAAAAATCCGTAATTTATTCTCTAGATCTTGGATGACGAAACGGATTGTACCGTTGGAATCGTCTCGCGAAATCTAGTTAGCACGTAAAAATTTCAGAATTTTCCGAGACAGTTTGAAGTCGGCACGTTTCTTTTCGAGGCACGTGATTTCGTGCCAGAACGCTTTTTTCTATGCGACGAAAGGCATATAGCATGTACTATGTACCATAAGTGGTATGAGTAGAGAAATGATGAAAATGGACGGCCGAGGAAAGGCCGAATATCAAATCTGGTAAAAGAAGGACATAAATGTCATTTTTGGAAAGTTAATAAGTGAATGAGACAAAATTGTAAATAGTGCTTCATCTCTCCCATTTTAATTGAGCCAAAAACGTGAATTTGCTGGAGGAGTGACAGTGAGTCCAACAATGGTGATTCTAGAAAGAGAGTCTCTGACTTCTCTCTAGATTTTCAAGAACCTGACCGCTGGGATTTCGACTGAGCAAGAAGGGAAACGCTCACGCTGAGTGTGCCACGCGCGTGACCCCGGCCTATGAAGTTTTTGACAACCCAAGAGGTAGGATTTTCTACGGCGTTTATTCATTTTTAAGGGTTTTTCGATGTTTCGTTGGTTTGAGGCCGCAGGGGTTGCTTGATCGGTCCCAAAACATGGGACCGAATTGTTAGAAATTCTTATGATTTTTCTCACTTCCGTGACTGCCCAGAAAATTAGCTGCTTGGCCTTTAAATTTGGGGGATGTTTCAAATCATGTATTTGTAGGAAAAATGTCGAGAATGGCCGATGTTCGGGTCCCAAAACATGGGACCGACCAGGTACCTCTCACCATGAGGGCAAATCTGCACAAAGGTGTGTATGGACTGAGCAGGGTCATTTGGTGATAAATTTATTCAATAAATTGCGTTTTGGTGTTTATAAGATCGAAATAAATGGAAATCGATTCCAAAAAAGAGGAACCGGGTGGGAAGGTGGCTGCCCGTGACAAATTCCACTTACTGTTGACTGTAAAACAAATTCCTGCTTGTGCATGGATAAGAATTGTCCAAGTGTTGTGTGCCTGAAATTTTATGAAATGAATGGCTTATGCTTGTGTGGAATTAGTTAGGTTAATACATTAAATTAATGTGTTAGGTACAATGACACAATTACATGGAATTAAATTGTGTTATAAGCCATTGGAGATGATTATGACTACTTCAAGTGAGCCACTCAGCGATGGTTGATATCATTGAATTACATGTGTGTAATTGTAGTTGATTGAAAATATGCATATTGACATATTGTGTAAATAATTTTGAAAATGGCATAATGTATTTTCATATGCACTGGGTAGCCTAGAATTAGGTGTGAGTGCATGACAATGTATTTTATAAAAACAGATATGGTTGCGAAAGGAATTTCACAGGATGATATTCCGGAGAATTGGGTTGGGAGATGGGCCAACAGATCACTTCGGATGAGGACCATGACTGTTTCGAAAGCTCACCAACCAATTCACCTCGGAGGGTAGCGTCCCATATTTCATCAATATTTCGTAGTATATTTTCAAGAACAAAGTTTTGTTTTGAATGATTATTTTCATACATGGCTTAGTAAAGTGGAGCGAGTCGGTGAGGACTCGCGGATACGGTGATCATATGTAGACATTCAAGTAGGATCATGTATTACTTGAGTGTGTGTTTACTTTGGAGCATTGCACGCACTTAGGTGGCGAGTACTCCACTTAGTACATTCTCCTACCGGGAGCTTTAGCTCACCCCCGTCGTGGGACCCCTTATATTTCAGTACATGGAGCGCCGAGAAGACAATCCATTTTGAAGAAGCCGGTTTCAGGGGTTTGATGTTTTTTTGACATGCATGTATTAGTCTTGTAGATGTTAATATATGTTTGTATAAAGTGTAAATCAACTATGGAATTATTGGGAGATAATTGAGAATAGTTGGTATGTTTTTATGAGTATTGGTTTATGAGCCCAAGAGGCATTTTTACTCATGTTGGGATTATATTGCATATATTGGATTGTTCGGGGACAGATATGAGGTGTTTTATACAAGAATTGTAATCGGGCAGCCCCCGTACAAAGGAGACTCGCCCGATTTTCTAAAGTGGCGTCTGCAACCCGACTCCATCAGGCCCAGTTGACGGGTAGTCAACGGACCCCGGGCTTCGGGCGTCAATTAACCCGCATCATCCTAGAAGGCCGTAAAAGAAACCTCTAATCAGGCGGTCTCATAACAATGCTTACAATATCAAAATGACAATACCCGTGATTGCAAGATCAAAACAATAATGATATTCTCTAAACTTCATTTCTCAACTAGTAGATTACTAAGTTCTAAAAACAAATAACATTACATTATTCAACAATGAAAAGAACATATCAGGTCACCAAATGACACCCGATTCTCTTCCAAAAAATGCAGCGCAGATCGGCGATGATCAAGCTTGTAGCAGAGGTATATAGCCTTAGTCGCATCACAACCAATTTACGGGTCAATTATAACCGAGAGACAAAGAAAAGAGATTTTCGTCTTAATAAAATCAACTGGCCTTTGATGATAAAACAAAATACACTCGAGTAGCGAGGACTCGCGCCTAGTTTCGCTCCATGACCAATAAGGAAAAAGAACCGCATATTGATAAGAGAAGATACAGATGAAGTTCAGAGTCAAGCTCTACCAAATCTTTATATGCTTTAGCAATAGTTGTTTTGTCATTTTTCTCGCAGACCATTCAGAACACCATTCCATTGCTTCAAAAAAAAAAAAAAAAAAAAATCAAGTGGTAAAATGACCATAATTCGATTGGCTAAATATCAAAAACAATAATGATATTCTAAACTTCATTTCTCAATCTGCAATAGACATTAAGTTATAAAACAAATAACATTACAATATTCAACAAGGAAAAAGAACATACTGCGGTCACCAAAAGGACATCAATGGTCAAGGATCAATTTAATCAAAGTATGGCAGCGTACCATGCCCGAGTATACCGGATGAATTCCACACAACAACCATCACCAAAGAACATGACCAAAATAAAACAAACAAATTAAAAACCTAATGTTGAAAAAATGGAAGGAAAAAACTAGCAACCAAAATAAAAGCACAATACATTATGGTATAAATTAAGATGGTTTTCCCTTTACAGACATGTAGACACAGAACTAATCTAATTTCATTTCCAAAGACCTAGAGGTATCCGATCTCTCCAAACAGCAGATCAAGATGATCAAGCCTCGTAAGTAGAGACATAGTCATAGGTCGATCACAACCAATTTATCGTCAATTATAAACTGAGAGACAAAGAAAAGAGATTTTCGCTCTAAATAAAATCAATCATTCCGATGATAAACAAATACACATGGAGAAGTGAGGACCGCCAAATTAGTTTCGCTTCCATTTACTCAAGCAGCTTCACCCAATGTAATCCTCATGGAAACGGCTGGAGAAGGGTAAATTCTTGCATTGATATGTTCTTTCAACTGCTGCATAGTTGGCCGAGATCGGGGGATTGACACATAAGCATGCTATCGCTATCTTCATCGCAACCACTGTTTCAACTCACCCACTTTATCCACGGGAGGCGAGGGGCGTTTATCCATAACATCATTCAACAAACAATGGTCAAGAATACCTGTAGAATGAGGATGAGGATGAGGAGGATGCTATAATGATAACAGCATGAGATGAGTTCACCAGATGCTCTCCATAATTACCCCATTGTTACAACTCCCAAAGCTATAAACATCCGCTTCTTTATTATCCACCTTCATCTCTGTAGCAAGTTCTGCAAATTAAGAAGATTACATCATGCTCGCTTCCGCTTCTTCTAAGAAATTATAACAAAGATAACTAACTCCCTAATTAAGAAGGAAAATGGTACCGGAGCAAGATAACCAAAAGTTCCCGCAAATGAAGTCCAATTAGGATGAGTCCCATTATAAAGCCTAGCCGTACCGGCCTGAGACATGAGCTTCATATTCTGAATCTAACAGAACATTGTTGCTGGTTATGTCTCGATGAATTACTGGAGGTGAGCAATCATGGTGCATATAAGATAAAGCTTTAGCCACCCCTTCCACAATGTTTAGCCTCACAATCCAATCAAGTTTTTCACGCTTTCTCATCGCTGTTGAATGTTCTCAAGCTCCCATTTTCCATAAACTCATAAATCAAAAATGAGTTCTCAAGAAATGAATCAAGCCATAAAGCTTGACAATATCATATGCCTTATCCTGTGGTTAGAGCATGAATCTCGCTTTGAAAGCCTTCAAATCATCCATATCTCCACCATCTGACCGATGAGTAGTGAAGCTTTTTCACAAGAACAACCCTGCAACATTCGCAACCTCTACTAGAACAAGGCTATATCCTCCAGCTATTAATACACCCGTTTGGAACCAAATTGTCGCCTCGAATGATGTGCCTATACAACAAGTTCTACTACGCCCCAATATTGTGAATGATCTTTGACATCGGCGGCTTCAAGTGTAGATTTGGTTGTTTTCTTCCTCAATTTTTGGACAAGAAAATAAATTCCAATAATAAAAGCGAATAAGAACAATAGAGTGCTCACAATGAGGAGTAGTATGATCAAGACAGAAAACTTCGTGGCCTTCTTCCTACTAGCACTGCATGGCTTGAGATGAGTGACATTATTACCACAGAGACCTTTATTATTTCTAAATGCCCTAAATGGAGCGAAGGCTTTGATGTTGGGGAGAGGACCTTCCAACTCGGTCGTAGGATATACAAGAAATGTCGCTAATCGCATCATCAAAAGTTTGTGGATGGTGCCAGAAAGTCATACGGAGATTCAACGCCTCCGTGCACCGTAACTCAAGGCCGGTGGAATCTCCTCACAACATATTTCACTAAGATCAAGACTCCCAAGACTATGCGCATCTTTCCACTCGCTTCTGAATGGTATCCATAAATCGATTCCCACTCAAGTTCAAGGACGATAATTTCAGCAAGTTCCCTATTTGTTTAGGAATTTGACCGCTTGTCGCTCGACAAGCAGTCAAGGGTTTGAAGATCTAGCTTAATTTTCTCCCAATTTCAAAGGAATGCTTCAAGATTGTTGTTAGTCAAAGAACAATTCGGAATAATAAGGGCAACATACCCACTCTTTTGGGATCTTCCTACTAAAATGGTTTGAGGAAAGATCAAGTCATTGTAATTGAAAGTGCTCTCCGGGTCGAGGTGGTATGGCACCAGAAATATTGTTGCCGAGATGTTCAAGTGTTGGGACGTGGCACTGTCCCCATTTCTCAGAAAGCTCGCCATAAAAATTGTTACTGCTTAGATCGATATAATTCAAGTTTGGGTATACACCAAAACTTTCGGCTATGTCTCCGGTGAGTTGGTTTCTTTCAAGCCGAACTCTGAATAAGCTAGTGCAATTTTTCAAGCTCTTTGGTATAGGACCCGTGGAAATGGTTCCTATCTACGCGCTAAAATTTAAGGGGGTGCTCTACTTCAAGGCAAATCTTGCCCGGTAGTCGCCAATGAAGTTATTTTCATACAATTGCAAATCTTTCAAATGAGTGATATTATTCATTTCCAGAGGAAGTACACCACTGAGTTTGTTATGACCAAGGACGAAATAGGTTAAGCTGGACAAGTTTCCTATGGAAGCTGGTATTGAACCGTTGAGATTGTTAAATGACAATCGAAGATCATTAAGAGATTCATCATCTGACTTCTTGAGGAATGGAACCAGATAGTTTGTTCGTATGAAGATACAATGTGGTTAAATTCCTGCTACTAATGGAAGGAGGACTGGACCAGCCGAGACCGTTAAATTATTAGTTCAAGATCGTTAAGAGACCTTAACGAATCCAATTTCGAGGAATGGAACTGTGACGCTTTGTTCCTAAGTGAAGGTACAATATGGTTAAATTTCAAGTTACCTATGGAATGAGTGGATTGGACCAAAGAGATTGTCGACAATCAAGATCATTAAGAGATCTTAACAATCCAATTTCGAGGAATGGAAACTTATAGTTTGTTCGTATGAAGGTACAATGTGGTTAAATTCCTGCCACCTATGGAATGAGGGATTGGACCAATGAGACTGTTAATTCCTAAATCAAGTTCATTATTTTAACAATCCAATTTCGAGGAATTGAGCCAGAAAGTTTGTCTCACTAAGGTACAAAGTGCTGGAATTCCTCAAGTTACCTATGGAATGGTGGATCGACCAAAGGAGACTATTAAATGACAATCCAAGATCGTTAAGAGATCTTAACAATCCAATTTCTTGAGGAAGGGAACTAGACAGTTTGTTCCTATGAAGGTACAATATGGTTAAATTCCTCAAGTTACCTATGGAACGAGGATCGACCGTTGAGATTGTTGGCTGGACAATTGAAGATCATTTAGAGATCTTAACAATCCAATTTCTTGAGGAATGGAACCAGATAGTTTGTTCGTATGAAGGTACAATGTGGTTAAATTCCTCAAGTTACCTATGGAATGAGGGATTGGACCAATGAGACTATTAATTCCTAAATCAAGTTCATTAAGAGATTTTAACAATCCAATTTCTTGAGGAATTGAGCCAGAAAGTTTGTTTGCACCAAGGTACAATGTGGTTAAATTCCTCAAGTTACCTATGGAAGGAGGGATCGACCCAGCAGACCGTTAAAATGACAATTCAAAGATCGCAAGAGACCTTAACAATCCAATTTCGAGAATGGAACCGCATGCTTGTCTTATGAAGGTACAATATGGCTAAATTTCAAGTTAATGGCGGAATGAGGGATCGACCAGTTGAGATTGTTAGTTGACAATCAAGATCATTAAGAGATCTTAATAATCCAATTCCTCGAGGAATGGAACCGCATGTTTGTTCGTATGAAGGTACAATGTATTAAATCTCAAGTTACCTATGGAATGAGGGATTGGACCAATGAGACTATTAATTCATAAATCAAGTTCATTAAGAGATTTTAACAATCCAATTTCTTGAGGAATGGAGCCAGAAAGTTTGTTTGCACCAAGGTACAATGTGGTTAAATTCCTCAAGTTACCTATGGAAGGAGGGATTGGACCGCTTGAGAGACTATTAAATGACATCCAAGATCGTTAAGAGATCTTAATATTCACCCTCGAGGAATGGAACTGCATACTTTGTTCCTATAAAGGTACAATGTGGTTAAATCTCTGCCACCTATGGAAGGAGGGATCGACCAATGAGATTGTTATTTGACAAATCAAGATCATTAAGAGATCTTAAAAATCCAATTTCGAGGAATGGAACCAAAGCCTATTCATAAAAATAGTTAGTTTTTAAATTCCCTGGCGTGCCAGACACATCAACTTCAGCAACCAGAAACAAACATCGATGTTTTCGGCGATAGCATGCCAACCAGGTCGTCAGCACATCAACACAGAACGTGATCACATCAACTAACCGATCCCGGGCGACACCAACATCAACAGGTAGAACAACCGCGAAGCAGGTCGCTGTCAAACCGCCATATTAGAGACAAATGATCGAAAACAAATTAATCCAGTGTTGTAACGAGCATCTATGACAAGCCACCAACCAAGCGGATGGCAAGAATTGCGTCCAAACCAAGATGAGAGTAAAACTCTGGGTTTGATTATCAAGGCTTACCTCTTCCATGCTAGGGAAGAGTGAGTGCTTTGATCTTGTTCAACTTTGAAATAGCAATGGTAGGTGCAGAGGCGGAGGTGAAAATGACATGGAAGGATGATATTGAAGACAAAGGGAAAAGAAGAAATACGAAAAAGCAAGGAGTGATGATGAGTCGAGAGAGTAAGGAGTAGGATGAAGGATATCGATGGGCCATTATCGAGCTGGCAGAGATTGAAGCTTACACAGCGTATATGAGGAGAGGATGAAACACTTATTTATAAACTTAAGTGTGATACATCTCTAGATTCCCATTAGCTGGGTGTGTACATCTTAACTACCTCATCTAATTGCCACCACGGAATTAAAAATAGGTAAGAATAACTTACACTTGTTTTATTTTCTTTATCAAAATAGTCTTATTTTTTTATAAAATTAAACACCCACAATTATGAGTAAATAATTTAAAATAATACTTTTATTTTTTAATTAAAATGTGACTATTGCAATATATTGCATAATTAAAATATCCCTTTTCTCATTCCCTTTCGCTTCCATACTCTTCAAATAGAACATGTTTAAAATTAAGATTACAATTCTTTTTAAGGAGGGCTCAATGTTGATACAAGAAGTCCATTTCACAAACACTACCTATACATATGTTGTTATTATATATATATATATACACTTTATAGGAATGCATGGTTTTTATAGGCATCACAACTTCCAAAATATGAAAAACAATCGAACAAATACTGGGTGGCTTGACCCGTTTTAAAGTCTTTTTGCTCAACTTGCTAGGTATTATCAATTTTCTAAGACAAACACAAAAAAATCCTCCCAATTAATCAATTTTAAAGTCTTCACTCAATTCCAAAACATTTTAAAACTTTAATTTATGACTTCAATTACATTCACTTCCAATTATGATACATATCATGTTCATTAGGGTAGAAAATTGCTTATTATCATGAAATTCACCATATTCATATTATATTGGTCACCCATGTCAATATCCTATTTGGATGGTGGTGAAGACATTTATGTGATGGGCCTCCATTCATTAAATTATAAGACTAACATCTTACAAATATATAAAGAGGGTGACAATAATGTATTATGATCCAACTGAAGTGAGATAGAGAGATCAAAATATATTAAATTGATTGTATACATATCAATTATATAGGAAATTTACTAAAAGATTAAATTTATACTATTATTTGTAATGAAAAAGCTTGACTAAATATTTGCATTAGTAATCCTCGTGAACCGCGCTATTATGTTGATCAACTAAAAGAATCCAACAATAGATAGGCTTCAATTTATTAAATTATAATATTAAATATCTTATGAGAATTTTTGAAATGACATGGTAACTTAGATAACCTTCCCTTTGAAAGTAAAATTTATATAAAATTGCATTTATTTTAAGGTATATGACATTGAAGTGGCAGGTGTAACATGTTTTCATATAAAATAAGATTTGCTGCATTTCCTAATAATAAATGTTGAAGAGCTGAATGATAAATGACAATTTAATCTCACTTAATGTTTAAGCTTTTGAATAGATATGACTTAATTTACCCTTTTTTCGGGAAAATACAGCTGCTTGTAAAATTGTAATACTAAAAATTGTACTATTTCTCAATGTTAAACCTTTTGAAGGATTTCTAAAATAAAAGGTGCTTTTTTTTTTTTTTTTTTTTTTGTATATATAAGGTTATGTTTCTAAGAATGTAAGACATTGATGTTTATGTGAACTTAATGACAAAATAAACAAAGTATTTGTCTGTATTGAAGGACTTGAAATCATCTTTATAAAAACTTGTCCCGTAGTTTTAACGTGTATTCATGACTTTGATTGTAAGACCCAGGAAAAAAAACCTAGAAATTTGAATTTTTGCTAGGAAGGGCAAAATGGTAATATTTTGGAATTCTTCTGGGACATCTGATGATCGAAACTGACTCTCACCGTTGGAACTGCCTCACGAAATCACCCAGCACTTCGTTAAATTCGAAACAATTTGGGATTTTCACGAATTTCGAGATCTACCTGGCCGAGTGGACTTCGAAAAACGAGATTTTGAGAAAAATTCTAAAAAATGTCAAATATTTAAAGAATGTCCATTTAATATAGATGAAATAGAAACCGGGACGAAATAAATTGTTTCGGGGCGAAAACGAACCAAGGAAGCGTGACAAGTGACGCGATTTGAGCCACGTGTCTCATGTATAAATACAAGAAATATCTAAAAAAAATAAAAAAAATCAAGAAATATATCTGTGAGATATCAAAAAAGATCTCACAGAAATATCTAGACCAAAAGTTAGAGAGAGAGAGAGAGAGAGAGATGAGGGAGAAGAAAAACAACTTTTCTCCGGCGATTTCACGGGGTTTTGTCACCGAGATAAAACTCCAGTTTATTAAAGTCAGCTCTAAAAGACGAGCTAATGCGTGCAATCGTAATCACAAGATTTCGCCAAGGTCCAAGGTTCGGTTATATATCATTTTTGTAAGAGCGATAATTGAACTCTTGTAAACATATCACTATATCATGTATAGTATTCAAGGTATGGTTGAAATCGGGTCGTAGAGGTATATCGAGTCTCGATGGGTCATTTGATGTAATGTTATAGTGGTGGTTGTATTTTTGATAGAGCTTCCCGTACAGAGGAGACTCTATCCGATTTTTTGTTAAAGTATGGATCTCGATAAATGGGACACGATGGTGTGGCATCGGGTTACCTGACACCCACCGATTTTCGCAGGTTGACGGGTTGTCAACGGGACCCCCGGGATAGGGGTGTCAAATTGATTGGTAATGTCGACTTTTGAACAACAAAAATGACTTAAAGAATTGCCCCTACCTAACTCATTTTAAAGTCTTTGTTAACTTGAAATCATCTTAAAAATAAAACAACTTGTCCCATATTAGCCCTTTCATTCATGACTCGACAGTAGTGTCAATTTCATGCATGACTCATTTTAAAGTCTGGGCCTGTGAATTTATAAAATCTTAAAGAATCTTGTCATGTAGTTTCACATGCATTCATGACTTATAAAAATTTTTTTGTGAGACTAATAATTTGTAGACTTAATTTTAAATTTTTATTTTTACAAACTTCTCTAATAGTTTTTTATTATTTCAAACATTTAGAGCTATTCCCAAAATTGATTTAGAAACTATTTTGGAACATCATCGAAAGGCATCTAAAATTGGTTGAAGTAACATATGGCAAAGTTGCCATTTGACCTTGTTCCAATTACAATTTTGAAAAGAATACAAACACACAGAAATCCTAGATAGGACTGAGCAACAAGCAAGATTACAAGTGAAGCTTCGTTAAAGAAACAAACTAATTATGTTGACTAAGAAAAATTGATTGATATAGAACTTAACCTCAAAAATTCAGAATTAATTAGGAAGAAGTCGAAAATTCGAGAAAAACCCGGGGAAGGAGCTAAGACACGATAGGGATCAAGCCACAAAGATTTCGATCTGAAGACAAGTGATCAAACAATAGAACACAACCTGTGAAACAAAATATCGTCACATGCTTCACTAATAAAACATTCAAGTTAAGCATTGATAATCATAATTCCTGGGGATATAACTCTGTTCAACAATATAATGCATTTGTTAAGCTCATATCAGAAGAGGAAAATCTCTTGAGCGTTACCACGTATAAGATACAAGAAAGAAAAAGTTGATGTATTTGATCCAGCTTGGAACTGAGGTAGATCAATGTTGAATATTTTCCTAAACTAAGCAAGCGAATTCAACTAACTAAGAAATATTGATTGATATAGAACTTTAACCACAAAATTCGTAATTAATCCGAAGAAGTCGGAAATACAAAGAAAACCCGAGGGAAGGAGCCAAGACACGTGATAAGAGGGATCGGGCTTCACAAGATTTTTGATCCACTGAATGCTACTCACCCCTTTCCTTAAGACCTTCGTTTTCGCTCTCAACATTCCCACTCTGTTTATCAAGATGCGCCACATTTCCATCTACGCTTATCACCAGTTTCCCATTCTCTCCAAAATTTACATCTCCAAACAGAGAAACAAGAAGTGCATGGATAACCTTTTCTGCTTTCTTATTGTTTTCTTCTTCAGTTTTTGTGGCCTCTTCCTCGATTCAACTACTACCTGGGATCTCAATGGCTGATGTTTAAAACCGTGAGCCACAACAGAGTCGAAACTATGTCAAAGCAATAGATTTGATCTCCGCTAAGTAATGAAATATGCTTTGACTCATATCTGCTTTCACCATGTCTAATACACCAAAGGCACCAATAAGCAATAGTAATCCTCCTGGGAGATTTTGCCGTGGATAGTCGCGGAAGACATGGAGATCTGGTCGTGTGCCATTATCCGATAAGTGAACGCTTTCTTTACCAAGAACGGCACAGCCACCGACTCGTGGGTGTTTTCAGCCAACCCTCTTCTCGTGAGTTGAAATACATCTCAACCGACCGACGCCCTGGGGGAAATAAATTGTGTCATGGCCAAGAAACCGGTGATAAGCTCGTTTGAGCCTCCCCTGCCTCATTGGCCTCTCCATGGACAAGAATGATGTTAGTGGCATGAGCCCTTCAGAACGTACTTGTTCGTGCAAAACTGCATGAGCCGAGAAAGATATGCAAGGGACTCCGCATGCTGAGGGCAGTACATCTCATTCATTGTGAGTAACTTCCTCAGTTCATTGATGATGGTTTTTGGCCAACGTGCCTTCCAAGACATACCCAGGTATAACACATGCATTTTCTTATCGTGAGCACCACGCTTCAAATAGTTGTCTCGATTAATCCACTCAAGACCATTCTACTCGCTACCACTCGATGGACCTACATCGTTAAAATTCTCAATGCTCTTCAAAGTAGATATGTGCTTGAAGTCAAAAGGATTCGAATTTGCAAATTGATTGCAGATCCTCTCATTCATGGAGTTGATGTATGTCTGGTAAACAGCCATGCACCTTTTTGCAAGGGGGGAAGCATAATATATGGGTATGCTCAGGATGGTTAAACCAATATTCATCAGGGATTAGAACACAGCCCCCTTGAGAAATGGTTGAGTGGATGACATTCAGGAAGCGCTTTTCTACATTCCGAGGTTGATGGAGTCACACACCATAAGTGGATTCAATTATGCAAATATCGTGGAGAACTCCAGGATCTCGCAAAGACGTAAGATGCCGATCTTCATGTAGAATAGTCTCCAGTAAAGTACTCGAACACCAAAGCACATCAACCATAAACATGGCTCTCCAAGGACGTGCCCAACCAGGTAACACTAAAATCGTGATACCATTTACTTTGAAGTCCGATGGAAATCAATAACTGTTGTATGATCGATTTAATTATATTTACAGAACATTAAACGAGATAATCAAATTAAGCAAATACATCTAAAGTCACCGTCAGAATGTCCAAATACCGCAAATGTAGCAGATTATATGCAACCAATATTGCATATGAGAAATACACACACCATATTGCTTCCTTTTCTAATAAGTTTTATATTTTATTAGATCGGGTGTTATGTAACATGTTTCCCAACTATATTCAACAACATAATGTCGTGGTGGAGCACTAAAATCAATATTAGAAGTATAGTCAATTAAATCTTAATACTAATTCTTGCTATTAGTATTATTTGCCAAAACCTCCCTATGTTGGAAGACAAAACCTAATTAACTTCTATAGAAGGTGAAGAACAAATTCCACAGATGAAGATCTAAAATAAGAATATCAGACCGTAGAATCTATGATTCGTAAGAACGTTTATGGTAAGATTTAAGTTTAAGAATGAGGTAGTAGATGTTTCAGTGATACTAATAAGAGACCCGGATAGAACATTAGGAGCAAACTAAATTTAAATAAATGTATCTAATCTAACTGTGATACAAGAGAAGTTGATGAGAAATCAAAACAAATAGATATAAAGGATTCCTCGTTAGTCGCTCCAAATCCAATTTTCCATGGAATAAAAGCTCATTGAAACTTTAAAGATAACATTGACCAAAAAATTTAGAAACCAGAAAATAAAAAGATTGCAAGACCTAAATCTAAGTCCCTACACTAATCAAAGGGAAATAGATGCATTTAGATTAGCTTCAAAATCAGTTCGGACAATGAGAGGAGATTAAGGGAAACTATTACTAATCTCTAAAAAGGGGAGAATGAAACATACATCTACAAACAAAAATCAACTCACCTCAATTTTATCCATGAAGCGAAGAATGTCTTGTTCATCATACAACATATCTTCAACTGAAACTTTGCTCACTTTCACATAATTCGGGACAAAAGTAACTTGTAGATAGACTTCGTTACATGTGTCATCAAACTCGCCCTTTGAATGGTCTAATGATCAAATTCAAATATTTTGTAGCCTTAATTTATAAAGTAAAGCACAGCATAAATTTTAATTAAATAAATGGCCAACCTTCTCCAGAAATAATGGAAGGGATGCAAGATGATCCAGCTTAAAATGTGACAGAAATGCAAAGACATTAATATGCAAGAAAGTGAGAGCAAATCTAAAAGAACAGGGCAATTTTATGAGAAAGTAGAGTAGATAACCAAAAGGAAAACTGAAGATAAAAGTTCTAAAATGTTACAAGATTGACAAAGTCATTGACAAGACAAGACATGCAAGATAACAATGAAATGATCATTAACAAGATATGTTGCTACATAATTACGCCTAAGAGCAATCGCCGTAGAGATAAGTATGAGATTAACATAAACCCATTCACTGAGAAGAAAACAATGCTGAGGAAAGCAATGGAACTTCAATATAATCAAAGAAGGTGAAAGATTGGGGCTTCTCCAAAGGAATTTTAGCAAATAGATTTGATTAATGTAGCCTCTCAGGCTCACAAGTACGAAAGTACATGTTCGAGTGTGTGTATGGACACTTTATACAGAGATGCAAAGGGGGCTTCTCCAAAGGAATTTCAACTGATAGATTTGATTATTGTAGCCTCTCGAGCTCGAAAGTACGAAAGTACATGTTCAAGTGTGTGTATGGACACTTTATACAGAGATGCAAAGGGGTAGGTCCATTAACCCAGATCCCCTTAAGGCCAAAAGGAACCTCTAATCATGAATGGTCTTTTCTATAGAAAGATCACTCCAATCCAAATTTCAATGTAGAATACTTTATTACAATGTTTATGATGGTAGATAACTAACTAGTGATGTGCTTTCAACCGCTTCAAGAGCATTCATCGCCATGCAATTAATTCAAAATGGAGAAAAGTCAAGTCAAGAAAATCTACTCAAAGCACAAAAGATCTCAAGGCCGTGACTGAAACCAAAGGATAGATTTCAACTATAGGAAGCTATTTCATATGAAGAGATGAATTTCCAAGAGTTTATTCCTTGAGGAAAAAGAAATATTGGAAATTTTAATGAAGAAACCATTGAGAAGCAAGAGCCATTCAAAAGATGGCATAAAATTTGGGTGTTATATGTAGTCTCATTCCCATAAAGATATATCTGCAGTGCTCCTAATAGCACAAAATATTGATAAGAGAAGATACAGATGAATATTTATATGCTTTAGCAATAGTTGTTTTTGGTCATTTTTCTCAGGAGACCATTCAGGAACAATTCATTCCATTGTTTCAAAAAAAAAAAAAATTTGCAGAAAAATGACCATACCTAGGATTACAATATCAAAAACAATAATGATATTCTCTAAACTTCATTTCTGAATACAGCAGATTGAAGGATCAATCTCATCAAAGTATGGCAAAGCAGCCATGCCTGAGCATGCTGGATGAATTCCACAGTCAAACTATCACCATAGAACATGAACAAAAACAAAACAAACAAATTAAAACCAAATGTTGAAATGGAAGTAAAAACTAGCAACCAAAATAAAAGCACAATGCATTATGGTATACCAATATGGTTTTCCCTTTTATAGACATGTAGACACAGAACGGCCCACTTACTTCCAAATTTCCTGGGAGGTAATAATCGCTGGTCTCTGTTAACGAGGTATCTCGATCTTTCTAAAGATCAGAAGTGCCCTGTCAGCTTACTCTTCAACCGAACAATGCTCGACCCCTTCGCTAACGCCTAAAAAGATTTTAAAATAATCTGCTTCATCATAAAATAATACCCAAAAACAAATACATTCCAAAGCATATTTTGTCATGGCAACTCCAGCTATTTCTTGATTATCTAAGCCTGAAAATAAATTTTGACTTTCAGCAAAATGAATCAGACAGTTGAAATTTACATTTCCGTGAGAAAATCTTCACTTGAAATGACCTAGCTCCCGAATTGAAGCTTAAAATTCAAAATCCAACCAGAGAAAGCAAGGTTTGTTTTACAAGAAAATTCAGAACCAAAAATTTAAATCTTCAAGCTCCCAGCTCCCAGCTCCCAGCTCCCATCCCTTTAAAAAAACGACATAAAAACGCAAGATTCAATTTCTTCATTTCACTCTCTTCTCCTCACTTTTCTCACCAATCAAACACAACAACTTTACATACAAGGGAGGAGGAAGAGAAAGAGAGAGAAAGAAACCCGCACAAACTATAAAAGATCAGAGACGGAGGCAATTACACGAGAGGGCATTTCACATGAGCTTGCCTGGGAACCAAAAGAGAGGGAAGAAAACAAAAACTTCGAACAAAAAAAAAAAAAAAGAAAATACGTATGTGCTCGAGAGTGGTTAGAGAGTTTACAGCAGTACAAAGTGATTGAGTGACTTCAGAATCTGCAGAGGAAGAAAGTGAGCTAAAAACCCTAATTTTAGAAGACACGAAAGGATGGTTAGACCAATACTCATCAAGGATAAGGAGAAGTTCTTGGGCATGCCCTAAAGCAAATGCAGGGATTAGAACACAACCCCCTTGAGAAATGGTTGAGTGGATGACATTTGTGAAGCGCTTTTCTCTCACATTCCGAGGTTGATGGAGTCGCACACCATAAGCGGGATCCAATTATGCAAATATCAGAGGAGAACCTAGATCTCAAAGCAAAGACGAAGATGCCGATCTTCTTCGCAAGAATAGTCTCCAAAGTACTCAACACCAGCAATATCAACTATAAACATGGCAGCTCCCAAGGACGTGCCCACCGTAACACCCTAAAAATCGTGATACCATTTACTGGCAGTTCGATGGAATCAATAACCCGTGTAAGATTTACTAATTATATTACAGGAACATTAAATGAGATAATAAAATTACAACACATCTAAAGTCAATTGTTGTAAATGTCCAAACAAACAAGAACAGAAGGATTATATGCAACCAATATTTTGGCATATGAGGAAATACAAACACCATATTGCTTCCTTTTTTTTTCTCGAACAAGTTTTATATTTACATTGGTGTTATAACATGTTTCAAACTATATTCACAACAAAAACATAAAGCTGTGGTGGAGCACCAAAAAAATCAATATTAGAAGTATAGTCAATTAAATCTTAATAGACTAATTCTTGCTATATTAGTATTATTTGCCAAAACCTCCCAATGTCAAGACAAACCCAATTAACGAATAAGGTGAAGAACAAATTCCACAGATGAAGATCTAAAACGCACATTTGTGCCCCGTAGAATCGTACACATGTAAGAATGTCTATGGTAGAAAGATTTAAGTTTAAGAATGAGGTAGTAGATGTTTCAGTGATTAATTTTAAATAAGAGAATTCCAGATAGAACATTAGAGCAACCAAATTTAAATTAATGCATCTAAGCTAACTGGTGATACATGGACCATTTCGTGCCTTCAAAAAAGGAAGTATAAGAGAAGGATGAAAATCAAAATGTTTCGACATAAGACACTGCTTCACTGCTCCAACCAATTCTTCATGGAATAAGGTGCTCATTGAAACTTTAGTTATAACATTGACCAAAAATTTAGGAACCAGAGAATAAAAAGATTAAAGACCCAAATCTAAGTCCCTTACAACCAATCAGGGAAACAGATGCATTTAGATTAGCTTCAAAATTAGTTCAGACAATGAGAGGAAATTAGAGGAAACTATTACTAATCTCTAAAAAGGGTAGAATGAAACATACATCTACAAACAAAAATCAACTCACCTCAATTTTATCCATGGAGCGAAGAATGTCTTGTTCATCATAGAGCATATCTTTAACTGAAACTTTGCTCACTTTCATTATTAATCGACAAAAGCAACTTGTAGATGTTCGTTGCATGTGTCATAAACTCGCCTTTGAATGTGGTCTACTTGAACAAATTCAAATATTTTAGCTTAATTTATAGGCAAAGTAATAGCATAAATTTTAATTAAATAAATGCCAACCTTCTCCTGTGAAATATGGAAGTGGATGCAAAGATGACTGAAGTGAAAGCCGCACAGAAATGCAACACATTACAATGCAAGAAGCGAGAGCACATCTAAAAGAACAGTGGGCACTTTACATGAGAAAGCAGAGTAGATAACCAAAAGGAAAACTAAGATGAAAGTTCTAAATGTTTCAAGATTGACAAAAAGTTCATCGACAAGACAAGACATGCAAGATACCTAATGAATTGATCATTAACAAAGATATGTTGCTACATACCATACCGGCGAGCACGCCGTGAGATAAGTATGAGATTAACATAAACCCATTCACTCAGAAGAAAACAATGCTGAGGAAAGCAATGGAACTTCACATAATCAAAGAAGGAAGGATTGGGCTTCTCCAAAGGAATTTTAGCTGATAAATTTGATTATTGTAGCCTCTCAGGCTCACAAGTACAAAGTACATGTTCGAGTGTGTGTATGAACACTTTATACAGAGATGCAAAGGGGGATTCTCCAAACGAATTTCAGCTGATAAATTTGATTATTGTAGCCTCTCGGGCTCGAAAGTACGAAAGTACATGTTCAAGTGTGTGTATGACACTTTTTACAGAGATGCAAAGGGGGTAGGTCCATTAACCTGCATCCCCCTAGGAACCTCTAATCGTGAACGCCTTCTATGAGCAGACCTAATCCAGCCATAGATAATACTTTCATTATAATGCTTATGATGGTAGATAGCTAACTAGTGATGTGCTTTCTGAATGCCAAGAGCATTTATCAGCCATGCAATGATTCAAATGGAGAAAGTCAAGCTCAAGAAAATCTACTCAAAGCACAAAAGATTCAAAAGCCGACCGGAAATCGTTGATAGATTTCAAGTATAGGAAGCAATACATGAAGAGAGGAATTTCCAAGAGTTTATTCCTTGAGAAAAAAAGAAATATTAGAAAATTTAATGAAGAAACTATCGAGAAGCAAGAGCTATTCCGTATGATGGCATAAAATTGGGTGTGTTATATGTAGTCTCATTCCTTATAAGATATAATCATAAAGGTTCTAATAGTACAAAGATAATTTAGACAAGAGAAGATACAGATGAATCTTTATATGCTTTAGCAATAGTTGTTTGATTATTTTTCTCAAGAAGACCATCGAGGAAGGATTCATTCCATTGTTTCGTAAAAAAAAATTGCTAAAATGACCATACCCATGATTACAATATAAAAATAATAATGATATTCTCTAAACTTCATTTCTCAATTCAAGGACATTGCTATAAAAACAAATAACATTACAATATTCAACAAGGAAAAAGAACATACTGGTCACCAAAAGAACATCAATGGTTGAAGGATCAATCTCATCAAGTATGGCAAAGCAACATGTTCGAGTATGTCGGATGAATTCCATACCAAACTATCACCATGTAACATGAACAAAAACAAACAAACAAATTAAAACCAAATGTTGAAAATGGAAGTAAAAAACTAGCAACCAAAATAAAGCACAATGCATTATGGTATACCAATATGGTTTTCCTTTATAGACATGTAGACACGTGAACGCCCACTTCATTTCCAAAGACCTAGAGGTAATAATCGCTGGTCTCCTTCTGCTAACGAGGTATCCGATCTTTCAAAGATTGTGGTGGCTCTGGCAGCTTACTCTTCAACCGAACAATGCTCCGAATTCGCTCAATTAACACCTAAAAAAAAAGATTTAAAAATAATCATTTCATCATAAAATAATACCCAAAACAAATACATTCCGTGCCAGACATTTTGTCATGGCAACTCCAAATTTATTTTGGTGATTATCTAAGCCTGAAAATAAATTGACTTTCAAAGAAATGACTCAGACAGCTGAAATTTACATTTTGAGAAAATCTTTCACTGAAATGACCTAGCTCCCGACTGAAGCTCAAAATTCAAACAACCAGAGAAGTTCGTTTACGAGAAAATCTTAACTAAAATTTAAATCTTCAAGCTCAAATTTCTCATCCCTTTAGAAAACAACATAAAACAAGATTCAGCTACTTCTCCTCACTTTTCTCACTAATCAAACACAACAACCTTAAGCATACAAGGGAGAAGGAAGAGAAAGTGAGCAAAGAAACCCGCACAAACTATAAAAGATCGTAGTATGGATGCAATTAGACGAGATTTTCACTCCATTTCACACGAGGTGTCGGGAACCAAAGAGAAGGGAAAGAAAAACAAAAATCCTGAACAAAGAAAGAAAATACGTAAAGCTCGAGAGGGTTAGAGAGCTTACAAGTGAGATTAAAGTGATTGAGTGACTTCGATCCGCAGCGAAGAAAGTGAGCTAAACCCTAATTCTTAAGACACGAAAAATGATTTTAATTTTTAAAAATAAAATAAAATAAACGACATTTGAAATGCGCTTATGCGGTCAATCATAAATTTTGTATATTTAAATATAATTATCACTAAATACATTTTTCAAGCATAAATAAGAATAATTTTAACAATTTTGATTTTGGTATTTTTCCTTCACTTTTTCCTTTTACTTATTTTTTTCTTAATCTTAAAATTTATAAGAATAAAAATATCATAAAACAATTAATGTATAGAAAATAGGTAAAAAGTAGACTCCTAAAAAAAAATAAATGGTGTTATCAATATGCACCAAACATTTAATATAACAAATCCCACACCGAATTAAGCTCTAGATTAATTCCTCCTCCTCATGCTTTTACCTATTTAAATGTTTAACTGCTTATCATGTGAGTTAGGTATGATGGGCTGGTGTTAAAATCTTAATATTTTTAATAATATATGATGATTCCAAAAGGGAAAGTACTGAGAAAATAAAATTACATATTTGAATAAATAAAATGTAATTTTTAAGGTTTTTTAAGAATTTAAAAAAATTATTATGTTTATTAATATTTGCTAATTAGTATATAAGTGTGTAATACCAAAAAATATTATTCTTCACTTAATTTAACTTTTTTAAAGGCATCAAATTGACAACTTATCAACATCATGCAATACTTTCTCAAACATTAAAGAAAATGAAAGTGAGAAGTTTCTCAAGCTTTCCCATTTGCCCAAAGAGGTGTATATTTAATATCATGGAAACTTGATATTAACATTGTACCATCATCAATAAATGTTTTCTACTTTGAACTTATTTTCCATACAAACAAACAAACATACATACATACATACAACAGTAATTACATCTGAAACAAAGGCAGTTTCTCCGTTCCGACCTCGATTCTAAATCATTGTCATAAAGTGTATTATCACGATAAATCGTTACTCCAATTTTGAATGATGAGATAGTTATGTGGTTAGAGCATCGTGAAAGATTAGTTGATGATCCAAGAACTTTACCAGCCTCTACGCCTAGAAAGCATTCGTGGACTCCGGCAATGTGCTATTTTCATCTTTGTTCACCCGATTGGGTAATTGCATCAAATGCCCCGTCATCTCTTTGTATTCTTCAGCGACATATATCTCGCCAGCTTAGTTTTGGTACGTTGCTCACTTTTTCTCATACATTCTAGAGTCTCCGTCAAGTAAAAAACAATCCCTCAGAATCTGTGTGCTCCTGGCCAGAGCGACATCCTATAATGTATACCTTATCCAAATTGCGAAGATGAATACGAGATATGAATGCAAATGCTTGAAACAACATGAAAAAAAAATGATATGAAAGCAACCCGGTCGCGGATGAGTCTTCCCCGACCATGTGTGTATAAGGCTAATAAGCACTCATGGCAATCTCTTGTGACTAACCATCCAAGGATCTCTCGTTAATATTGGCTGATCCCATCAGACATATTCATCATCAACTATCATCCCTCTGGGCATGGACATAAATCATACCGCTGTGACTTCTTTGAGCTAATCCTCGCAATGAAGAAGAAAAGAAACATCAAGGTGAATAATAATGGTAGAAACATATATAACCCTGATTTGCAAACTATAATGGAACAAATGATTCGTGCTGATATGTCTACATGATAAATGCACCATCAGACTGAAACCAAATTCCTTTTTTCATCAGTATTACTCAAAAGCTTATGAAAATATGATCTAAGCAACCGAAGATGGGAAAATAAAGGGTGGACTATGAAAGGCTAGCTCAGGTGTAAATTCAAGATGGAGACATGATATCAATGAGAGCTACACTCGCAATTAAAAGAATAATTCTCTCATGTTTGGCTTTTTATCATGAAAAAAAATACTAGAGAAAATCAAATATGATGAAAAATTAACACATTTAATTATGCCTTTCTCAAACTATTTAATCATTATGTATAAGAATTAAATTAATTAAAGTGAGCTTTTGGAAGTAGCTTTTTTACAAAAATAATTTTATCGACCTTAATATTTTTTTTCTTTGCTTCTTTCCTTAAACCAAACCTAGCCCAAACAAATATGTAGGGAAAGGCCAATATTACATAGAACAACAAATTACTAGCAACAAGAATAATATGTTGAACCGTTGTTAACTTCCCGCTCAACTTTTTTTTTTTCCTTTAATTTATGATTAAGTATAAATATGAGCATTATACTTCAACCAATGATATACAATTCAAATCAGGCCCTAATTGTATATTCAACCCATGATGAAATGTTTTTTTGGATGGAGAATACATGTACAAAAACTTTTTATATCTGAGAAAATTCCATACGAATGCACTGGGTTTCTCAGAATTGTATGTTTGAAGAGGGACTTTATGGGTGATGAACTTTCACGCTTTCCGAGGCGTAAAGTTCAAATAATCCCTGTGGGTGATAGACGCGAAGGCCCCGCTTATTAATAGCCCATTCACTAATTTGGTACATCATACTCATTGTTTGTCCTCGCAGCCATTCAAATTTGATACTTTAAGGATCAAAATAAGTGTTTCGTTTAAAATTTGGAGTAGGTGAGCTAGAGATAATATTGAAAAAAATATAGAGAAAATATGTGAAGAGAAGCATAGAAAGCCATAATTCACAACGCTTTCTAGGAGTCTCATCAATGAGGAAAATATAAGAAAATCATTTGAGTCTCGCTATTGAGAATTGTACATTTGCAAAGAAAACAAAATATTATT
Source organism: Tetrastigma voinierianum (assembly GCA_016808115.1). Lineage (NCBI taxonomy): Eukaryota > Viridiplantae > Streptophyta > Magnoliopsida > Vitales > Vitaceae > Tetrastigma > Tetrastigma voinierianum. The sequence goes on from JAEQBH010003951.1 coordinate 302,067, forward strand.
AACCAATTAAATTTTTTTACATGGCCTTATTTATAAAGCTCACATCTCTAAGAAAATTGGAAGCATATTAGGACTCTAATGAACTATTATGACTCTAATTTAATTTGGTTTCTAACTACTAAATCTTAATTTGATTCCAACTACTGCTCTCCAATTTGGACTCAAACTATTAATCCTAATTCAACTCTGATTTAAACTAATAGAAATTCCCTACCTTAATGAATACGTTAAAGATTCATCCCAGATATGTTAAAGATTCATCCTCATCATAACAATCATAGTACTAAACAATATTTGAATACTTCGCTTGATGTTCAAAACCTCGAGGATTAGAAAGTCTCACCTATAATTCAACCATAGATAGCGCTTGATCCTTCTCACCTATGTTGCTCTGCTACAAATTTTACCAAGGTCCTCGAATTTTGTTGTTGTGACACCATGAATATGAATGAAATCACCTGTCGGACCGCTTTTCACCTGACCTTATTAGCTTATGGTCAAATCCAACTTAGATCACCTATATTCTCTCGATGATGATCATTTGATAGCTCCATCTTTCTTGTATTCCCACTTGTTCTATCTTTGTTCAGATAACTTATTTTTTCAAACACGTTGTTTCTTAATGTCAACATTATAAAATCAGAAGGGGCATAATCAAGTATACCATCTCGATCAAATTTTCCATGTAGTATGAAAGGCCTTCAGATACAAAATACTTCAAATTTGCTTCTCTCGGTTCATTCACTATGTACTAACAAGATGGAGAAATCCTCCCAATCTCTCACTCATTATGGATAATTAATTAATCCGTATAATGTAAAACCATCACTTTACGTGATTTTCCGCGATAAAATTCTACGTAGTCTCATCCTTACTAAGCCCAGAACTCGAAGCATCTATCCGATAGTTATAACTTAGAGTTAACTCCTTCATTGCCAACAATTAAAACAATATAATCAAGACACTACAAGCCTCGTGATGCATCTCCGAATATACCCAAGAACTTACGTGACGATCAATACAAAAGTAAGACATCAATAGCCTGATTTCATTTGTCTCGTCTAACATTTGTCATAATTTTTACACTATTAATGGACTTTGATCACATATTGCTCCAACCTCTCTTCTCGCAACCCAATACATTAATTCCTTAGAAATCCCTTGCATGCATCCTCACGTCAATAAGCACTACATGGAAATCTTTCTTATCGCTCAAATTTCTTTAATTTATCCAAAGAAAATAGTTTCATGGTGTATTTCCTTAGGGAAACACTCCAAGTAACAAACTTTGATACCGTACACCGCTAAAGTTTGCTTAAAATCACTCACTCAAAGTTCCATAACATAACTTGTAAAGCTTAACATCATGATACTTGTGGAGCTTTATATTCGACTCCTTTTCGTATATTATGTTTCGAAAGTGCTTTTCATCCTTTCGTTTTCCATGATCGTGTGGTCTTGTTAAACAAATTAGTCCTATACACGCTACAAAAATCCCATGTTCTACAACCTTCCATATTCTCATCTTTCACATATTTTAGACTTCCTATCTCCTTATGTCACTAATAACTCCCAAGCCTAAACTAAAAATTCTATGATCTGCACTTCTAATGCAATTGAATGGTCTGCACTCATCTTCCTGCGCATCTTCCTATTACAACCACTTGAATAGAACTCACTCTTAAAAGCTATTTATCAAGGGGAGGGAACCCAAGTGGTTATAAACCCACAAGGCCAAGCCGTAACTTAACGATGTGGGACTCATAATGGGTCATAACAATCCATCGCTCTTTCAAAACCGACATCCACGGCGCTATGACTTCAAGAGACCCTGTGGTAATAGCCCTCCCACAACACTATAGTGACTTCGCGGACCCCACGGGTAGTAGCCCTCCCACAATTTCGAGACGAGGGTCATCCCCAAGGAATGAACCACTCTAATACCACTGTTACAACCACTTGAGTAGAGCTCACCCTTAAAAGCTAGTTGTCAAGGGGAGGGATTCAAGGGTTATAAACCCACAAAATCAAGCAAATACTTAGCGACATTTGGGACGCATAATGGGTCATAACACTTTACACCTATTTTACCATAGTAAATCATCACATACAAATTTTATCAATTCTATTTTTGTACTCTCTTCAAGATAGTGAATATCTTCTTAACTTCCATCTTATCCGATGCTACATTCTTTTCTTAACATTCCTACCGCAAATCTTCCATTCCACCAACAATTTTATCTAAACCTCACCACTTTGCAACCTCTTGAAAACTGTCATGCATTCCTAAGCCATGAAACTTTACTTTTATCTTCTGATTTTAGATCTCGTATTGTATAGTTTTATGAATTAAATGTTCGTGTGGGATTCAACTTTATTCATAAACTTTTCAACATTCATATTCAGTTCATCTCCAATCCCCTTGATGAAGATTTTACCTGCAGGGTAAAACAAGTTTTAAGATTACGTAGAAGCTCAGATAAAAAAAAATAAATAAATAAAAGGATGTTTTTCCGTTTCCGCCGAGCCGAGGCTTCGATCGACTCATCTCCTTGCATAACTTAACTTACTGACTAAGTAAAATCATTAATAATGCATAGGTGACAGATCCACCAAAATGGCAAATGAAAAACAAAGTAGAGTCATGCCAAGTTAGGAAAATATCCAACCTACATCCTCGAATGTCGGAGGTAGAAGATAACTACAATACATGAGAAAAGGATGTTTGTTTAACCTCGCCAAAAGAATTTCTGTACTGGCAAGACTACTTGGAACACCTTCCGCCACATCGGTATCACTATATAGACACGTAAATGTTCATATGCACTCGATTTTTGCTACAAATTTTAAGGCCAACATAGGAATTAAATTATCTCGCACTGTCACACAAATAGAATGTAGAATTAGAAAACATAGAAGAATGAACTCTTTAAAGTATGAATTAGAAACAAATATTTGAAGGAAATTTTGAATAAGCATCTATTGACTTCGTAGAGAGTGTAAGAATACACCTAATTATTATAATCACGCTAAAATAGAGAAGAAGCAAGGAAGAAAAGAGAGAAGGAAACAGCATTTACATGTGCAAATGTCAAAATTTTGATGGTAAAATAGAAAATAGCAAACCTAAAAATCCCGAATTTTTGAAAAGAAAAACCACCAAATAAATCTTCATGCACATAGTTTTAAAGGTGCGAGGCACACCCAGGCACAAAGCCTCCTGCTTAGGCGCTGCTACGCACAAGGCAAGGCCAGTGGAAGTGAATGTGACTCGTATGCACATTATTTTTATAAAATATGATTCAAATCTAATTGAATTAAAAAAAAATTAACATTCCTAACATTTAAAAGAAACATTCAATATAAAAGGTAAAGAAATTATAAGGAATATTAATATATATAATTAGAAATTTCAAGAGTAAAAGTGTTCAAAAGGAAATTAAAGTCCGTGAAGGTGCGCCTTTTAAAACCGTGTTCATGCATTCAAGATATCATGTAGATAAGATTTTCATGTATCTCTACTCAAACAATGGAGAAGGTATTTCATCCAAAAGCTTATCGTTAGGGTTGTCCATCAGGCACAATTCCCAATAACTTCCTAAAATTTAGGATCATACCCACACGTGGAGAGACATGTCGACCATGAATTACAACAAATGACCCTATGATGCATATGAGGCTATAATCCATCTCAAATGCAGCCCCATACTACACATGAAGAGATAGAGATAGATTGGATGACATAGATATAGATTAGGGGAAAGAACAAACAAGAAACTCAGACAAAATTGAGATTGCCAACTAAAGCTCTATTATCTTTGTTAAGATGTTAATTTGACTCCAAAAAAATTGAAGCCCACAATGCATATCACAACATGAGTTATATTAGCAAGTAGACAAGATACTTGAATTATTCTTTAGGGACTTCAAACGGTAAAATAGATAACATTTTAAAATAAATATAAAGATAATAAAATCACCTTCATGTTTTTTACTCGAGTTTTAAATTTGGTGGTACCGAATGTCTCGCTTAGCAACCCATGGCGCACGTAGGAATTAGTAGATGATGACAAGACCGACACCCATCACTTCGCTTACCCGCATTCAGATGATGGCCGCATATGCGTATCCAAGAAAATACCGGTTCTATGTAAACGAAGTGTTGCGCCGATCTTATACTTTCACATAAGCAGATGTATGCTCTATCTATTTCGATTCTTTCCAATACAAACAAGATTCTCATAAGCAAGGTGATAGAAAAGCCATTTTACTAGTATAAAGTCAACTAACATAAACCTAATTGAAATTAATTTAGTGGATAACTCACTAATTAATAAGGATTGCACATAAGCGTAGTCCTAACTCAGGCCTCAAAGATCCAAAACAAGCTTTTGGGAATCCTCACATATCCCGAATCAATTGACCGAAATACTCAGTACAAGAGAGTAGAAACCATCGTAATCAGAGTCCTTTGTTTTTCCATCTCCAAATAGTAATATGAGTAAGTAATTGATCTCTTCAAAATAATCTGCAGATTTTGCACTGCATTACGTCACCCTTTCGATCATCTTCGCAGTACGCCGGAAAGCATGATCACCAAAGAGGACCCGAGGAGCGATTATCCAACGCTGACCTTTTAATTCGAAATCGCACCATTTTGTCGCTTCCATCTTGTTAGAAGTTCATATTGTATTATATGCAAAGCAGACCTCAACTTTAAAGTGTAAATCATACATGGTTGCCTCGACTACCGGGCACGATCGTACATATTGGCCAGAACACAAACTGGCCAAAACAATGTATCGAATATAATTTCTTTAATTGCGGTTTCAACACCCTTTTCATCGAAGAAACTAAGACATGAAAAGAAAGCGAAGTAACATTTAGAGGGGATACACGTATAACGTAAGCTTCCATAGCAAAAAGATATATCGTTAACACATTAGACATTGCAACCGCTTTCCAGTAAAATAAAGGGAAGCTCTATGAAATAAAGCATCCAAACACTTCATTATTAGGCTCAACATCGCTTGAAATAAGTGATGGCATAAAATGGTGCCTTGCATCCTATTTATGTCACGATTATCAAATTGAATAATTATTTGAAACTCATCACTGAATCAACTGTGAGGATTCCATTTAACCGAGGTAGTCTTGATCTAATTACAATCTTTTTCACTTAAAACTCATAAAATGCTTCTTTGAACTTACATTACAACTTCTGGAATATGAATTACAACCATAGGTAGCCGGTATGTAGGTTTTTAATTGTTCCAAAACTACAACACGATAAATGACTTCTAAAACATCATTCATATGATGTTCAGCATCCCCCCCCCACATCTCTATCTTATCTGGTTTTAAATGATTTGTGAGTTTTATCCATGATTGCACACAGTAACATGGATTTACTTGCTAGACAAAAAATCCGGGTTACCCCTCCCATCCAAAAATTTTCATAAATGATTGCAACTCATATTTTCAAACAAAAATACAAGTTTTCGTAGTTGCTAATGGAAAGAATATTCCACCAATTGTCGACTTATATTCTGAAAATGGCAATGATATTTTTCTTTGTGCACAATAAATGTGACCTACCAAAATGGGGTGGCCAAAAGAAAGAATTAACATCTTTTAGAAACAGGAAGAGCTCTAATGTTCACAAAAACATCCAAGGTCCATTTCAACCATCGCATTATAACAACCACACATTTGATTGAGTAGCCTTGAAAGATCTCTGGGATATAAAACTCCACTGATATGCCGAAGGCTATGATTCCCTTTGGATCTTCTCTACTTCAAAATATTTGAGTATGTTGCTTATGTTCATGCATACAAAGGAAGAGAGGTCCAAATTGTATCTGAGCTCTTATGCGTATGTTCTTTGATTATTCTCCAACCCATAAAGGTTTGAGTATTTTTCACCCCTCCAACCGAAAAATATATCACGGTAGGTGTTAAATCTTTTGAGAACCTTCCATTTTTTGCCTGGACAACTCTTTGAGGAGAATTCAGAGCAAGATTTGACATCATTTGTATCCCAACCTAGTCCAATTTACTCTACTATAAATAATTCATCAATGACCCTAAAATCAGCCTATAACTCATAGAATGATGTTGGTAACAAAATGAATGAAGTTGTTGAATTCCCATAAACTCCCTCGTATACTCAAGAAGAAGAAGGAGAATGTGATAAATCCTATGATGAAGGACAACCAAAGGATGGCTGCCTATACCAACAGGTGAGTCAAGGATCTTATTCAGATGATGTAAAAGAGAGGAACAAGGAATAAAGTTTAGCAATGTAAAAAATTAAATTAAAAGAAAAAAAAGAGAAATAAGAAGATACAACAAAAAAGAGACAAAAACCTTAGTCTACCAAGGCCTTCTGCTATAGTGGCTGAGCTAGACGTGACTTCACTCTTGGAGAAGGCTAGGATTATTCTTCCCTCTCTTTAATCTACAAATTATTTCTTCCCATTTCCTCTTAAATGCTGTTTAAAGATGAAAAGACACTAGATGCAAGATGAAAGAGGGTTGTAAACCCATTTTTATAAAAAAAAAATTGAAAAAGAGATTTACTAGCTATATGATTTGGAAAATACAAGCATTAGCTTTAGTGTAATGGTTAAAGCTTATTCAAGTGGGACATCCCCAGTTACAAGTTTCAATCCCTTGGCTGTCGACATAGGAAATTTTTTTATTTTACAATTTTAGCTTATGCTAACTCCTCCTAGCTTCTACAAGTCTCATCATTGAGTGTAACATATGCAATAATTAAAAAAAACTAGTACTATTAATATCAATTGCTTTTTGATTTATATTGATTAACTTTATTTATAAGTTTCTCTAAGAAACTAAGTTTATTAGATTCCAATGACCTTTTTATGATTCTAATTTAATTATGTTATAATCTAACTTAACTTAATCGACTCCAAATAGTGATCCTACTTTAATGCCAACCTCATACTAACTCTAATTTAGTTCCAACTAATATTAATTCCAATTAAAGTTTATCCATATCTTTTCTTTCCTTTCTTGAATATAATTTACTATATTTTCCCTAATCCTACCTTTTTCCTAATTGTCAATTCCCATCTCCAAAGAAAGGTATTATTTTCAATCCTTCATCTCTAATCACAATTCCTTTAATAAAGTCTAGACTCGATGCCCTATCATTACGAGAATGCTGTTAGAGCCCGCACTAAATATCCCCTAGCCTACTTTGTCTCCTACCGTCAGACATTGGCCTTTTACATTTGCTTGGCCATAAAATAATAATAATAATAATAATAAACAAAAAATCAGCCCGAAAATGTACCGTAAACCTAGGAAATCCTAAATATGGAAACATTGTGTTTGTGGAAATGAGGGCACCTATAAGGAGATGGGAAGGACGATTTGCTCAGTGGAAAGAAACCCGTGGATGCAAATGGGTTTTCGTAATCCCATATAAAACCAATAGCGCTTTATCGATGCAAGATGAGATTAGTAGCTAAGGAAAACTCAAATTTTCAGTAATGGTTATCAATTTGTCTAATGATCAAGGGATGAATTCAATTACAATCCTTTTATCTCTACTAGCTAATTTTGTTGAACTTATTCTATTCGATATTAAAAATTCTTTTTCATGGGAAGGAGGAGGAAGTGTATATGGATTTTCTAATTAGAAATCCAACAAGAAGAGGGTGTGTGCAAACTAAAGAAAATCATTTATGGTCCTTGTGGCTGGGTTTAAGCCATTTACTAAGCTGTTAAAGAAATATGGCTTTTCTCGTAAACCAAGGAGACCACACACTATATTTCAAATGCACAATTCATTCATGGGGAAAATGAACATTCCCATTGTCTATGTAGACGATATAATTGTTGCGCCATAATTTTAAGGAAATTCCAAGTTTAAAGATACACTTGATAGAAGAATTCCGAGATAAAAGGTGTGGGACCCCGAGATATTCTAGCATGGAAGAAGCAAGAACCAAGCATTGCATGACTGTTTGCAAAGAAAGCATGTATTTAATCTCATGAAATAAACTAAGATAACAAGATGCAAACTTGATGTTACACTTACAGATCCACACCACAAACAGGGAGCGGAGATTAAGGAGAGATTCAATGTGACGAGGCATCAAAGACATGTAAGAAGGCTCTATTTCCAAACTCGGCGACATAGCCTATACTATGAGTATTGTCGCCCAACTTAAGCACTCGACTAAAAGTTTTATCTCGAAGCAAAGCTTGAAATGATTCTTAAGCTACCTTAAAGCCACACCAAGTAAGGGTCTTTTTCTTTTTTCTTTTTTCTTTTTCTTTTTTTTTTCAGGAAGAACGACCGTCTTCTAATGGAAGTTTATATGGGTACAGATGACCGAAGATCAACTATAGGTTATGGTGCTAAGTAGTTTGAACATCAACAATTAAGTAACTAAGAAGGGTATGGTCAGAGCTACAAAGTAAAATCTGAGTATTGGAACCAAAAAAGTTAATATGCAAAATCAAAGTCAAGACGAGCACCTTATCTCCTTTATTCTTAAAAATATTTTAAAATAAAATTTTGTGCATATGTAATATTTTTAGTTTTAATTATTTCTCATATCTATATAATCATTCTTTAAAACAATTAAGGAAACAAGAGAAGACAATTGTAATAAATCTAAAAATAATCTAAAATACATTATTTTATACATTCTTTCCTTTTTCCTCCCTCTCTATTTTCTTTTTCCTCCCTTCTATTTTTTTCCATGTTGTATTACAACGTTGTACTATCTTTATTCTTACATGACTTGAGCTGAAGATCCGATCACTCTATTCTTACAAGCACCCGACACCCTGTCTAATCTCTTTCCCATTACTACTCGAGACAAGCCCTCAAGGGCCCTTAAATCAAGTATTATATATAAATATTTAAATTACATTAATTTATGATGAATCAACTCATCCATCAGAATTGATCCACCAAAAGATAACAATATCTCCTACACATAATTTAAATCATCTCGCTCTAAACTTGTACATAAAAATGGAATGTTGGAGCAAATGAAAGTTATGAAACCCATCAATACTAACAGCTGCTACATAATTATCTCGAATAGAACGCAACAACCATCACAAATAATAGATGACAATTAATATAGTTGTCCTTTTCTTAAATTAATCAACCTGAATAATATATCGCTTTAGAATTAATACTTATAGAAAAGAAACTAACAATTATTTTTTTATTACAATTTGAATAGAAGTAATAGACAAATTTGCCATTTGAAAAGCAAACAAACACATAAACCCTAGATAGAACTGAGCAACAAGCAAGGTGGTTTTGTTATCTATGGGTGGTCACATTTATCCGTAGCCCAAGGTTTCCATGCTCACAAAAGCTCCATCGTGCTCAAAATTAGGTTGCAGAAAATTATCAAGAGGCTCAAATCTCATCTTTGAAAGCGTAATACACTCACATCGCCAGATTCAGTACTACATCAACAATAAACACACAACCTAGAAAACAACAATATTGTTCACGCCTTCACTAATAAAACATTCAGTTATGTATCGATAATCATAATTTCCAGGGAGATAACTCGTTTCAACAATATAATGCATTTGTGAAGCTCACCAAACCGCCAAAATCGTAAGAGGAAAATCTCGAGTGTTACCATATAAGGTACAAGAAAGAAATCAATGTCAATATTTTCCTAAACTACAAGCTAATTACACTGACCAAGAAATATTGATTTGATATAGAACTTCAACCCCAAACTCGTAATTAATCAGAAGAAGTCAGGAATACAGAGAAAACTCCGGGTGGAAGGAGCTAAGATACGTATAGAGGGATTGGTTTACAAAGATTTTTGATCCACTGGAATGCCACTCGCACGCTTTCCTTAAGGCCTCGCTAGCCTCTCAACATTCCCAATCTGTTTATCAAGATGCACCACATTTCCATCTACACTTATCACCACCTCCCAACAGAGAAACAAGAAGTGCAAGGACAACCTTTTCTGCTTTCTTACTGTTTTCTTCCTCAGTTTTTGTGGCCTCTTCTGATTCAACTACTACCATGGGGACCTCACGGCTGATGTTTAAAACCAGAGCCACAACAGAGTCAGAAACCATGTCGCTAATAGGATCTGATCTCCAGTGCAATGAAATATGCTTCTCTAACCTATACTTCACTGGCCAACCGCTCATGGACACGGTGTCGGACCCCTCGATTTCATCTCCCGCAATGACTCCACACTCAACATTCGTCAGCCTATGCTTCATCACACCAAAGGCACCAGTAAGTAATAGTAATCCTCCGGGAGATATGGGGATGTTATGACTCGTGGATTGTTAGACCAATACTCATCAAGGATAAGGAGAAGTTCTACAGACGCCCTAAAGCAAACGCAGGATTAGAACACGCCCCTTGGAGAAATGGTTGAGTGGATGACATCCGTGAAGCGCCTTTTCTCTCACATTCTCGAGGTTGATGGAGCTGTACCATAAGTGGATTCAATTATGCAACATCGTGGGAGAACTGCAGATCTCACACAAAGATGACAATCTTCTCATGAATAGTCTCCAAAGTGTAATGTCCGATGGAAATCAATAACCCGCAAGATGGATTTAATTATAGCGCGGTGAACATTAAATGCAGATAATAAAAATTGCCAAATACATCTAAAGTCAATTGTTGTAAATGTTCAAACAAAGAGTAAATTATCGTGGATTATATGCAACCATTATTTTGCATATGAGAAGTACACACACCATATTGCTTCCTTTTTTTAAGAACAAGTTTTATATTTTATTAGATTGGTTAGTGCAAACAAGTTTGAAACTAAATTGTGACAATAATATAATGCTGTAAAGGAAAGTACACCAAAAACCAATATTAGAAGTATAGTCAATTTAATCTAATAGACTAATTAGTATTATTTGCCAAAACCTTCTTACGTTGAAGACAAAACCCAATTAATCTCATAGAAGGTGAAGAACAGTCCAATACGCATGAAGATCTAAAATGCAAGAATTATCAGACTCTCGTGGAATCTATGATTCGTAAGAATGCTCCCTGTGAGAAAGATTGAAGCTTAAGAATGAAGTAGTAGATGTTTCTACAGTATTAATTTCGAATAAGAGACCCAAGATAGAACATTAGAGCAAACTGCGAACTCAAATAAACAGATCTAAGCTAAACTGTGATACATGGACCATTTCAGGCCTTCAAAAAAGGAAGTACAAGAGAAGGATAAGAAATCAAAACAACATGTTGTGATACTGTCGCTCCAAATCCAATTTTCCATGGAATAAGGTACTCATTGAACTTAAAGATAACGTTGGACCAAAAATTTAAAACCGTAAAATAAAAAGATTAGAAGACCTAAATCAAAGTCCCTTACAATCAATCAGAAACAAGATGTGGTATTTAGATTAGCTTCAAAATCGCCTCGACAATGAGAGGAAATTATGAAACTATTACAGTCTCTAAAAGGGGAGAATGAAACATACATCTATAAACAAGAATCAACTCACCTCAATTTTATCATGAGGAAGAATGTCTTGTTCATCATACAACATGATTTCATTAGAAACTTTGCTCACTTTCACATAATCGTAAAAGAAACTTGTAGATAGCCTTTGTTGCATGTGTCATAAAAACTGGCCCCTTTGAATGTGGTCTAATGAACAAATTCAAATATTTTAGCTTAATTTCTAGGCAAAGTAATCACATAAATTTTTAATTAAATAAATGGTCAACCTTCTCCAAGAAATAAGGAAGGGATGCAGTATGATCCAAGTGAAAGCTGCACAAGAAATGCAACACATTACAATGAAGTAAAGTGTAGGGCACATATAAAGAACATGGGAAATTTTACATGAGAAAGTAAACTAGATAACCAAAAGGAAAACTGAGGATGAAAGTTCTAAAAAGATATGATCGTTAGAAGTGAATGAAATGATCGTTAAGAGCATATGCTGCTACATAACTAAGACACTACAAGGAAGTGAGCTTTTAGTTGGGATCACTGACCCCAACCAAAAGTAAGATCAAGTGCAACCATATGATATAGATGCAAAGAAAATGGGCCGCAACAAGGTGTGGCTATAGGGGGCATAACTATAGGTTATAGTTACAATTTTAGTTTTGGCCACCACAAAGGCGGCCTATGGTCAGTCGCCTCTAGCCACAACTAAAAAGATATGATCACGTAGGGGCCATTTCGCCGCAACTATAAGAGATGGTTATGGATGAGGCTATTTCTTACCGCGAACTATATGGTGACTATATAAGCCACTTCATGGCCGCAACTATAAGGGTGATATATAGATGGGGTAATTTGTTGGCCGCTACTATAAGGGTAGTTATAGATGAGGATTTTTATTGGCCGCTACTATAAGGTGATATATAGATGGCGTGATTTTTTGGCCACTACAATAAGGGTAATTATAGATGGGGTTTTTTTATTGGCTGCTACTACAAGGTGATATATAGATGGGGTGCTTTGTTAGCTGATACTATATGGTAGATATAAGAGGCGGGGTTTTTCTACAATTTGTACCATATATGAAAGGTGGAATCTTTTTAGATGTATCAGAAATCTTAGACCATAAGGAGATATAATCTACTCCCACCAAAAAATTTCAGTAAAAGATATATTGCTATTCATCAACAATAGGTAACCAAACCAAAACCAAATTAACAAAAAAGATTCAGGAGAAGTTCCATGAATTAAAAAACAAGTCAAATCTCATATTTCAATCACAAAAAATTACATTGCAAAACCAAACAAGAACCAAATGGCCAAAGTCTAATTCAGAATATTTAAAGTAAATTGAACGATAAATTTTTTTCTTCAATTTTCCTTTCACCAACATGAATCAACAATACAAAGATTAGCCAAAAATAGCAGTATGTTCCTATTTTTCAAGATAGGAACATCAATCAAACCATCTCTTCGATCCCAAGCTGGCAATGATGATCTCAGACAGGAAATAGAAAGCAGAGTGCACAATATCGCAATGCATATGGAAATGTCAGTTTCATGGTTGAAAATATCAAGAAGGGGAGAAGAATGAAAATTGAAAAATGAAGATACCTGCTCTGTGGTTGAATTCACAATTATGATTTTCTAGTTGCCACAATTAAGATTTGCCTTCCTTCCACTATTATATGCTTGGGTTCTTAGATCTTAGCAAGAAAAGGGCAAGAAATATGTTGAAATATACCAAAACTAGACTCCTCTGTCAACCTATTTTCTGTGATTTTATCTTCCTGTATTTGCTCTCCAATATTCACAAAGCCATATTTTTAGAAAAGACATATCTAATAAGATTTGCCAATCATCCATGTAGTTAAACTAGAATACATACATTGAAGCAATCATCCCTTGACTTTGACTTTTAGAAGATATGAAGCTTTATTCCGAACCTGCATGGTAGAAAGATAGTTTCACTAAGAAAAATCTTGTGGTATAATACAATCAAAAGGTCAAAAGAGTTTCAGTGTAGAACCCTTGATGCATAAGTCCTCAACCGTTGTTTCGGTGATTTGGAAAGAACAGCTTCAAGATGACCAAATGGTATATATCTTCTCCGCCAATCAACTGAAGAAATCGAGGCCGTAATCGCAAATGTGTCTGCCAATGAGGGAAAAGATCACAATAATGATCCATACCGACAACAATGCCTCTGATGACTCCCAAATCCGACGCCAATGAACAGGTGGGCATTTCCAGTGGTTATATTTCGGGGGGGTAAAATTATGTTGCACCAAACCCTCGTTTTTCATCTTGATAAATCAATGGTCAAATAAGGCAAGCCGCCTATCCACCTCAGGACTTTAAATTTGTTATTTCATTTTCAAACAATAAAACTAAGCAATAACTCGTATGTTTGTCTCGTACATTATACTTGAATAAGGAAAAATAACATGAGCCCCATTGAATCTTCTTCTTACAACATTGTCTCTAAATTTACTTGGCAATTATCCAGATATATATGTCTCGTCGCATGCTTCACTACCATTTAGGACCCTTCATGGGACATCCTATTAGATACTATCAACTCAACCATTTCTGTGGGACCTTAGAGAAACAAAGTTTATGCTTCTAAAAAGGATTGCAAGATTTAATTCGGGATGCAAATTTCTTACTCACAAACTTTCCCTACTTTTGCATATGTCTCTTAATAACTCACATAAAGATTTTGAATTTATCACACAATTGTAAAGTGATAGTTATATATGTAGTTGTGGCCAAGCAATAATTAATTAAATGTAAATTTGTTCAAGGGCCTGCAGCGTCTTTTTATTGATATGTTCTTCAGTGAGACTGCACTATAATGAAACGCTTTTAGTTCCAATTCAAGTGGTATTTAGCACTTTGGAATAAAGAACTACCTTAGAATAATATAAGACCAAAGTAATTTCCCAAATCAAAAATTCTTATTTCAAGCATTGATAACAACATTCACCCAAACAAAGCTTGTTCCAAAATGATTATCGCTAGTTATAATAAATGGCATCACAATTTCTTTTGCCAAGAATTAAGGTTTCGCAAAGAATCTATGGTGAACTATATAGAAGCTTAGCATCAGTAGAAGTAGCTAGAATCAACTATACTTTCCTCTAGGAAATTAATGAACCCGCTCAATGGAAGAGAAAGGCACCCAGAATGGGTGGAATGGAATTTAAATTAAGGTTGTTTAGGTTTCAACTCGCATAAAGACTTAGTAAAATATTCCTTAAACCAAATGTAGTTAGGCATACTAAAAGAATAAATTCAGCCACACAATGCATTGTAATCAATCTTAAACTCGCTCATATATGGTGTAAATATTAGTTGGCAATATTTATAATGACTAGCTATGAATATCAGGGTCCAAACTAATTTCCAATGTCTGAGAAAGCTTGCTTAATGCTTATATCAATTGTATGCCTTGAAGCAATGGCTCGGATTGCTGCCCTAAATCAAACAGCGTGAAGCAATGGCTTGTCTTCTCGATAGGCTTGATCACATGACCTTCATAGAAGGTAACCATTCAAGGGAACGAGGAGATCAGCGGAACTTCCATGTAAACCCCACAAGGTATTTTAATTTTACCTATACGCTTTTATCTTATGTATTCCTTGGAAAATGATGTCACTAAATGCTACTAAATGATTAAAAATATTCATAAATAATAAACATATCCAATGGTCATTCCTTTCTGACCGGGAACAAATTACAAGTTCACACCTGCTCCATTCTATGTTCTCTGCCTCTCAAACATTCTCATCAAACACTTCAAGACTACCCGCTATGAATTTAATTAACCATTTTCCCGTATGGTTTGATTAATACTACAGATTTTAATTCACTAAATCAATCAAAAAGCTGAAGTTTAGATCCGAAGAAAAATGACCTCAAGATACTAAGGATCACATACGTTTCTCAATTATACAACCCTTAGTAGTCAGCAATTCACTGTGCAAAGAAAAAATCTAATATTTTCTACACATTTAACATAAATCTCAAACAAAAGACTAATAAAACACAGTAATCAAGAGAATATCGAAATTCATACAAATTAGTATCAAAACTATAGGAAAATAGAATCGTACATAGCAGAAAGAACCGAAATCGAAATTATCATGTTTTTCTAGATATTTAAACAATCCATTTGGCGTAGTCCTTACTATTGCTGTCACTCACCCTTGGTTGGCCCCTCTACTTAGCTTTCAATGTCTCTACGCCCTACATCGCTTTCGCATGCAACTACAATTCTATCCGCTTATATATGGAGTCACTGTTAGCTGCGACTAAATAAATATGAAACTAAAAGATATGTTTTCGTTGCAAATTTTTCGCCCCAACAAAAAATAATGTCCTTATAAGACACTTTTCTTGTATGAGAGCAAGATCGTAGATAAGTAAGGATTAACATAACCCCATTCACTGAGAAGAAACAATGCCGAAAGCAATGGGAACTTCCAACATAATCAAAGAAGGTGAATACTCAGCTTCTCCAAAGGAATTTTAGCCGATGTAATTGATTACCGTAGGCCTCTCGGGAGCTCTCAGCACGAAAGTACATTAACCCAGATCCTCTAGAAGGCCGTGAAAAGGAACTTCTAATAGTGAATGGTCTTTCCATGTGAGTGATCCTTCCACCAGGAGACCTAAAATCCATATTTCCTAACGGCGATAAAATAGTACTCTTGCTGAAAATCCCGTAATTTTTCTAGATCTCGATGACGAAACGACTTCACCGCTGGAATCGCCTCGAAGTTCAGATACTCACGCGAATTTCGGGCTGGATTCCGAGGTAGCTCAGATTTCACGCTTTTCGAGGCGGTGCCTGAGACACATGGCAAGATAAGAGGATGCCACATGGCACCACAAGTGTGTGACACTTGGCATCAAAAGTAGTGGCTCACAATGAGCCATGTGTGGGAAAAGGGATCCCATGGCTCACATTGAGCCATGTGGGTAATGATGTCATAAAGAAGGAATTATGAAATAAAATAAAAAGAGGGAAAAAGGTGAGCCACATGTTTGGCTTGAGGAAGGTGAGGAGGAAATTTCCTCACTTTGACCCATACGGTCAATTCTCCAAAAAGGGGAGAGAAAGGCAAAGAGAAATGAAAATGGGGAGAAATGAGAAAGAGAAATGGAAAAGAAAGAAAAGTAAACGGGAAATGAAATAAGAAAAGGAAAAGAGAAAACGTGAGGTTAGGTGGAGTCTCTGCACAGAAGCTTGGATCTCCATTTTGGGTAGAGAAAGTCCGGCTTCTCTCTAAGATCTACGACGATCGGACTGGCGGTTCGCTTCAGCGCAAGAGGCAAAGTTGGTCTACGCGTCGAGGGCTACGTGTGGGTACTGGGATTAGGAGTTTCGACAACCCAGAAGGCAGGTTTTTCTCCTACTCGCTTTACTTTTTGTCTAAGGGCCTTGTAATGGATGGGGATTTGTTGAGGCCTGGATGGCCGTGGTTTCGGTTCCAAAAGCTTTGGACCGAGTTAAGAAATCCCTAGAATGGTTTGGACGGTCCTTGACCGCTTGTGTGATTGTGTGATTTCGTGTTATTTCCATGATGATAACATGTCATGTATGTGGGTGAATCAAGATGAACCGTCGGTTTATGCCTTAGCCCTATGAGAGCTAAGTTTATGTTATTATAAACTGAATAACATGATGTATGGAATTAATTATGTTAATATATGCATTATGATATATTAGCATGTGTTGAATGTTGTGTGCCATTGCATCGCACTTAGCGGAGTAACCTAAGTAGGAAATTCCACCACCGGGCTTTGCTCACTACCGTGGACTATCTTTTTCGTGCATTGAAGACGATTGGGATGGGACGATCCGGGGTTTTAGAGGCGAAGAAACGCCAAATCGGCCTTATCTTGTATTTTTGCTTTTATAAAATTTCGGGGCAAGAGACTCCAGCTTTTGTATAAATTGTAATTAAATACAATTGTAATAAATCATTGTATAAAATGTGCATTCTTATGAGCAGGATGCAGGCCCAAGTGGCCATCATACGGGTCTCATGACATGAGACATGTAGATTTCCGCGGGTTGACGGGTAGTCAACGGACACCCCGGGTTTGGGGTGTCACAAATCTAGCTACAGAGAATACTCTCATAACAATGCTTACGATGGTAGATAACTAACTAGTGATGTGTTTTTGACCGTTTCGAGGGCATTCATCAACCAAGCAGCCGTGAATTCAAATGGAGAAAGTCAGCTCAAGAAAATCTACTCAGCACAAAGATCCTGCGCCGTACTAGAAAACAAAGGATGTGATTTCAAGCATAGAGGTTATTTCATTATAAGGAGAGGAATTTCCAAGAGCTTATTCCTTGAGAAAAAGAAATATTGGAAAATTTAATGAAGAAACCATTGAGAAGCAAGAGCTATTCAAGATGGCATAAAATTGGGGTGGTATGTAGTCTCATTCCTTTCAAGATATATTCAAAGGTTCTAATAGCACTAGATATTGATAAGATAAGATATGGTATGAAGTTCCAGATCCGTTTCCCACAAATCTTTTTATGCTTTAGCAATAGTTGTTTTTGGTCATTTTTCTCAGTAGACTATTCAAGAACAATTTATTCCATTGTTTAAAAAAAAAAAAAAAATTGCAGAAAAATGACCATACCTAGGATTACAATATCAAAAACAATAATGATATTCTCTAAACTTCATTTCTCAATTCAGCAGATTACTAAGTTATATAAACAAATAACATTACAATATTCAACAAGGAAAAGAACAGGTGTGCACCAAAGGACATCAATGGTCAAGGATCAATCTTATCAAAGTATGGGCAAAGCGTACCCATGGTCGAAAGTATGCCGGATGAATTCCACAGCCAAACTATCACCATGTAATACGACCAAAATAGAAACAAACAAATTAAAAACCAAATGTTGAAAATGGAAGTAAAAACTAAGAACCAAAATAAAAGTTAATAATGCATTATGGTATACCAAAGATGGTTTTCCCCTTTATAGGACATGTAGACACAGGAACGACGAATTTCATTTCCGTAACTATTGTGTATCCGATCTCTCCAAAAACAGAGTGATTGAAGACATCAAGCCTAGAAGTAGAGACATAGTCATAGGGCTGCATCACAACCAATTTATTGGTCAATTATAAACCAGAGACAAAGAAAAAAAGATTTTCGCTTCAAATAAAATCAATCATTCCCGATGATAAAACAAAAAATACACATGGAGTAGCGAGCACCATCAATTTAGTTTCTACTCCATGACCAAGGCCATTTAATGTAATCATGGAAAACGGTTTTCGAGAAGGGCCCTTGCATTGAGAGTGCTCCGCCAACTGTCAGATATCGTCGAGATTTGGGATTGACACATAAGCATGCTAATGCTATCTTCATCGCAACTACTCACGCTCAAATTTCACCCACTTCATCCACAGGAGGCGAGGCGCCATTCATAACATCATTTAACAACCAATGGTCAGTGAATCGTAATGAGGATGAGGATGAGGAGGACGCCATGATAACAGAGTCGAAACCATGTCGCTAATAGGATCCGGGATCTCCAAGCAATGAAATATGTTTCTCTCACCTATACTTCATCACAACCGCTCATGGACACGGTGCCGGACCCGGATTCTTCCATCCGGTAATGACTCCACACTCAACACTGCCTCACCCTATGCTTCCACACCAAAGGCACCATCGTAGCACAGTAATCCTCCGGGAGATATTTTCCGGGATAGTCGCGAGAAGACATGGAGATCACGGCGCCATTATCTCGATAAGGGCACGCTTTCTTTACCGTGAAAACCGACGCTTCAATTCGACTTCAGGGTCTTTCAGCCAGCCTCTCAATGGTTTTCGCGCATTTTCTCAGAGTTGAAATACGGAGAACTCGCAGATCTCAAGAGCACAAAGATGACAATCTTCTTGCGAATAGCTCCAGCAAAGTACTTGAACACCAAAGAATATCAACATAAACATGGCGCCTCCAAGGACGGCCTAACCGTTTAACACCAAATCGTATACCATTTACTTCTAATGTCCGATGGAAATCAATAACTCAAGTAAGACTCCGATTAATTATAGTTACAGAACATTAAATCGATAATAAAAATTAAGTAACACATCTAAAGTCAATTGTTGTAAATGTCCAACAAATTAAGAACAGACAGATTATAGCAACCCATATTTCGGGTATATGAGAAATACACACACTCATATTGCTTCCTTTTTCGTATAAGTTTTATATTTTATTGTATTGGTGTTATGTAACATGTTTGAAAAACTATAGTCAACAATAACATAATGTCGTAGTGGAGCACCAAAAAGATCAATATTAGAAGTATGAAATAATTAAATCTTAATAGACTAATTCTTACTGCGCTAGTATTATTTGCCAAAACGGTCCCTATGTTGAAGATAAACCCAATTAATCTCATAGAAGGTGAAGAACAAATCTATAGATGAAGATCTAAAATGCACTCGTGACTCCTAGTAGAATCTAGATTCGTAAGAATGTCTATGGTAGAAAGATTTAAGTTTAAGAATGAGGTAAAGGATGTTTCGCGCATTAATTTCGAATAAGAGACCAGATAGAACATTGTGAGCAAACCGCAAATTTAACTAAACAGATCTAAGCTAATCTGCGGATAATGGACCATTTCCTGTGCCTTCAAAAGGAAGTACAAGAGAAGGATGAGGAAATCAAAACAATTTCGATATGCTGATAATCGTCACTGCTCCAAATCCAATTTTCCATGGAATAAGGTACTCATTGAAACTTTAAAGATAACATTGACAAAAAATTTAGAACCAGAAAATAAAAAGATTAAAAGACCCAAATCTAAGTCCCTTACAACCAATCAGGGAAACGAATGCATTTAGATTAGCTTCAAAACTCATTCGACAATGAGAGGAAATAGAGGAAATCACATTAGTCTCTAAAAGGAGAATAAAACATACATCTAGAAACAAAAGCAACTCACCTCAATTTTATCCATGGAGCTAAGAATGTCTTGTTCATCATCCAACATATCTTAAAGAAACTTTGCTCACTTTCACATAATCGACAAAAGCAACTGTAGATACTTTGTTGCAAGTGTCATAAAATCGCCCTTTCGAATATGTCTAGATCGAACAAATTAAAATATTTTAGCTTAATTTATAGGCAAAGCAATCGCATAAATTTTAATTAAATAAATGGTCAATCTTCCAAGAAATATGGAAGGGATGCAAAAGATGATCCTGAAAGCCGTGACAGAAATGCAACACATTACAGTGCAGTAAAGTGGAGAGCACATCTAAAAGAAAAGAGGCAATTTTATATGAGAAAGTAGTAGATAACCAAAAAAGGAAAATCAAGATGAAAGTTCCAAATGTTTCCAAGATTGACAATGGCTTCATCGACAAGATAGACATGCAAGATAATCAACGAAACGACTGCGAAGAACATACCGTCAATTAATGGTACCCGATCTCTTCAAAAATAGAACAGATCGAAGATGATCAAGCCTCTAAGTAGAGACATAGTCAGTCAGATCACAACCAATTTATGGGTCACCATAAATCAGAGACAAAGAAAAGTGAGATTTTCGTCTTAATAAATCAATCATTCTCGATGATAAAACAAAATACACTGGAGAAGTGAGGACCGTCGCCTAGTTTCGCCTCCATGACCTTACTAAGGAAAAGAACCAGATATTGATAAGAGAAGATACATGCATGAAGTTCTCAGTGTACTGCTTCTAGTCAAATCTTTATATGCTTTAGCAATAGTTGTTTTTGTCATTTTCTGTGACTATCTGCAAGAACACCATTCCATTGCTAAAAATTCGTTAAAAATGACCATACCAGGGGATTACAATATCAAAACAATAATGATATCGCTCTAAACTTCATTTCAATTCAAATGCATTACTAAGTTATAAAAACAAATAACATTACTAATATTCAACAATGGAAAAGAACATACCGTGTCACCAAAAGGACATCAATGGTCATGAACAATCTCTTCAGATCGGTGCTAAATTTCATGCCCGAAAGTATGTCGATGAATTCCATTACTAAACTATCAAATTATAGAACATGACCAAACAAACAAACAAATTAAAAACCTAATGTTGAAAAAATGGAAGGAAAAAACTAGCAACCAAAACAAAAGCACAATGCATTATGGTATCAGATGGTTTTCCCTTTATAGACATGTAGATTACCGTGAACGACCCACTTCATTTCCAAAGACTTGGGTATCCGATCTCTCAAAACAGAGCAGATCAAGATGATCAAGCCTCGTATAGAGACATAGTCGAGGTCAGATCACAACCAATTTACGGGTCAATTATAAAGGAGAGACAGAGAAAAGAGATTTCGGCCTTAATAAAATCAATGATTCTGGATGATAAAAAATACATGGAGGAAGTGAGGTCCGGTCACTTAGTTTTGCCTCCATGACCGCCACCACCCAATGTAATCATGGTTCAAGCTCGATAGTGGTGGCCCTTGTATCGAGTGCTCAACTGGCGATAGTCGGGTCGATCGATCGACATACAAGCATGTTAATGCTATCTTCACCGCAACCACGTTTCACCACCCACTTCATCCAAAGGAGGTGAGGGCGTTGTCCATAACATCATTCAAATGTACCAAATTATCAAGAATACCCAGAATGAGGATGAGGATGAGGAGGATGCCGATGATAACAAAGTAGATGAGATGAGTTCACCAGATGCCTTCCCATAATTACCTCCATCGCTACAACCCCAAAGCTTATAAACATCCGTTTTTATTATCCACCTTCATCTTGTAAGCAAGTTCTAAATTAAGAAGATTACATCATGCTCGCTTCATTCGCTAAGAAATTATAATAGTATAACTAACGACTAATTAAGAAAATGGTACCTGGAGCAAAGATAACCAAAAGTTCCTCGCAAATGAAGTCCACTAGACGAGTCCCGCTTTATAAGCCTAGCCGCGTCGTAAGCTCCGAGACATGGCTTCATATTCGAATCTAATGTAACATTGTTGGGTCGGGTTATGTCTCAAGGAATTAATCGAGGTGAGATTTCACAGCATATAAGATAAAGCTTTAACCCACCCTTTCACAATGTTCACCTCAATAATCCAATCAAGTTTTTCACGCCATCGTTGCTTAGAATGTTTCTCAAGCTCCCTTTTCCATAAACTCATAAATCAAAAATGAGTTCTCGCAGAAATTGAATCGAAGCCATAAAGCTTCGATAACATTGCGATGCCTTATCTCGTGTTAGAGCATGAATCTCGCCGAAGCCTTCAATCATCCATATCTCCACCATCTTGATTCATGGAGTAAGGGAAGCTTTTCACAAAGAACAACCCGGCCATTTGGCAACTCGCCTTGTAAATGCTACATATCCTCCGCTGCCAATACAATGTTTGAACTGGAATTGCCGGGCCTCTCAGAGGATGTGCTCAAACACCGCCCATCATGCCCCAATATTGTGAATAGATCTGACATCTACGGCTTCAAGTGTAGATTTGGTTGTTTTCTTCCTCAATTTTTGACAAGAAAATAAATGCCAATAATAAAGCGATAAGAACAATAGAGCGCTTCACAATGAGGAGTAGTATGATCAAGACGTAAAACTTTGCCTTCTTCTGACCGCATGGCTCGAGACGAGTGATACATACTACAGACCTTTATTTCTAAATGCCCAATGGAGCGAAGGCTTTGATGTTAGGAGAGGACCTTCCAACTGGTCAGAGATACACTGCCAGATGTCGCCAATCTGATCATCAAAAGTGTGTGGACGGGGTGCCGTAAAGTCGTTACGGGAGAGATTCAACGCCTGTGCACCGTAACTCTCCAAGCAGCGGTGGAATCTCTCCTGTCAACATATTTTGACTAAGATCAAGACTCCCAAGACTATGCATCTTTCCAATTTCGTCGGGAATGCTATCCACAAATCGATTCCCACTCAAGTTCAAGGACAATAATTTCAGCAAGTTCCCTATTTCTTTGGGAATTTGACCGCTTAAGTTGTTCGATCCCAGGTCAAGGGTTTGAAGATCGGCTAATTTTCCCAATTTCAAAGGAATGCTTCCTGAAAGATCGTTGTTAGTCAGCAACAATTCGAACAATAAGGGCAACATACCCAATTTTCGATCTTCCCGCCTCAATTGCCTGAGGAAAGATCAGCCTATGCACTGAGTGCCTCAAGTCGAGGTGGTATGGCACCGTAAATATTGTTGTTGGAGATGCCTAAGTGTGTTAGTTTGTGGCATCGTCCTCATTTCTCGTAAAGCTCGCCATAAAATTGTTAATGCTTAGATCATATAATTCAAACAACAAAACTTTCGCCATGTCTCCTAGTTGGTTTCTTCAAGCCGAACTCGAATAAGCTACCGCACGTTCAAGCTCTTCTTGGTATAGGACCCGTGGAAATGGTTCCCATCGGCAGAAATTTACAAGTGCTCTACCAAGGCAAATCTCGCCCGTAGTCAATGAAGCTATTTTCAAACAATTGCAAATTTTCCAAATGAGTGATATTATTCATTTCCAGAGGAAATTTGGCGCCACTGAGTTTGTTTTGACCAAGGCCCAAAGCGGTTAAGCTCGACAAGTTTCGTATGGAAGCTGGTATTGAACCATTGAGATTGTTAAATCCCAAACCAAGATCATTAAGAGATCTTAATCCACTCAGAACGAACCGATAGTTTGTTCGCATGAAGATACAATGTGGGTTAAATTCCCTCATGTTACCTATGGAAGGAGGGATCGACCAAAGGAGATTGTTAGTTGACAATTGAAGATCATTAAGAGATCTTAACAATCTGAATTTCGAGGAATGGAACCATAGTTTGTCTTCAGAGGAAGATACAATGCATAAATTCCTGCCACTTATGGAAGAGACTGGACCGAGATTGTTAATTTCCAATTGAAGATCATTAAGAGATTTAACAAATGAATTTCTTTCGAGGAATGGAACTGCAGTTCATTTTCGTAGTGATGTAAATAGTTAAGTTTTTCAAATTTCCTATAAAGGAAGAATCGACTTAAAATTATTAGAAGCCAAAGATAAAAAGCTAAGTAATGTTAAAAACCTGTTGTTCAGACACTAAGGGAAATGATTAGAACCAAGATCAAGAATTGTGATTAGTTTGGAAATATTACCAATATTAGTTGGAATGGTTCCATGGAGGGGAGCTACTGGCTGCACTAAGAGTAAGGAGGTTGGGGAGATGAAAATTTGAGATTTCGAGTGTACCTTTCAAACCACAACTCATGTTTAATCAGACACTTCCTGACCTATGACAAGCCACTCCGAACCAATGATGGCAGGAATTGTGTCCAAACCAAGATGAGAGTAAAACTTGGGTTTGATTATCAAGGCTTACCTTCCATGTTAGAAGAGCAAGTGCTTCTTGATCTTGTTCAACTTTTAAACAGTAAATGGTAAAGCAGAGGCAGGTGAAATTGCATGGAAGGATGATATTGAAGACAAAGGAAAAGAAGAAATATGAAAAGCAAGGAGTGGTGATGAGTCGAGAGTAAGGAGAGGATGAAGGATATTGATGGGCCATTATTGAGTCGGGTAGAGATGAAGCTATTACAGGTGTACATGAGGAGAAAATGAAACACTTACTTATAAACTTAAGTGTGATACATTCGGCATTCCCATTGTTTGGTGTTTACATCTAACTCCCTCATCTCACTTGCCACCAATGGAATTGAAAATATGTAATGTCAACTTCATACTTTTTTATTTTCTTTTATCAAAAATAAAGGGATGAGTCGAATGACATGGAAGGATGATATTGAAGACAAAGGGAAAAGAAGAAATATGAAAGCAAGAGGGTGATGAGTCGAGAGAGTAAGGAATAGGATGAAGGATATTGATGGGCCATTATCAGCCGGTAGAGATGAAGCTATTATGATGTACATGAGGAGAAAATGAAACACTTTATTTATAAACTTAAGTGTGATACATCCCATTCCCATTGTTTGCAAGCTAAGCTTACATCTAACTCCCCATTCCACTACACTAATGGAATTGAAATATGTAATGTCAACTTCATACTTTTTTTTATTTTCTATCGTACAAAGGGATGAGTCGAAATGACATGGAAGGATGATATTGAAGACAAAGGGAAAAGAAGAAATATGAAAAAGCAAGGAGTGGTGATGAGTCGAGAGAGTAAGGAGTAGGATGAAGGATATTGATGGGCCATTATTGAGCTGGTAGAGATGAAGCTATTACAGGGTGTACATGAGGAGAAAATGAAACACTTATTTATAAACTTAAGTGTGATATTATCTGCATTCCCATTGTTTGGTGTTTACATCTAACTCCTCATTCCACTACAATTAATAATGAAATATGTAATGTCAACTTCATACTTTTTTTATTTTCTTTTATCAAAAATAAAGGGATGAGTCGAAATGACAAGTGATGATATTGAAGACAAAGGGAAAAGAAGAAATATGAAAAAGCAAGGAGTGGTGATGAGTCGAGAGAGTAAGGAGTAGGGATGAAGGATATTGATAGCCATTATTGGAAGCCAGGTGAGATGAAGCTTATTACTGTGGTGTACATGAGGAGAAAATGAAACACTTACTTATAAACTTAAGTGTGATACATCTCGCATTCCCATTGTTTGGTGTCATATCTAACTCCTCATTCCAATTAAGCAATTAATGGAATTGAAAATATGTAATGTCAACTTCATACTTTTTTTTATTTTCTATCAAAATAAAGGGATGAGTCGAATGGCCATGGAAGGGATGATATTGAAGACAAAGGAAAAGTGAAGAAATATGAAAAAGGAGGGTGATGAGTCGAGAGAGTAAGGAATAGATGAAGGATTAAGGGGCCATTATCGTTGGTAGAGATGAAGCCATTACTGTGGTGTACATGAGGAGGAAAATGAAACACTTATTTATAAACTTAAGTGATACATCCAGATTCTACTACTGGTGCATATCTAACTCCTCATTCCACTACAATTAATGGAATTGCAAAAATATGTATGTTTAATTTATACTTTTTTATTTTCTATCAAAATAAAGGATGAGTCGAAATATAATAAGGATGATATTAGAAGACAAAGGAAAAGAAGAAATATGAAAAGGTGATAGTGATATTTATATAAGGAGAGATGAAGATACAGATGGGCCATTATTGAGCTGGTAGAGATAGCTATTAAGGTGGTGTACATGAGGAGAAAATGAAACACTTATTTATAAACTTAAGTGTGATGGCATTCAGATTCCCATTGTTTGGTGTTTACATCTAACTCCCCATTCCACTCACAATGAATGGAATTGAAAATATGTAATGTCAATTTCCATACTTCCCTTTTTTTTTTTTTCTTTTATCAAAATATCCATTTTTTTTTATAAATTAAACAATCTTAAATTTACAGAAAATAATTTAAAATATTACTTTTATTTTTAATTAAATAGACTATTGAAATTACATAGTAAATAATTAAAAAAATTCTTTCACTCTCTTTCGCTCCAGGCTCTTTCAAATAGAACATGTTTAAAATTAAGGATTACAATTCTTTTTAAGTGAGGGCTCACGTTGATACAAGGTTCATTTAACAAACACTACTTGTACATATGTCAGATATATATATACACCATCTCAAAGAAATGGAAGAAAAGATAAAGTCATTTTTTTCGCCTGGCATCCGACATGGCTTAGTGTATGGGCCAAAACTGTCTAATTGCTATCAAATATTAAATTTAATTTATCAACCTAACAACCTTCAGGCCAAAACCAACCAAAATAATTCACCTATGTCGAATTTTTAAAGTTATCGCTAGCAAAGAAGTCAACATTCCATCTTATGTTTGCTTGTCTAAAATATAAAAAGAGAAAAATTAAGGTGTTAGGAAAATATGTTGGTAAGATTCAGGTAAAATTGTGCTACTTGTTTCACCTGCTTAACTAGGGCTATAAGAGGTGTAACAAGGGATGCTAAAATTAGTTGTCTTACAAGTTAGTGCATCAAATTGTGTGACAAAACTTTCATATTCAATCAAATCCCGATTTTGAAGCAAATATTCCTGTAAATCATTGCCATTCTTAGTGGGACAAATAAGGAAGACTAAAAGATAATATTGAGTAAATCAAATCTGAAGATTGGATCACGCTTGGTAAGTTTTCTATGGAGTAAATATTTCATTATGATATTTATGGAATAAAATCTAGATAATAAAGGGATAATTGCAATAGTTAAGGAACCCACACAACACATATTGAGATCATCTCAGAAATCAAGAGGAATATTAAAAGATTATGAAGCACCAAAATTATTGTTCACAAGTTTCACTAATAAAACATTTGTGTCATACTGATAATCATAACTGATGGGATAATCATGGTTCAACATGCCCAAATCACAAAATCAAAAAGGAAAATTCTTAAGCCTCTTCGCCATGCTCGCTGATGTCTTGCTCGCTCTAGAATAATAAGCCATTACTTGAAGAAATATATTAAATGCATTTGATTCCAAATGTCAGGAAAAACAAAAGGAGAAAGAAAACATGAAGTGTGGTAAAGAAAATAAAAATTAAGAAAACAATAAATTAAATCTTCATATATTATTTTTATTTTTATTTCAAATCAATTTGATTTATTTTAACTTATCAATATAATAGAAACATATTATCTTCAAATACCTTCAAAATTTACCAACAAATATAGCCACAAAGCGAGTTAACAAAAAATGTTAAAGTAATTACTTCATGTTTTATGAATTTGCTTTAAATTAGTCTTTTGCTCAATTTGATAAGTATTGTCATCTTCTTAATAGAAAAACAAAATAATTTGTCCCACTTGACCCTGAATGTCTTTTCCTCACTCTTTTTTTCAAAAAAGGTGTTTTCAATCGAATCATATTTAAAAACTTGTCGCATAATTTACATGCATTTATGACTTATGTAATACGCTTTTATCAAGATCATCAACTTCCAAAATATGAAAAAAATAACCCAAATAAATACTGCATTGACCCATTTTGGGAAAGTCTTTGCTCAACTTGATAGGTATTATCAATTTTTCTAAGACAAAAAAATCCTCCTACTAATCTATTTTCAAGGCTTAACTTAATTCCAAAACATCTTTAAAACTTTAATTTATGACTCAATTATGATACATATCATGTTCATTAGGTAGAAAATTCATCATGTATTATCATGAAATCTTGACCAAGTATTCATATTATATTAGTCACCCATGTCAATATCGAGTCCTATTCGATGGTAAGAAGACATTTATTTAAGACCCGAGAAATTCCAATTTTCAAAAAATGGCAAAATCGTAATTTCGAGATTATATAAATTGTACTGCCAAAATCCGAATTTATTCTCTAGATCCTGATGACGAAACTGGATTGCACTGCTTGAATCGTCTCGTGAGAAATCTAGCTAGCACGTAAAATTCTCGTAGAATTCGAGACACGGAGTGCTGACACATCTACGAGGCATCGCATTGGTGTCGTGAAACGATTCCTCGATGCGACGAAAGTCACATAACACGACTCATGTGCCATAAGTGGTATGAGTAGAGAAATGATGAAATGGACGACGAGATAGTGCCGAATATCAAATATAAATGAGTACATAATTAGTTATTTTGAAAAGATTTAAATGATAATATGCCAAAATAGCCACAAGGGCCTTCTTCTTTAACACCAAAATCCAAAACATGAGATGCAATGAATGGCTAAAGGGGTTTTCGTTTGGGAGATTTTTAGAGCGAGAAAGCACTTCTCTCTAGATTTTGGAACCGACCGTCGACTGGCCTTCGACAAGAAGGAGAACTCGCTTCACGCGAGAGGCTTTGTGGGTACCTAGATGAAGGAGCTCTCAAACTCCGAGAGGAAGCCCCTACTTGAGTTTTATTCTCTTTAAATACTTTGCAAATGTTTGAGCTGAATGAGGCCGTGAGGAGCCAAGTAATCATTTTAAAACTGTAATCGAATTGTTCGATTTATGGAACTCCAAATTCTATACCCGTGGATCGTCATGGACCGCTTTTGGGTGTCTAAGGGTGATTCATGCCATGGATTGTGTATTGTGGTTTGTATAAGGCCTGAAATGGCCGGAAATAGTTCATAAAGTGAACCAATGAATTATGAGTGATGGAACCGTGAAACCCTGTTAAGGTTTCAATGTCTTAGGAATAGTGACACGAAAATATATTTTTGTGTGAAAAATGTGTTTGATCGAAAGGATTCAAGTTGAATTGCTCGTGTTTCATCATTAATAAAGTGAGCTTGCTAATTTTGATGTGTATGAATTGATTAATTATATGACATGATCAGGTGATTGATATTATGGATATGTGCATGTTTACATATTTGCATGTGATTAGACTGATTGATTGCATACATGCATTCTTATATGCACTGGACAATCTTGTGACCACAGAGGAGTGTATGAGATGAGTCTAGAGAAAATGGTTCCTAGAGGGTAGTCTAAATATTAATTATCTGAGGGTAGTCCAAATTAAAAATATCAATCGTCTGAGCAAATTTCGATTGATATATACACATCGGAGTAATTGTCCACAAAACTAACAAACAATAATTCTCATAATGAGGCTTATGGGCGAGTGTGAGAGAGAGCCTGCTGATGACCTCGATCTGAGTCAGTCATGCAGACATTCAAGCAGAGATCATGTACTTTGCTTGAATGTATGTTTATTTTGGAACATCAGACCGCACTTAGTGGAGAGGAGCCCACTTGGGCGATTCCACTTACCGAGCATTAGCTCACCCCGTCGAGGGATATTATTTACGGTGCACAGGAGCGTAAGGAGGGGACGGCTCGTCCTGAGATCAAATGAGGATTAGAAGAAAGCCGGGGTGTGGCTGATGATGTATACATGTATTAGAACCCATAATTTTAATATATGTGTCGTATAAGAGTAAAAAACATATTAACTCTCAGAACTATTGGATATAGTCGTACATTGATGAGTATCGGGCTTATGGGCCCAAGAGCTACTTTTATCCATGTACGACTGGCGGATGAATATATTGCACCGCTTAATGTGTTTATACAGTATTGTATTCGGGGCAGAGCTCCCGCACAAAGGAGACTCGCCTCGATTTTTGAAGTGGCGCTGCAACCCGAATATCCACTTATTCGCGGTTGACGTGGTAGT